>CM053502.1:144895991-144963840 GCA_028627145.1 Eidolon dupreanum
CTTTTGACACTGAGGAGCATCAGTCTGAAAAATAAAACCACTAGAAAATATAAACACATAAAATAAAAGACTTATTGTACGGATTTTATCTTATAAAATAATTGTGGGAGCTGTTGTGTCTGGTGCTAGAGTCTGACATTCCATGGCAAGCAGTTGGGAGGGGTAAATGAACATGAAGTTGAAAAAGCAAAGAAAAGCCGGAGCCTGTGAAGCTAAGCCAGAAACCACAAAGAAGGACTGGAACTCCTGTCGGTCTTTCTTGCCTCCACACTTTTAACTTCTAGGATGGGGCCATTTTGCAAGAGAAACCAGAGCCCTTTGGGAACTAAACATGCATTTGGCCCAGAAGTGAGAGAAACTGAATCAGAAGATCCAGCAGGAGATGAAAGTGTTGAGGGTGGGGCTACTGCCTCCTGCTAACTGTGCAAGTCATCAGATAAGCAGCAGTACGTGTGAAATGCCACAGAGCCTTGTTCCCTGCACCAAATTCTTAAGGAATATATTTAGTCTTTTATCCCTACCTTCCAAATCTTGTGCAAGATAGTCCTTCCAACCCATTAATTATGAACTACGCAGGAAAGGGAGTTTCAATAACTGAAGTTTTAGCTTAATTAAATTGGTATAATACAAATCCATCATAGTTTACCCTTTATTAACTTGACATTCAAATACACCCTTTAACCATACTTAACTTCCAAGCAAAGACAGCAGGAAAATCTTACCCCCATCATATATAACACAACTACCCCTAATATAACTGGAACCATATTACCACTCCTCCCTAAGTTATAATATTTTTTTATCTATCTTTTGATGATTTTCATTCCTCTTCTAACTGAATCACATTTCATCTTTGATTTAAGTAACTTAAATATTGAGCTATAATGTTAACTACTATTAATTTCCCAAAGTTTTGGGTCCTGAGGAGTCCTCCTTATATTGGACTATTGTTTTTGTCTCCTTGGAAGCTCTAAGAGGCATCCTGGGAGATCTTTTACATTGCAGACATGTCTATTAGTCTTCCTTTCATTGTATGGTGGTAACTCATTTTCCCTTAATTTTAAGATCAATCATCTCATCTAGTAGCTGTTGATTTTTGATATAATAAATATAAAGAGGCCCAGTAAAATAATAGTCTCATTTTCTCAATAAAAAGTCTCATTTTCCAGTTTAAATGGTAAAAGCCTTCCTCCATTGGAAACAAAGACCTCTAGACTAACAGAGCTCAACATACAAGAACAGGAAGCAAACGTTTTATTAGTGAATCACTAGTGGTAATCATTAGAGTAGCCACTCCATTAATTTTCAGGGGCCTAAATCCTGATGAGGAGAGAGACAGTATCATACTTGTCTCTAAATGAGGGTATATACCCCGTTCTGGAGGCCATTGCAGTCCTGCAAGTTGTTGCCACCTACCTGGTACCATCATCAGGTCTTCAAAAGTTAATTCCAATATTAATATAGTTGATGACTTCAGGCTTACAGGGAAGATGATAAAACCAGTGAAATCAATGGGCATGAGCCCATTGCCATATTTTATAGGCTGTAAAATTAGTTTCTTAATCAGAAATAATACTCACAATTGGGTATTTTATATGTCCAAGCATTGCGATTTTGGCAGAAGCCCTGTAGGAAAGAAAAGCAAATTCATATATGGTGTTAAATGTTTATTCTAGTGGGAGCAAAGCACTCTCCTTCCATGATGAAAGTAGTTAAACTGCTCCTGGGTGGGTGGCTGGATGATTCCTCCCTTCCCCTCCCATATGAATTGTGCCATATTAGGGACTCAGTGTTGGTCTCTGCTATTGTTAAATTGGACATTCAGCAGTGAATATAGTCTGATCAGACTTAGTGAGTGCAAATCAATATTGCCAAGCCCATGCATAACCTCAAGTTCTGCTGGTATAAGTACTTTTTAATGAGCTCATTGGTCAAGTGCAGAGATTGCTAGAGAAAGAGGCTAACTATTATACACTTGGTGAGTCTTCTTGTCTATCGCCTATTAAGATCCTCCACCACTGAGGTTTCTCTCTGGTGAGCTTGTACATTTGTCTTCACATCCCATGCACAACTAGGGAGGTCTAAACCCAGGCCTTCATATCACTAGTTTTCCCACTGTGTTCTTTTCAACTGTGTGACAATTTAGTCAAGTCATTAACTGCTACCGATGAGGCAGTAATGGTCCATATTTCTGGCAATCTTTTTTTTTTCCAGGTAAAATGAACAACCAGTGTATTATTCAAGGTTCTGCCCACTGAGGTTTTCCTTCATCACTGTCTTTCAAGGCAGCTCATATTGGAGCTGTAATGCTGTAGTTGTTCACTTTAAGGTAAAGTCAGCCTAGCACGCAGAATCACCTTCAGGCCAGTTCCCAATATTTCTTTTTCCAATTAGGTAATCATGAAAAACAACCTTTAAGGTCATAGGTACAGGCTGAAAGGGAGGAAGTTATATGGCAGAAATATGGGTCATGAGCATAGGTGCCACGTACTCATGTAACTTCTTTAAGTTTTCAGAACCTAATTAAGTCAGATTTTCTATATACAATTTTCATATAATGATGGAGTGCTGCTATGTGTGCCTAAGTTTATGGTTTAGTTGTACATAAAACCATAAGCATGCAGGTCTCATGGTAACTTGGCAGCCCATGTTTAAGAGCCTCTATTAAGGTTCAGTAGCAAGTAAGTATCTATTTTTAAAAGGAAAGTAGTAGTAGCTGTTGACATAAAAACATCCAAACCTATAGACAATTTTTATGAGTTTATTTGAGCCAAACTGATCACAATTGCCAGGAAGCAAAATCTCAACAAATTGAGAAAATGCTCTGGAGAATGGCAGTTTTACAGCTTATTTTATACATTAGAATCAAAGGAAGAAACATAAGGAGGGTTACATGGAATCCATTGGTGGTATATTAAAGAGGTGGGAGAAAGCAAAGTGGGAAAATCTCTGAGATTGGATAAAAAGAAAAATGGAGACACATATACTTCTTTTACATTAGCAAGTACAGGAGAGTTAATAATTAACACTTATAGCACATAGTGATGGTATTGGGGGAACAAAATAACACTGAGGGGTTCTGTGGTCTTGTGCTCTGGTGCGGAAGGTGAGCCCAGAGGGGATATAGAAGAGTAGAATATTCTGACATTTCAAAGGTATGTTATCTTAAGATTCAAAACGACAATAAACAGGCTCACTTAAGGTCAAGAAAGCTATAGGCCTAAGATGTGACCGCCCACCTTGACCTGCCTTTAGTTAGGAATTTTTATGTTCGGACCATTCTGTGTGGTTACTTTCTTTAGATCTCTGAGTTTATAAGGCTGGCCATGCAGGCCTCCCCGAGCTAGTCAGTTTTAGTATGTGGCCCTTTTTTCTGTCCACACTTTCCCCTTTTGGTTATAAATCAGTCCTAAGGATGCATTAATGATCAATCTCTTCATTGGATAATGTGGTCCTGTGGTGCTAAGAATGTTCATTCTTAGGAAGTCTTAGTGTTGTCATTTGTCTTGTTGAAATGATAACAATTGGATATGTGGCAAAACTTAACTATGAATGGATGTTAAGGCTGAATTTTTCTTATAAGAGAAAAACAGGTAAATGGCAGGCAGTCAGAATTTATAGCCTTTAGTAAGAAAAAAAAATCTCTGGGTTATTTCTAACCTATAAGCTACCATGATTGAAGTTTTTCTGTTTGCTTTACTTTTCTGTATTTTGCATCCAGTATACATGTACTTATAGTTTGAGGACACACCATACACCTGTTTTATTTTCACAATCTGACCATGAGATGGGTTCTCATTTACTGGTATTATTATTATTATTATTATTAGTAGTAGTAGTAGTAGTAGTAGTATCATTTTAATATGGCCCATCTATTTCCCATTGGAAGTGTCATTCATTATATTAATCTAATTCCTGCTAGTTGTTTAATTTGGAACTGCAACTTTAAGGTTTAATTGGGGTCAAGACTCTAAGAACGCAATGATGTAAATTACGATTACCATCTAAAATTTCCAGAGGCCAGGAGGAGAGCAAATTTCCTGCGTCTCAGCAGCCATTACAGAGGGCCATTTGTTTTTCTTTTAGCTACTTCAGCTTTTATCTAAATTAACATGGTTAGTAGTCTTTGTCAGGTTAGGAGGTAAGCACATTCCCATAATTGGGTTCTAGTGTTTACACATAATTTTTTTTCAATATTTATTTTCTTCTACCCTATAACTTCTCCCGTCCTTAGTTTTCTCTTTTTACTCATTCAGAAATAGCTAACTTATTAGGACATACTTTAACTTTAACTTCTCTCAAAAGCATATACATACCTCACTTTCCTTCTGCAATAACATTTCTTCTAGATTTCAAAAACAGAAACCATAGAAAGAATATGGTTGATAATACAAAAGTTACCTTACACATCTTCATAAATTATTAATATTTGGGCTATATAAGAATAAGTTTTGAGAAAAGCCCAAACCATAAGTATAGCTATAATTATGACTAATATTATTAGCAGACAGGTAAAGACAATCAAACATTTTTTTTTTTTTAAGTTCAACATCAATTATGTAAGTATACAGGCCTTCTTGGTGTCTTGGTTGTCTATCTCTGATGTCGGTGGCTTCTTATCTTGGAGGAATCTTTGATGTCTGCTCTAGGCAAAGAAAGTGTCAGAGACAGGTGCAGATGTCCCTTTGCGGTTAAGTACCTTTTTTTTAAAATGAGAAATGTGAATCCTTGAGTAAACACCGTTAAGTTTAGCTGCGTACGATTAGTCAATAATACCTGCTAAAGTCCCTTCCAGTGAGGTTGGAGAGAGTCTGTAACTGATGTATTTTCCAATGGGCAAAATCTCCTGGTTGTAAGTCTTGGTCTTCGAAGTCTTTGTCTCCTGGAAGAACACTATGAAATAAATCAATTTACCGATTTCTTTAAGATGGTTAATAAGTCCTTGATATTAAAGCAGAATGTCTCTTTTTAGTATGGTTGGTTCCTATGTCCCTTCATCCAGATGCGTAGGGTGACCTATCTAATGAAGAGAAAAGCTATGTTACCAAAAGCAGTAGATCTCAGGTTAAGGAACACTATAGGGAGAGGTTTTGGCTAAGGGAAATTAAATTTACCTAATTGAGTTTAAATTGTACAATTTGTATGTTCTACTAACCCACAGGATTGGGAGTGATAGCACAATGAAAATGCTGAAGAATAGGGCAAATATTACATATGGACTGCATTATTTGCCCAGTGAAATGAGTCCCTCAGTCACTACATACTTAAGAGGGAATTCCCCAATTTGGAATTATTTTTTTTATAATAATAATTTACCTACCACTAAGGCTGTTGCTCTCCTGCAAGAGAATGTTTCAATCCAATAAGAAAACATACAAATGGTAACTAATTCATATTTGTATCCTTGAGATGGTAGCATTTGGATAAAATCCAATTTCCATACCTCAAAGGGATCTAAAGGAAGTGGGATACATCCTTGAGAGCTGTAGAGTGATTTTCTAGGGTAATATTTTGAACAGATAGGACTGCTGCTATATGCTTTATGAGCTACAGTAGGAGAAAGTTTCCATTAATATTGTCTACTACATGAAGTCATCTTTTCAGGACCCCAATGTGTTAACTTATGTACATGTTGGAGTATAGGTAACTGAGCCCTTATAGATAAGATTGATTACTGATTGGGACCAAACCAGATCTGTTTTTCTGGATCAAAGATTCCTCATTTTTGTTGCCATATCCTCTTTTCTTCTTCTGTAGCTGTCCATTGGAACAGTAAATAAGAGTCTTTTATTGATTTAATAGGAAGAAGAAACATTCTTGGGTCTGGATAATATGACTGCTTGTTGCTGCTTGTGAGCTACAATGTCGGCTAAATTATTTCCTTTTGCTTCCATGGTGGCAGCTTTAGATTGTCCTGGAATTTTGATAATTACCAATTATTTTGATTGCTGTATGACATCCAATAATTCTGTGACCATTTTCCAATCTTTATTGGCTGCCCTGAGGAAGTTAAGAAGCCTTGCTTCTTCCACAACATTATAAAGTTGTGAACTACACAAAAGGTATAGCAACTATCAGTGCAAATATTAGCTATTTGATCTTTGACCAATTGACAGCTTTGAGTTAGAGCAATTAATTCAGCTTGTTAGACAGATTTTATTCAGGCAAATAAGAACCTTTAATTGTGTCCACCATGAAAATTATTGCATATTGAGCTCAGTAATATACCCGTTCATCTTTCAGATAAGCTTCATCTGCAAACCAAATTAAGTCAGTATTATTAATAGAAGTTTTCTATAAAACTTGTGCCATTCCTAGGAACAAGAAAGTGGTCAGTAAGCAGAACACAGTCATGGGTATCTTCATTCTACAAGAAACGTAGCAAAGTTGCTGAGTTAAGACTGTTACATTGATTTAAAGTAATAGGCACAGAAAGCAAGAGTATTTTATAAGGAGCCAGTCGACTGACAGAGAAGTAGTGATTGTGGAGAGAGTTCAGTAAAATTTCAACAAAATAAGAAACATAAATAAAGGAGAGCCTGTAATTATTTTTTCTTTTTTTTTCTTTTCTTTTTCTTTTTGCATAACATGGCTGTAGCGGAGATGGCTGTCAGGCAGAGAGGAAGCCCTTTGACTACTGAATCTAATTATTGACTATAATATCCTATAGGTCCATGATGATCTCTACATTTTTTTTTTAGTTAAAACTCGTAAAGCATTTTCTTTATTTTGTATATATATAAAAAGAAACTTTATAATTAAGGTGTCCCAAAGGAGGGGCTTTAGGTAGTATTTTTTCTAGAGCTTCAGCTTTTTTCCCTTCAGGGTTCCATTGAATTGGATTAGGTCAATCTGCTTTTAATGAGACATGTAAAGCTGAATGAGCCATTAATGAAAAATCTGGAACATAATTGTGACAGTATCCAGTTAGACTTAGGAACCCTCTAAGCTTTTTTTTTGTTTGTTTGCTTGTTTTGGGAAGAAAAAAAGAATAAGATTTCTCTAAGTCTTTCTGGGTTAATTAGTAATCCATCTTTAGATATTAGGTGACCAAGATATTTTACTTGGTAAAAGATAATTGAAGCTTGTTCTTTGAGACCCTATCTCCCTTTATGGCTAGCTGTTATAATAAATAAATTGTACCCTCTTGGGAGTCTGATATGTCCTAGAACATAAAGGTAAATCATCCACATATTGGATTAAAGTGGAATCTTTGGGAAATTCAACATCATTCAAATTATCTTTTACTATCTGAGAGAAATAGGTGGGACTCAGTATATCTCTAGGTCATTACTGTCCAAGTAAATCTGTGATCTTCCCAGTTGAAAGCAAAAAGGTATTTCCTGCCTTTTTTTTTTCTTTATAGGAATGCTGAAAAAGGCATTACATAAATCTATCACTGAAAAATATTGGCAGTACACAGGAATAGCTGATAACAGGGTATGTGAATCTGGAGCCACAGGATGTCTTTATTTATAGCTATGAGATCCTATACATATTTACATTCTTTCCCATTGGGTTTCTTTACTGGAATGATAGGAGAATTACAGGGGCTGGTACATGGAATTACAAACCCCTCTTTTAAGTAATCTTGTTCAGTGAGCTTAATTCCAGCTAGTGCATCAGGTCTTAAAGGAAATTGGTGAATATTAGGTAGAGGCAAAGTATTGTCAATAGTTATTTTAATAGGAGTGGGTGACTTAGTCTTGCCAATACCTACACTGGAAAAGGCCCAGAGTTGCACTGGAGCACCTTGTAATGAGCGTTTGGTCAATCTTAAGATTAGTTTCCTCTTGTGGAGGTTCCTTTAAAATCATTACATACCCAGTTGGTTCAGTGTCTGATTCATTTAGTTCTAAATACATTTCACTCTCTGGGAAAAGGATATGTGAGCGTCATTGGTTTTAAGAAAGTCTAACTCTAACAAGTGAATTGGGACAGATTTGACCAGTAAAAATATATGTGCTCCATAACATTCCCTAGCTAGAAAGGAACAGGTTCTGACTTAAAAACAAACATTAGTTGACTAGTGTTCCTACTACTTTTACAGAAGCTTACTCAGAAGGAGAGTGCAACTTAATTGGGGAGGGTTAAAAAGAGATAAAGTAGCTCCAGTATTTACAAGGGCCTTGATAGTTTCCCTTTTAGGGTAATTTTATTTTCTCCTAAAGTATTAGTAGAGACAAGGTGAAATACCCTCTCGTAGTCCTTGGAGGAGCCCTATGCTCCTACTGTTTCTTTTCTTTTTCTAAATCCCATTTTAGTTTTCTACAATGCTTCGTAAGATGATTTAACTTTTACAATAAAGGCAAACTCCTCTACAAAAATTTCCCAGCAAACCTTATTTAGTAATTCTGTTGCTTTGCTCCCAGAAACCAGTAGGTATATTAATTGGAATAAGTCAAAATAGCCAGGATCATATGTTCTAACAGTTAAATTAAATTGCTTTTTGAACCCATCTGGGTCCTGGAGAGGGCTGGGGAAATCTTTAGATTCCTTAATTCAGTCCTGGTATAAGGAGAGTAGATTATGACTGGTTCTCCTTGTCCTGAGACTGGTTTTGCTCTACAGGGAGCTGCCAGAATTTCTGTTTTTGTTTTGTTTTGTTTTGTTTCTAATCTATTCCTGTCTAGCTTTCTATTCTGAGTGTCCTTTAGGTCGGTCGGGAGCTGAGGTGGAGGAGGTGTAGAAGAGAGAGGAGAGAGAGAAGGGAAAGAGAGTAAGTACCCCAACAAAAGGAAAGGTACATCAGGGCAGTTGGAGAAGAGGAAAAAGTGAAGTGCTGGCATTGAGTAGCTTCAGAAATCTCCTTTAATTCAGAGATAGTCTCTAAAATGTTCTTATTAACTTCTTGGAGAAAAGAAAGTTTCTCTGTGATGAATTTCAGAGACTTCAATTTGTCAATTGAGATAAATCTCTCATTCATTCAGTTGGATTTTAGAGCAGCTTTTTTTTTTTTTCTGTAATGTGTGCAAAAAATTAATTCAGGTATCAAAAGAGCTCCATTTTGGCCATGTTAACATCTGGTTGAATCCTCCCATTTCTGTTAGTATTTGTGAGTAAGGTCTACATAGGAACTGTACATCTGCAGGAGTATTAATGGGGGCTGGGGACTTGTGGGCCTTGGAGGCATGGTTTCCCATGCTAATTTTAGTTTTATTTTGAGATCTGCAGATTCTGAATAAATTTTAGGGATATTGTGTGGTGGGTTGAAGTGTATCATTTATGGGTTGAGTTTCAAGGGGCTGTCACCTCCCCAGTCACTCCAACCCTCTGACATGTCTTGGTTTCTCTCTTAAGCTATCTAATACAATTATGAGAACTTGGATCATTAGGTAACCAGCCTTTATGTCTATGTCTTCAGACAGAGTTAATTATTTAATTACAGTTGTGTTGGAATTTGCTATGGCGCCCTGCTTGTCTTGAAGGGTGCCCTCCGACACTTCCACATAGATTCTTAGTCACCAAGAATACCTGAAATTAGAGTTGAAGGGAGTTAAATGCCCCTTATCTTTGAAGGTGAACTAATTCAGATTCTCCTTTATCTAACAAAAGGTTTCGTTCAGACTCAGTAAACCATTTCAATTGAAAAGTCAAAGTTAAAAAGCAGCCACCTTTTTTTGTTTGTTTGTTTGTTTTGTTTTCCTCCCTTCTCTGAGTTACCTCAAACCTTATCCTTAGTCTGGGATATCTCAACCCTTAACCTTTGTTACCACTTTGAGAATTTTTTTTTTTTTAAAGCAGCTCAGATAAAGTTAGGACCTCCTACCTTAAAACAAGGAGGTCTGGAATTTCAAGAAAAATTCAAGTTTATCCAATGCAAAGTGGGGAGACTGGTGGTACCCAGCACCAGGTCCTATCCACAGGATGGTCCTGGATGGATTTCTTTGGTACTCTGTTCTCTATGCCAAGTAAATGTCGATGAAAGAAATGTCCAGATCTACAGAGAATTTTTATGAAATTATTTGAGCCAAATTGACGACAATTGCCAGGAAGCAAAATCTCAAATTGAGAAAACACTTCAGAGATTGGCAGTTTACAGCTTGTTTTATACATTAGAATCAAAGGAAGAGACATAAGGAGGGTTACACGAAATCCATTAAGGGTAGATTAAGGAAGCAGAAGAAGGCAAAGTGGGGAAATTTTTTGGACTGGATAAAACATAAAATGGAGACACACATACTTCTTTTACATTGGTGGGTACAAGAGAGCTAATAGCATATAGTGATGGCATTCAGAGAAACGAGATAAAAATGAGGGGTTCTGTGGTCTTATGTTCTGGTGCAGTGGGGGTGCTCTGAGGGGTCTGGAAGAGAAGATTACTTTAACATTTCAAGGGTATGTTATCTTAGATGCAAGAAGGTAATAAACAGGATCAATTAAGGTAAAAACTGACCTTTATCAAGGAAGCTAGAGGCCTAGGATGTGACTACCACCATGACCTACTTTTAATTAGAAGTTTTTATGTTCAGATCATCCATGATTACTTTCAGTCTCTGAATTCATAAGTCTGGCCATACAGGTCTCATCTGGGCTTGTCAGGTTTAGTCAGGTTTAGCTCCTTTTTTGTCCACATAATTTTCTACTAAAGAAGGTGTAGCTTACTTCCAAAATCCTAATGGTTTGTGCTGTAATTCGTCTACAGGGGACCGTCAAAGACCCATATAACATCTCTATTCACCACTGATGTTTCAAGCACCTTCACATTGGTAAGGTCATGTAGTCCAAACAACACTGTGACTTATGTTCTGGACCCCATTCTTCTTCTGTTCTGGACCCCAATAAAAAGTGTTAGCTTTTCACTTGCTCTATAAATTGGTTCTAGCCCTGAGTTTGGACATTGAAGGTGTTCTGCTGATCCTGTCATTACCTCCAAAATTCAAGCTTCCATTAATGAGAATTCTGCAGGTGAAGCTAGTGTCCTTCAATACACACTTGGCCTAAGAGGCAGGGAAGCTCTAGCAGGAGATCCAGCAGGAGCTGTCTGCCCAGTTGCTGCCCCCTGCCAAGCCACAAACCAGCAAATAAGGATGGATGTGCCTAAGTGGCAATAGTGCCTGAGGCTCTGTACTGACCTGAGTATAAAGGAATAGGGCATCTTTCACTTCTGGTTTCCTGTGCAAATGCTTCCTGTGGACCATGCTAACTAAGAATACATAGGGAAGGAAATTCTGGGAAATGTAGTGCCCATTTAGCTATGTTGATAACAACTAAAACTCATCACATCCGAATAGATTTGATCTCAAATGAAAATACCATAAAAACCTTTGAGAGCAAGAAACTTCTCCTAAGTCTCCAAAACAATGAAAATGTGTGCAAAAAGTAGAAAGCTTAAATAAGGATTTTCCCTTATCTGTTTCATCAATAAAAAAGATTTACTATAGCAAATTGCTGCAGTTCACAAAATAATACATTTGAGAGGTGAAAGCCAAGAGGGGCACGACAAACAACTGAAGACAGAAGAACAAAAAGAAAAGGGAGAGCAGAGGAAGTACGTGATGGAGATCAGAAGCAGTAGTCCTGAGCAGAAGCAGTCAATGGTAGGGATGATAAACAAGCAATATATGTCCACAGAAAAGAGTGGTGGCCACCAAAAATTGGAAGAAAGCAGCTTCTTTCTCCAGTGGGAAAATGTCTATCTGGGCCTCATTTGCTTTCTTATGAAGGAATAGACATGTGGAAGCGCCATTCTTATAATTGTAACAGACAGAGGTCGGGTGGCAAATGGCTTCCAAAGAATAATATTCAGTATCTTTTGAAAACACATGGTATTACTTAAAATAGCTAATCTAAACTTCCTATAAATTTTATTTGTATAAAACGGTTTCTTTCTCAATAATTTCAGTTTAAATATATTTGTCAAATTTTGCCTAACTTCAAACAGTTTTATTATATTTATTATTTATAATAATAGCTACTATTGCTTTTTATTATTTTCAAAAACTAGGACATAATTATACATGTAACATTTATAAATGTATTTAAAATGATGGTCAGAATGGCTTTTACTTAATCTTTGGTCCTGTTTAAGCCAAATTCTCTCATAAACTTAAGTGGATTTGTACAAGAAACTTAGTGTATTTCCTTCAAAGAGTCCAAGAAACTCAAAACTTTTAAAAACATTACATAATATATGGGTAATAATTCTTACTAACTTTGCTTTATTAGATAATTTAAAGACGATTATAAAGCCTGAATCCTTTCATTTAAAGAAAAATCTTGTAGAAACCATCAGTAACATAAAAAATCCCTTTATAGAAAATTATCACAGCATTTTCCCTGGAACCTAAGTTTGGTTAAGGCTCAGAGAAAAGAATGATTTATTCTTTATTGAAGGATCATGGGTCAGCTAGACCAGAATTCTGATCCCAGGCATCCAGGAGTTTTTGGTCTTTTATCAAGTTCTTTAATTTCTCTTAACTCTATTATCTTTACCTATTAAATATATGATCTTAATACTTACTTCATAGGGTTGTTATAAAGATTAAATTAAGTATATATCTGGCCCATAGATATGCAGTAAGCATTAGATGATACTATTATTTGTACCAGATCATTGAGAAAATCTATAAAATTATAGTGAATTAATGATGATAATAAAAACTTTCATTCCAGTGTATAATATTCAAATTAAATAAAATATTTAAAGTCATTTTTTCCTTCAGATGTTTAATGAAAAACATTTTTCATTTTAATTTGAGCCCTGTTTAACTTTTATTAAAATATGTTTATTTGTACATGGTTTAGATCATAATTTTATTTTCACATTTTGTTAATAAACAAAGTATGATTGCCCATTACTTTAAGACAGAATGGAGTGTAAATGTCATTAAAAGACAAAAAATAAAGTTCTAATTATTTTAAGTGAAGTATTTGCTATCTGGTAGCATTTACTATTCTTAGCTTAACTTGAAGGAGTCTCAAAAATATTGTTTGGAGCTAGAGGAAGATGTACAGGAGAATAAAAAGGATTAAAGGTAGAGAGGGACCTAGATGGGAAGAGTCGTATTTATTTTTTATGTAATTAAAGATTAATTTTTTTATTAATGCTGTCTTGTTATTAGTGTTACATAGATCTCTATGCTCATATAAATTATTCTGAAAATTATTACTACAGAGATACATTTATATATATATATACTATTGAGAATTCATACAATTTTCAAAAGGCAATAATTATTCAACATTTTAAAATGTGTTTTGTGGATGAACAAAGGGTGCAGTAAAAAATCATAAATTCCTAACTGGGCAGGTCATGGTGGGTAGTCACGCCCCAGGCATATAACTTCTTTAGTGAAAGGTTTTAAGCCAGCCCTGTTCATCGTTCTTGTGCGTCTAGGTTAACACACTTTTGAAATGCCAGAATACCCCTCAAAGGCATAATCACCCTCAAAAAAGCACATAATCTTAATTATCCTGTAATCCAGTCCCCCCTTTTTTCTTTCTCCCACTTTTATGTTATCTTTTTTAATTTAAAATGCATGAAAGAAACTGCAAAACTGTTATTCTCTGGAGCATTTGAGGTCTTGCTTCCCAGCATTGTCGTCAGTTTTGGCTCATATAAACTCTTATAAAAATTCTCTACAGGTTTGGACATTTCCTACGTCAACAGTTTTAAAAATCTTATTTCTACAGTATTCCTTTAAGTTTCCTTTTAATTTCTAAGTAGGTACATATCAAGGGTGGTCAAGGGTGTATTGCTAGCAATGAACAAATTCACAAAAATGATAGACTGTGTTCTGCAAAATGCTTATTCTTATTGACCCTGAACCAGACCTACATGTTTAATTCTGATTAAGCACAGAGTTTATCATGACCTTGTTTATAATATTTGTTTATAACACCATGAATAGTTTCATAAAAACGGTATTTTCTTCGTCCTTGTTTCTACATCTATGTTGTTACTGCTACAGATCTGTGGAATTTATGAAAAATAGTTATTCAACTGCAATGTTTATGGGGCCCCTGCCAGAATCATTCACATTTATACTTATTTCAAGGGTATCTGGGAGAGTTTGCACAACTTAATCCAAGGCCTGAGTTTGTCACTGATCTCTCCTTGCATTTCTCCTGGTGGTACAAGTGAGAGGGCAGAAAACTTTTGTTAAATTCTTGTTATTAATGACTCCAATGGAATTTTTTTCTGTTATTTATTTGACTTTTTGTTCATTTCTTTTTGCTTTTATAACTCTATGTTGAAAGAATTAAATATTCATGAAACATCAGTATCAAGGGAATGATGCAATACATTTCAATGAGATAAGATTATTGGAGCAGATTACAAGTGAGGGTGTGGCTTGTGAACTAGCCCAAGGTGCCTCTAGGTCAAAAAAATGATGAACTGAAGCTAACCTAGATGTATGTGTCTACAAACAGCCCAGTTGGGCATCCTTACATGTACAATAAATCTGCAGTCATTTGATAAAATGAGTTATTCTGTTATTCTGGATAGCTGTTTCTTCTGGAGAGCTCCAAGTTACCAATAGAAAATTTTGTTTCAAAAGATCATTGTTCTAGAATACATTTTAATTGCATCTGCTTTGGTAAACAAAGTATACTGAAGACTATTTTTTTTTTTTTTAAATAAGGGATGATTATTCTATTTGTAGGAGAAAAATTATCTTGATAATATTTTTATATAGATAAACCCCATCAGATTGCTAATATGTGAGGTTAAAAAATTAATCAGAAAAAGTAAGACTCAGGTTATTGCAAGGCTGATGGAATGACAGTGGTGGGCCTGTGCAGCTAGCTGTTTAGCTGGGATTTTCAGAAGCCTGAGCAATAATACCCAATGGCATTTTCCATGGGATTTCGTGTGACCGTAAGAAAGTGTTCTCATTTTTATTCTATCTACTTTATTGTTGTTATTGAATTATTATCATTTATCTTTTTTTAAAAAAGGACATGGAAGATGTTTAACTCTATGATTTTCGAAGCAGTGAAAAACAGAATTCTATATTCAAAATCTCACATAAAGTCTATCTTATGTGATCCCTGGGACTAGATTTGAGCTGCGATTTATCTTCACATTTTTGAAGCTGGAAATGGGTACAGAGAATTAATTATTTTGCCCAACATCAGTTAGCTAAATTCAAATCTGTCTGACAACGAAGTCAGTATCATGTCCACCACACCACGTTGCAAAGGCAAAGCAGCTTTCTCCTAAGCCTTTTGCTCTGCCTGCATAAAGTCAACCTTTGCAGTCTTTATTTTTTGTGTTTTCTGTTACAACAGAAATTACTAAATTTACCTATTTTTAGCTCATATTTGTGTGTGTGCGCACACGTGTGTTGTTTTTTGTTTATGAATCTCTTAGAAAGAGAATGTTACATTTGCAGTGCTGTGCTCTCTACTTTTCTCCTATATATCTCCAATAGTATTTGTGTGTCTATTAACTTGTAAACACATAAATTATCTTAAAAAGAATATACACAACAACTGATTAAAATGATTGTATTTTGGTAGGAGAGCTGAGTGACAGGGTAAGAGAGGTACTTTCTTTGTGTAACTGTTTCTTCCTTCTGAATATTGTACTATGGGTATATTTTACCAGCTGAAAAATTTTAAATATCTCTTTATTGTGGATGTTTGAGTTATGGCTGTTAAAGACCATGAAAAACTGGTTGCATTTTTACAAAGTCAAAACAGAAATGCAATATTTTAAATTGTGGCTTTGTTGTTTATTCATGGATTTACTGTGATACTAGATTTCAGAAGGTACCAGATAATCTAAATGCCTTTGGTATTTGTAGTTTAAATAACAAAAGAACATATATACAACAATAATTGCAGCACAGAATTTTAAAATTAGAAGGCATATTATAGATCATTTAGTCTAAAGTCTTTACTTATTTATGAAGAAATTTCTAGTTGTTAATGTCAGAGCTGGGAAAAAAAATGGCTTTAGCCTATAAATTTGACATGGCCTCTACTATGTTGTATGGCAAAAATTGGCATGGTTATATTATAGAGGAAAAGATATTCAGAAAAATAACTATTATAATATACTCTAAAGATCAGATACTTTCTTTTGGCATCATCTTTTGGAAAGGCATTTAAATGAAGGAGGACTTGTATTAAAAAAAATAATTTGCTTTATTTTTCTAAAGGTTCTGACTCTTGGAGTGCTTTACATGACAGTCATGACACTTTGGGAGAAGATATTATTTAGCAGCAGCAGTTATTTCTTATGTGGTTATTATTACTGTCCAGATAAATGTGTGCCTGTGTGTGTATTTTAAGTTTATTATTCCACATATCACAACCACAGTAAGCAGTGCCATCATCATAATAAGTTGATAATAAATGCTGATGTTCATGAAAGCTCAAGGTGTAATCAAACTATACCAGTCAAATATTCATTATTTTAAAAGGTATTTAGAGTCAAAAAATAAGCAAATGGAAATGATTCACCCAGATAATAAACCAATATATTCATTTTACCTACTTTATGTTTTAGGAAGATATATATATATATATAATCTCCCAGCAAATTTCTTTGGCATAAAATTTAAAAGCATCGAATATATGGAATAAAATATATATGTAAACTTGTTTCTACATATTGGCAATATTTCACTTTTTGGTATGTTCTCTGGCCATTTTCCTCTGTGGTCATCTTTAATGAATGAGCCATACCCACCGTAATAGGCATAATATCAGAAGCAAGAAAATCATTGATAGATTCCACCGAATAAGCTGATTCACTTACCTGCAAAAGAAAAATAGATGTGTGCTATGGTTATCACATTTGTGGACTCACTGATATAAGCACTAGGTAGCTCTTTTCCTCCAATAGTTCCCTACTTTTAAAATTATATTTAATATATATTTTATTTAATATATATATTAAAATTATATATTTTTTATAAAGATAAAATATATATATATATTTTTAAACTTGTCTTTGTCCACTGTTTTCTGTTACCCTTAGGTCACATCCTGAGTTTACTCACACCCTGGCTAAACTTTCAATCTGGTTTCTTTCTTTTCCTTCTCTTTCACTGGGGTATACTCTGACAGTTTTAACAAGAATATTGTTGAAATAATCTTCAACTTTTCTAAAGCCATTTTCTATGCAATTCAAGTTAATTGACTTTAAAAATTTAGAGAAAACAAGATTCCAGGAGAAATAAAACTTTGTATTGTGCCCACAATTTTTAAAGAGTAGATTTTGATTCAGCTTAGCTCATATCTGATTCTGACTTTTCTCTTAGGTTAGCTCAGACTATAGCATATTTAGCAGACTGTTATATTACTTTATATACTAAAACAAACTTGAAATTTTTCTTATAAGGACAGGATAATAAGGGACTAAATTAAGTTCTATGTAGAATTTAGATACATGAAATTAAATCATTTTAGCACTCAGAGTTTTCTTTTAATATAGTAGCTCTTTCAACTGACTTTACCAATTCAGAAAAGAAAGTTAATTTTGAGAAAATAGCCATTTGTCACATCTGTAGTCTATTAAATAATGATTAATTAATATCCAAAAGAAAAATAAAACACATAAACAAAATTTGTGGTTAAGTCATGATGGCACTAGTTATTTTTATCAGGCTAAGTTTTCATACTTTGTCCTCATTAGTAGAATATTCTCATTAGCCTGGTATGTTATTACGCTAT
This sequence comes from Eidolon dupreanum, assembly GCA_028627145.1. Taxonomy (NCBI): domain Eukaryota; kingdom Metazoa; phylum Chordata; class Mammalia; order Chiroptera; family Pteropodidae; genus Eidolon; species Eidolon dupreanum. Next base: position 144,913,623 of record CM053502.1, read on the forward strand.
CCTCTGAGGCATCTTTGAGTGGGTGTCCAGCAGATGATGTAACTTCCCAAAGAATTGCAGTGCTCCTCTGGATGTATGTGACAACCTCATTTTAGAAAGTTCTTTTTCTAAGAAGTTTTTTAAAAGATTGACAGATTCTTCGCCTTGATCATAGCATGCCACTTAATCCTCTTTCAACCATAATGTGTTTGAAGAATTAACTAAACCATAAATTTCTATATATGGATGAAAGCTTTATTGAAAATATTTTCCTCTGTAATTTAAACTTGTTTTTGATGGTAGTTATGATAATTTTAGCAAATAAAGAATCTTAATAGGCATTTGAATAACATTTTTTTAACACATTAAAACTCAGTGATGGATTAATACTACTATCCACTTCAGACTGAATTTATAGTATCAAATCTAAATTATCTGATAATTAAGAAATTTAGATTTAGATTTTAATAGCATAGAAATTAACTTAAGTCTCTTCATTTTTACAATGTGAAACAGTACTAGAATTTTCACTAAAAGAAAAAATATATACATGTATATATTTGTCTATCTGATTTTTAGCCATGATTTAATAGGCACCTACAATGTTTCAGGCATTATACTTGGTATTGGTAGTAGAAATATAAATAAGAGCAAGATCTGCCCTCAGGTGACCCTCATAATCTAGAAGAGGAGGAGGAGACACAAATACAACCCCATGGTAACAGCCTTTCTTAAATTCTATCGCACAGGTGAGAATAAGGTGCTATAGGAGCATCCTGGGAAGTGGGGAGGAATGTAGTAGGGATTTACAAAGGGAATAAAACAGGTGTGAGACTTTAAAGTCTGAACAAAAGTATCAAAAAGTGCATTTCAGGCTGGAGGAGACACTGTGATAAAGGGCAGAGAGATGTGAAACTATAAGAGAACTTCAAATGGTTCAAAATGGTGAAGACATAGGAAAAGTGGGCCAATTTGACCAAATATTCATAAAAAATAGATTAGGGTACATTTTAAATAAAACAGAGTGTCATGCTAAGGGGTCTAGACTTCATTCAATAGGAAATGGGATCATAAAAGTCTTTGAAAGTTTTACTTTTTATTTTGGAATAGCAATTTGAAAATTGCTTCTGGACTTAGAAGACCACTAATCTCACAATTTAGGATTTGTTTTTAAACAAATGTGTGGCATGCTGCATTTCCCTTCTTAGAGATTCACTCTGCACTTTTACAGATTAGAGGCTCAGAAAAACTCTGCATTAAATAATCCTGTGAATATTATTTAGATTACTATTTCCTAATATATATAATCATGGAACTCTCTTTTCTGTCTTTTTCCATTTTTCTTCCACAGTATACTTTAGGAAAATTCTATTATATCAAGAAAACTTGTTTGTGGAATATTAATAAGATGGGAAGAGAGTTGAGGCTGGAGGCCAATATGGAGAGCTATAGATGAGATATAATTGCACTACTAACCAGTAAGATCTTTTTTGAAATTAATGTTTATTTTTAAATCATGAATTTTTCAATGCCCTTGTTTCAAACTTGTATGAAATTTTTTATTTCCATTTAAATTGACCAGCAAATTTACCTTTTGTGAAACTTTTCTTAGAATACCCATCATAAAAGATTCTTTAAATGGTACATACTGATTTTCTCTACTAAAGTGCACTTTAAAAGAACTATGCAATCCATGTTTTAAAAATCCTGGCAAAATACATCTATGCTAGTTATAGCTACTGCTGTCAGTTTTTTAAACAGTTATAGCTGTGAATAACATCAGAAAACAAAATCCATTTGCTGTCTGTGGCTGGAAATTCTACAGTTTTTGAAAGCTGGAATTACTTGGGAGTGGCCATTGAAATGTGTCATGAAGGAGATGATAACCTCACTCTTTCCCCTTAAAATGTGGCCCACACAAAATGCCAAAACACTTATAATATGTTCAAATGAAGTCTGATTTTGTAACAATTTCTAAAATTAGAAAAGTAATAGCATATTGTAAAATTTACATAGACTTCTTATTCTCAATTAAATGAAACATTTGTAGTAAATACTAAAACTCCATCACTTGCTCATGAATTCTGGAGTAACATATTATAGAGATCTCTTTTCTTTTAGCTTAGAGAAATTTCATTTTCCCTTGTTTCTCAAAACTTTCAATTTGTAGGTGAATATATCAGGTCCAAATTTCTCTCCAAAACACAGTAAATACTTTCATGTGGAACACTAACACTAAAAATAGGAAAACTTTTTTGGCTTGTAACTACTTAAAATTATAACATTTAAGGAGAGAAGAGTGAGTTAAATTGCTATGTTAGTTAGAAATCTTACCTTGCCTCTAAAAATCCGTTATATTTAACCTGTAAGGATCTCTTTTTATAGTTCTTTAAATAAATTTTTAAAAATTCATTTTTTTCTAATCCTTTGTGTCATTTGGCATGAAATATTTTTTTCCATTATTCAACAACGATATTTCCTATAACTTAGTTATAGTGCATCATCTGTTTCAGTCCTTAGCTTTCTCAAGAGGGAGACTTTTCATTAGTCATGTGTCCTTGAATTTTTAATGTCTAATTCTTTTCTTACCATGTTGCCTTTTCTTATACCTTCCATTTCTCGTATTTTGATCATACAATGTTTTGATGAGAAATGTACCTATAATAGCTCTGGGCATATTTCTCCCGTCTTCATTTCCTAACTAGTTAGGATGGGTTCCTCTTTCTCTGTAGAATAACTACTTGTGAACTGTTAACACAAATTTTCAACAGGCTTAGGAATATTGCAGAAATCTAAATTTTATTTTAACAGATAGCACTTCTCTCACCCCATGAGAATCTTTAGGAGATAATCTTCAGCCTGGCAACCTGGCATCCTTACATATAATATATTCATTAAATTCTTAGCTTAAGAAGCAACCCAGTGAACTGCAAATCCTTTATAGGGGGCCTTTCCCTATGCAGGGGGCAGAGATCCTCTAAAATAGATCAGTACTGAGGAAATTTTAAGTTGTTTTGTGAGGCCATTTAAAATAGCTATAGAAGAATGTCACATTGGAAGATGAGGAAATAAGTTGGCAAACAGTTGCTGTTGGAAGTCAGAACAACACACATTTGACTCAGAATTTCAATCAAATGCTGAGTTAGGCAAAATCCTTAGCTCCTACCTATTTAATGCCTATGTGGGAGGGGAAAGTTGGACTCAACAAAAAACAAGCTCAACAAGATTTAAAGGACTAAAAATTTAAATATTGTGAGAAATATTTGCTCTGAGTAACTCCAACGTGGCTGTGAATGTGTCTCAATGCACACAGCAACAAAAGTGTTCATGGATCAAACTGACTCAGAAAAGCATATGGAATAGTGTTGGGATAGATTCTAACTCATTTGTTTTATATACAGTGGAGTCTATTATAATGTATTAGTAAAGAAATTTACAGTCACAATAAAACAAAGAAATAAATGGTCAGTATATCGACAACTTAAGCAGCTCCTCATTTGCCAACATTGTAAACAGAACTAAAGTGTTCTTCAGAATTTTATTGAATTCTGTTTTGATATAAAACAATCTTTGATGCTTATTAAAACTTAATTTAAGCCATTCTAGAAGCCTGCATTTTAATGAAAAACATTCTTTTCAATAATTTCATGCAAAATTAATGATTCCATGATTTTAAATGCAGACCTCTTTTCATGTTAGATTTCCTAGGAACCAGATCTGATATGTTTGGGAAAGTTCATATATAAAAAATAGCAACATATCACATGTCTGATAATCTCCAAATGTTTATTTTCATGAAGAAGAAGTATTCTTGTTTTTTTGGCATCCTAAATAAATAGTAATCAGGAAAAAAACAAAATTAGAGATTTGCTACAATTCCTAACACTTCCAATTATTATTGCAACAGTTGAATTATTTTTGCATTCTCCTACCTCCACCATGTTTTAAAAAAATATATTAGCACATATAAACCATTACTAAATATATTCTCTCCCTTTTATCCCTTATTTAATCTTAAAGTGTTAATGTCTCTCTAGATATTTGGTTGCCTATAACTCATTTTCTAATGGATTCCTCAGGAAAAGCCATGCAGATCCTATTCTCTGAGATCTTGCATGTTGACAGCAGCTTATCAACTTGGAAGTCAGTTTTGCAGGATATAAAATCCTTGCTTTGCATTTGTTTCCCACGAATATTAAATACTTACTTTATTTTCTTCCAGTATGTCTGCTGAAAAGTCTGAAAAGTGTCTAATTTTTTTCCCCTCTTAGTCAGTTATTTCTTTTGCTTAGATGCCTTTAAGTTTTTCAGTCCAGTAATTTTGTTAGATTGTCTTAGTGCTGGTAAATAAGTAGCTATTCCTAGATATGAAATAAGCTCTTTAAATGGGTGTTTTATTTTTTCCAGGAAAGTTTTCTCTTTTATAATTAAAAAAAATTAATTATAGTTGGCATACACTATTATATTAGTTTTAGGTATACATAGTGATTATACATTTCTATAACTTATGAAGTGGCCATCACTATAAATCTAGTACCCATCTGATACCATACCAAGTTATTACAAATTAATGACTGTATTCATTATGCTATACTTTACATTCCCATAACTATTTTGTAATTACAAATTTGTACTTCTTAATCCTTTCCCATTTTTCACACCCAAACCTCTTCCAACTTGGTGACAATCAAAATTTTTCCTGTATCTATTAGTTTGTTTCTGTTTTGTCTGTTTGTTTATTCTGTTCTTTGGATTCCACATGTAAGTGAGGTCACATGGCATTTATCTTTCTCTCTCTAACTCACTCTACTCAGCACAATACCCTAGATCCATTTATATTGTTACAGAGGTCAAGATTTCTTTTTTTATGACTGAGTGATATTCTGTTGCATATATTTACCACATCTTTATCCATTCATCCATTGATGAACACCCAGGTTGTCATATATATTGGCTATTGTAAATAATGTTGCAATGAACAATAATTTATGTGTCACTTCAAACTAGTGTTTTGTATTTCTTTGGATAAATACCCAGAAATGGGATTACTGGGTCCTTCTTTGTTTCTTATTATAGCCTTTGTTTTGAAATCTATTTTGTCTGGTATAAGTATTGCTACTCCATATTTTTTGTTTGTTTGTTTGTTTCCAATTTTATGAAAAAAAATTTTCCATCTCTTAACTTTTAGTCTTTTTGTGTCTTTTGATCTGAAGTGAATCTCTTGAAGGCAGCTTTTACAGGGGTCTTATTTTCTTCTCCATTCAGCCATCCTATGTCTTTTCATTAGAACATTTTATCCATTTACATTTAAAGTAATTGTTGATAGATATGTAGTTATTGCCGTTTTATTATTCATATTTTTTATTTTTCTTCTTCTCCTTTTCTTTCTAGAAGTACCCTTAACATTTCTTGTAAACTGACTTGGTGGTGATGAACCCCTTTAGTTTTTTCTTGTCTGTGAAGCACTTTATCTGTCCATTGATTCTAAATGATAGCTTTGCCCAGTAGTGTAACCTTTGTGTAGGTCCTTGCTTTTCATCACTTTGAATATTTCATGCCAATTTCTTCTGGCCTGCAAAGTTTCTGTTGAGAAATCAATTGCCAGTCTTATGGGAGCCTTCCTTATAGGTAACTAATTGTTTTTCTCTTGCTGCTTTTAAGATTCTCTTTTTGTCTTTAGCTGTTGGCATTTTAATTATGATATGTCTTTGTGTGGGCCTGTTTGAGTTTATCTTGTTTGGGACTATGCTTTTTGGGTTTGTATGTCTATTTCCTTCACCAGGTTAGGGAAGTTTTTCAAAATTATTTTTTCAAATAGATTCTCAACCTCTTGTCTTCCTTTCCTTCTGGTCCCCCTATGATACAAATATTGGTATGCTTGATGCTGTCCCAGAGGGCCCTTAAACTATCCTCAGTTTTTTGGATTCTTTTTTCTTGTTGCTGTTCTAACTGAGTGTTTTCTGTTACCATATCTTCTAAATCACTGATTCAATCCTCTGCTGCATCTTATCTACTATTGATTCCCTCTAATGTAGTCTTCATTTCAGTTATTTTAGTCTTCATTTTGACTGGTTCTTCTTCTTCTTCTTCTTCTTCTTCTTCTTCTTCTTCTTCTTCTTCTTCTTCTTAATCTCTATTTTTATGTTTTCTATCTCTAAGTTAAAATTCTGACTGAGTTAATTTATTCTTCCCCTAAGTTCATTGAGTACACTTAAACCGATGTTTTAAACTCTACATCGGGTAGATTGCTTGTCTCCATTTTGTTTAGTTACTTTTCTGGAGCTTTGTTCTATTCTTTTATTTGGAACATGTTTCCTTATCTTCCTATTTGGGCTGCCTCCCTGTGTTTGTTTCTATGTATAAGATCAGGCTGCTCTGTCTCTCGATCTTAGTAGAGTGGCCTTATGTAGTAGGTGTCCTGTGTGCCCCAGTGGTGCAGTCTTCATGGGTGCTCCAGGAGTGTTCATTGTATGGGTTGTGTGTGTCCTCTTGTTATACTTGAGCCTTGGTTGTTGTTTACATGTCAGTCTGAGGAATTGTCTCTGGGTGGATCGGTTGTGAGGAGTGGCTGTGACTACAGTAGAGGAGTCACTGTGTAGAGGCTGACCCTATGGAGCAGGATTTACTTTAGCAGGACTCTGGTGCCTACCCAGTCTTCCCTATGGGTGTGCCATCCTTTGATATAGCCCCAGGTGGTGCTCCTACACTCTCCGAAGTCAGCTACGAGGTGTACCTGTCCTGGGACCTCTTGGAAGGGGCCCTGTTATTGACCAAGTTCAGCCTGTTCCTGTACCCGGCCTGGGGCCATCTGGTATGAGCCACCAAGCAATCCACGGATGGCTGCCACTTGCATTGAGCTTAGAAATGCCTTGAATTGTTGATTATATAGTTTTTTAAATGTTGCTGGATGCCCTCTCACAGAATCAGACAGGGCAATTATATAGCAGAACCAAAAACCACAGACAACTTTTGATATAAAACTATGTGACTAGATATTCCCACAAACTACAGAACAAGAGGGTGAGGACGAAAAGCCAATAGCCACAAAACTGGCAAGTTTTACCCTCTAAAGGATATTTGGCAATGCCTGGAAATACTTTTGGTACATTTTTGGTTGTCACAACTGGGATTGCTACTGACTACTATTGAGTAGAGATCAGCGATGTTGCTAAATATTCCAATATCCCATTGTTGATGAGAACACAGACAATATAGAAAAGCGTTCCTTAAAAAATTAAAAATAGAGCTGCCATACGATCCAGCAATTCCACTTTTGGGTATTTATCTGAAGACAACAAAAATATTAATTCAAAAGATATATGCATCCTTATATTCATTGCAGCATTACTAGTAATAGCCAAAATATAGAAGCATTCTAGATGTCTATCAATAGATGAATAGATGAAGAATATGTGGAATACATATGTGTGTGTATACACACATTGTACACCCATATATACATACAATTGAATATTATTCAACAATTAAAAATAATAAAATCTTACCATCTGTGACTTAGAAGATGGATAGACTTAGAGGTATTATGCTAAGTGAAATAAGTCAGACAGAAAGGTAAATACCATGTGATCTCACTTATATGTGGAATTTAAACAAAACAAAACAAATAAATTAATGAAACAAAACAGAAACAGACCTATAGTAATAAAGAAAGATCTGACGGTTGCCAAAGAAGAAGGAAGTAGAGGATGGAAATAAAAAATTAAAAAAAAAAAAAGTTGGGTAATGCTATAGGGCAATTAAAAAAAAAAAGCCTAATAATTACATGACCTATTGCTGCGTAAAAACAAAACAAAACAAAACAAAGAACAAAGGGCCACAGTACAAACACAAATATGTAGTATATCTGCAGTATTAAAATTTCATGGCAGGAACAACTGGGGAAAAAAATGATTGAAAATATTTCTTAGAGGGGGAATAGTGAAAAAAGCATGAGAAACACTGTTCCAAACTGAAGAAAGTTTTGTTGTTATCAGATAAGTTTGATGGGACTGCATTTGTACTTCAGATTCAGGAGGAAAGAAGGAAGGGCAGAAAAACAATACAGTGTAGATTCAGGACTAGTAGGAATTTTTTATACGATGGTGGAAAAGAGAGGTACTGAAGGAACTATATGTGGATGAATTCAACAGAAAAGAGCATAAGATGAATTATTCTGAAGTGAACAATATGCCCTTTTATAGTATCTGGGAATAGAAATTATGATTCCTAATCTTTCATTAGAAATTATTTTGTCCATCGTTTCTTTCACAAACTCCATCTCAGTCTCCCCCTGAGAAAGCCACAGCTAGCTAGACCTGGAACAAATTTTTGTTAGCAGTACTAGCTGTGTAGCCTTGGGGTTGTCACTTGCTATCTCTGAGCTTAAATTTATTAATTTGAGAAGAAAAGGGATAAGAATCCTATCCTCTAGTGTTGTTGAGAGAATTAAAGATATTTACACAATGCTTACTCAAAAAGAAAGTAATAATAATGGTATTTTAAAATAACATTTTAAATAAACTATTTTTATGTAAATTATATATAGATATATTAACTATATGTGGACATAGTAACTTCACCAGGACCAACTCACCAATGTACCCCAGTCAGCTTTGGTCAACTCACATTGTACAATATGTTCTTGCTAGTTATTAGAGAATTCAATATTACCATTGGGAGAGTTATATACTTTGGTGAGTTGTGTATACCTGAAAACTTAGGTATGGCAGCAAGATGAGCAATGGGGAACTGTCTGAATTAATCTGCACATACAGATGATGAGATGGTAGTTTCACAGTTTGTGTGAATATAAACTGTCTTCAAGTGTAAGTGTATTGATTCCAACTCACTTCCACAACTGAATTTATATATTTTTTTGTTGTTGCTGTGTTGAAGAAGCTCAGGTTGAAGGGCAGCTGTGTTAGTTTCAGTTTCATGGAAGGACAGAACAGAAATCAGCCAACCACAATGTATACTGTGTAACTATTTCCAAAAGCTAATCTCAAATCCTTGAAGCTGTGGTTTCAGATGGACACAACCTTGATAGCTTGAGCACAATTTGATCATAACAAAACCCAAGGATATTTGGGTTTGTATCCCTTGAGAAGTTGTTGCTACAAAATGTTCTACTACGTTCCATATTTCTGTGTTAAAAGCCTATTACAGTTTATATAGTAATTAGTAAAACCTCATGAATTGGAAAGGCAAAAATCATATATAGTAGAAGCTTATAAGATCTCTTTATTAAATGATTTGCTCTGTTCTAGAAGTCATGAGATGAGTCATTATATCTTATAACAAATTATGAAAGACATAGCATTAGATAAAATTATATCTTCTATCTTTTAGAGTGAGTATTCTGTTAAACATATCAATTGACATTAATGCCTGTAGTCAGATTTTAGTGTTTGTGCAACAGGTAAAGAGAATTGTAATCATGGCAAAATTCTTATTTAGTGAATCGTATCTCACTGTGTTCAATATTGTCAGTTTTATTTCAAAGCATATGATAATGGTGTGGGTTCATTTGCACTGATGTGACTCCCCCTGTACTAGAAAAAAAAAGCCACCAGGATTTTGTGGCTATCTAACAAAGAAGTACCTCTTATTTTGATGATTAGTTGGCATTATGTCTCTTGGTTGGTCATTATGGAACAGTTCTGATAGGATGGGTCAAGTTTTAGTCTATTGGTTGAAAGACAAAACCAAAAACTGCCTTATAATAGTTGAGTCATATGGCATAAAGGAGCAAGCCGTACTGTGGGAAGTCAAGGGTTCAGTCTGAGGTTATTCTGAGTCTACAGAGTACTCAGAAACCCCTGTCAGCAAATGGCTGTTAGGCTCTTATTATTTATAAAATCTGGAGTTGACCATGGGAAGTCCATATCAACAGATAAGTATTTTTCTGGAACACACATCAAACGAATCTTTCTTCTCAGAGTCCACACTTTAAACTATTGTCTCTTCCTTGCTTTTAATGCAAAGTAATACTGAACATATTGCCTATCTTTTCCTGTAAGATAAATTCAATGTTTATTCATTCAATCAATATTTACTGAGTACCACATTGTGCTAGGCACTGTTCTAGGTACTGAGGGTGCAAAAATAAAACAGAGAAAACCTTGTCTCATGGAAATCACATTCTGGCAAGATGAGACTGACAATAAGCAATGTAAAGTATATAAAATAGGTAGCCAGAAAACAATAGTGGAAGAAGGATATATAATGTTGGGTAAGGGTGTTTGTAATTTTTGGATAAAGTGGCAAGTGAAGTTTTCAATGAAAAAAAAATGACTTTTGAGTAAAGATGTGGAGTAAAAGAGTTAGCATATGTCTATAGAAAAGGAATTCTAAGCAGAGGTCACAGCAAGTGCAAAGGTCCTGAGATGAGAATATGGTTGACAATTTTGAGAAAAAGGAAGACAGCAGTGTGACTCTAGAGTAAGATCAGAAGAGCAGAGTATTAAGAAAAGAGGTCAAAAAGATAGGAAAAGACAGATCATGGATGGCCTCAGGCCATAAAAATATCTTTGATTTTAATTATGTTTATGAAAATATTAATTTTTTTCTCTTCTTTTTGATCTTTCTCTGAGAGTAGAATTATTCAAACAACCACAAAAAGAATTTGGATTACTTCAGTAGACATGAAAGAAAAAGGAAACGGTATATACATATACATTTTTTTTTGAAAGGTGGAGGATCTTCAAGCTAGTAATAAAGCAGGAATGTGAAGACAAAAAAAGTTAATATTCAGGGTTTTTTTTTTTTTTTCAATTTTAAAGAGGCTCTTGAGTTTTGAAAGGAAAGCCCATGGAGGTGTAAAACACTGTATAGGCTATTAACAGGACTAGAAAGAGAATGGAAGAAGAGACTGAAGACCTTGAGTCCCTGCCCCAACTCAGAAGGGACTGGGTGGCTTAGGAGGGAAGAGAAGGTGGTCAGGTGTATCACTGAAAGGTGTGTGTGTGTGTGTGTGTGTGCACATGCATGCACGTGTGTGTGTGTGTGATGGGCCAGGAGGAAGTGAGTGGAGGCATGTGCTTATAGAGAAGTGAGAGTTTACAGTGGAGGCAGTGGGCAGAAAGGATGAGTAACTTTGATGGATGTTGATAGGGAACATGTGCAAGCCAGTGTCTTTGGAACTGTAGTGCAACAAAACTTATATCTAAACTGCCTAATCCCTTGAGGATTATCCAGTAAAGGACACTCAGCTCTGTGACTTTGCTGAGCAACACCCTCCTCCCCGCTGCCATGAGTATATCCCTGTAAGGACCTGTAAAATAGCTCCTGTTCATGCCCTGGACTCTCATAATTCTGCAAACAAAGAAATGGAGTCAAATTGGGCCACTAAGTGTCTGAAGAGAAGGGGTCCAGGCCAGATGCTCAGAAGAGACTGAGTTGTAGGGGAAACAGCCTGGTTATGCCTGGTTTGTTAGAGTGATAGGCTTACTGATGACTAGATGCTTATTTTATTAAAAATGCTAAGAATATGCAAATATTAAAACTTTTCTTGACCTTTTCTCTGATAAGCAGAATCATCTGTGTAGCTTTAAAAAGAGTTAGAATTGTTACAGTAGGATGTCAAGGAAAAGGACACACACACACACGCACACACACACGCACACACACACACACACACACACACACACACACACACACACACCCCTCCCCAACCAATATATATATTTGGAGTGTTTCAAACTAGTAATAAAGAAGAAATGCAAAGAGAAAGAAATATTACTTTCGTTGGGTACAAAATTAGTGTAATTAGTGACTTAAAATATAGATAACTTATCCTTTGGTAGATGGCAGATGTATTTGGGCAGATCATTTGTTTAAATATGGTAGGTAGAACAAATATGGTAACTTCTAGAGACTTTATTTGGAAAATTCCATTTCAGATATGGACTCTCTGGTAAAAGAAGTTTTATTAAATTTTATTTTGTACAGAAACAGCTGATTTATAAATTAAATTCATTTATTTATTAAATGTATAGTATCTACTATGTGCTGGAGCTATAACAGTGAATGAAGAAAAGTCTTTGTCCTCATAAAGCTTATACTTTAATAAATTAGTAGTGTTGAAATAAACTTGTAGGACCAAGATGGAGCAGCTCGAGCCTGGAGTGCCACTTCAGCAAACAGAAATTTATACAATTTTCGTATCTTCGTAAATGCTCTACTTGACCAGAAATGCAATATATTCAGTCAGCCTTTCTCTGAATACCAAGCCAACTCTAAACTCTATACTTATTTTCTGTTCCTTCTCACTCCAAACAAGGTTGATTTTGGGGCCCTAGACAATCAGATATTTTCTATTTTTCTCTTCTTTGTTCTTTATTCTGTATCTTATAAAAACTTCCTGCCTTCTGTCCCATTTTGCAGTTCTTCAAAAGGAGACAGCCTGCTTCATGAAGTGTTAAGTTTGTTTGCATCATCTAAATTGTCTTCTTAATCATTTTTTTTTAAATCAGGAGAATAGCTTAAAAAAAAATTATTGATTTAGCCATATTCTATAAATTTTTAGTTAAATAATAAACTTAGATTATCTAAGCTATAGTTTTCAGATGAAAGACAATCTAATTAATTTATAAATTCACAGACTAATCCAGGGGTCTGAAAATTACAGTTCATAGGCAAATCTTGCCATCTGTCTACTTGTTTTGATAAAATTTTATTGAAACACAGCCACACTCATTAGCTTATGTATAGTCTGCTGTTGTTTTTGAGCTACAACAGTGGAGTTGAGTTGAGTTACAACAGATATCCTTGGCACATAAAGCCTAAAATAATTACTATCTGGGCCTTTCAGAAATTGTTTGCTGATCCTTGGATTAATCCAAATATAATTTGACACAATGAAATTTGAAAATTTTGAATTGTACAAGCAGTATCTTTTCTAAAGTGTTTAAGACAGTGATTCTTTCTCTTTCATTAGATAGTTATGATAAACCTTAGTTTTAGCAATTTTTGAAGACATATTTTGAGAGCAATGGCAGAGCATGCAGTATTTAAGAACGAAGTTCTAGATTTCAGTCTGTTATCATTGCTTACCTGTCCCTTCATTAGAGTCCTACTGGTTTCCCAGATGCTCATGTGGCTCTGCTTCAGTGCATCCTGCAGTTGGATCTGTGAGTACTTCCTGCTTAATGATCTGCTTGACTCTAGTTGATTATACTTCCTTTTTTCATCTATCCCAAATATTTGTTCCTTTTTTCCACATTTCTACATTTTAATGTATATACCTATATTATATTATGTTTGAAGAGAAGTGCAAAGGGCTACAAGTATTGTGCCTTTTCACTCTGTTTTTATTTACATGCAAAATTTCCTTTGACTTTTCCTGAATTTCTGACCTTTCTTTCACTTTAGATCTATTGACATTCTTCTGTGTTCCCAGTTTTTAAAATTTCTTTATAATATAGTCTTTCATGATCACAGCATACCCTCTTAATACCATGTAGTAGTTACAGCACCCATCATTTTGGTGATACCACACAAATGCTCTGAGTCTATGATTAGGGAATAGAGGGTTGGGAGGAAGATCTTCTAAGATTACAAAGCCTTATTTTATAATCTGTCTGACTCTGCAACCCTTCAATCCACAAGTTGAAGCCATTTAATTCCTATCTGTGAATTCAACTCAACCCCGTAGACCAATTTCCCTTAACTAGGAATTTGGAAAAACTTGGCCAATAATGTCATATTAAGTTAACCTAGTTTCTTGTTCTCTGACTTTGTACAACAAATTAAATAATCATTGTAACTAAATTAGTTCTTAGAACTGTATCCTTTTATTGAACTCTGTATGTACTCTGTTATAATCTCATTTCCCCTAAAATTGGGAGGAGCGTCTAACTTGGTCATTTTGGGTCTTGTACATTTACCCAGTTTAATAGCTGAACAATATCTTCTTGACCTCTGTGATCTGACTCTGCCTTCAGGAAAGAGAAACTTGATTAAATTGCGGGGGGGGGGGTGGCTTTAAAAGCTTTAGAATTGGTCTTGTTGAAATAAGCCAGATATTACCTTTCACATCTAGAGCTTAGATTGGAGAAAATTATGAATCTATATTTTTCATGTGTCTTTCTGATCTTCCGAGCTTTGCCAGCAAAAATTAAAACAAAACAAAATAAAAACCCAAGACGACTAATACTTATTAAATTTATAGTTAACTACTTTTACTGGGCCATTGACACTGATGAGCAATTTTCTGTATTTCCCGAGCAAGTTTGTCCTTCGCTCTTTATTATGGTCATTTCAAATCTAATTAATGCCCCTCAAATATCTGAGTTTAGCTATTTTTTCCTTGCTTATCATTTCATTTTCTGCAGAGGAGGCTGAGAGAAAATAGGAAAAATAATTTTCTCAGATAGAAACTCTCTCAATGTTCCAGCATCACATCTACATACCTCTAGACTCCTTACTTTTCTTTCCCCCTTTCCTCCAATTTTAATGGAAAAGATCTGCCTCTTCCTCTCTGAGGCACATCCCCATCTCTGCACTGGACCTGAGAATTATCCTCCCTTCGTCTCAGTCACCAAATTCCCCCCTCCTTTTTTTTTTTTTGCTCTTTCTCATGCACTAGATTCAGGTAGATGATACTTTAAAAAAGAAGAAGAAAGAAAAGAAAAGGAAAATAAAATAAAAAAGAAAAGAAAGAAAGACAAGAAAAAGTAAACAGGAAGAATACTAATAATCCTCCTGTTTGGATTTCATCTCTTTAGCTACTGACCTTTCTCTTGCTTTTTACAGCCCATATGCTTGAATAAGTTACTTATAGTTTTTTGTTTCTGCTTTCTAACCTCATGCTGGTTTCTCAAAGCCCCACAATCTGCTTCTTAAGCTACCACTGCCCTGAAACTGCTTTCATCAAGATCACAAATGACATTCACATTCTTAGATCAGCCCTTGAGTAGCTTGATCCCTCAAAAGAATTCGACACCTTTGATCTCTTTCTCCTTCTAAAAAACACTCTTTCTTATTGGTTTCTGAGAAAATGCTCTCTTGTGATCTTCCTCTTAATTCTCAGGCCACTTTTCTTCAGTCTTCTTTGTTGGCTCTACTCCTCTCTTCATTCACAGAAGGGCTGGTTTTTCTGAGGGCTATAGCTTTGGTCTCTTTCCCTCACTAGTCTATCCATTGTCCCTAAGTAATCTTCACCCCCTCTCCTAGCCTCTGTCATGATTTATATTCTGAAAACTCCCCCAGGCTCTCTAGTTTAAATCTCTTTCTTAACCTCCAGACCTATAAACATAATAGAAAGCTTTACACATTCATTTTGCTGGTTTGCAAGGCATTGCCAATCCAATTTGTCCAAATCTGAACTTATTGAATTCTGTTCCCAACCTCCACAAAAAAATTTTACTTCTCTCCCCATGTTTCCTATCATCTTACACACTGATTAGCTGCTTAAAATGGTGACATACAGTGTCTTTCTTGACTACTTCTACTTATCCTTAACACCCATCATATTCTTTAGAGGACATCTAACTCAACCATTCAAGTCTTCTCCCTTCACCCATTTTGGTAACTGAGATCCTACTTCTTGGAGCAAGACTTCTGTGACCTGACCCTGCTTTCAGGGAGAAGTAACTTGAGAAGAACCTTTAAAAGCAACAAAACTGTTCATACTTTGTTGAAATAAATTAGTTATTCATGAAGATGGCTTTAGAATTGATCCTGTTGAAATAAGCCAGACATTATCTCTTCACAATGAAGTCTTAGTTAGGAGAAAGTAATGAACGGACATTCTTCACATTTCTCTCTGAGCTTCTGAGCACTTCTTCAGAAATTTCTAATAATTCTTAAATCTCTTAAGACAATGGAAGAGGCAAAATTGACAAAATTTTTATTCTGTGCTACTGCCACCACTTTAGTTCCTGCCACGTCCTCATTTCCAGAGCTCTTAGCATGTCCCTTTACCTTTTCACTTTGATTTATAATTTTCATTGTAGGAGAATCTCTTTGGTTAGGAACTGTAATTTCTCCATCTTTGTATTTCTAGCTAATTAAACTCTTTCAATGCCTGGAACTCAGAAGGGAGTTAATAAACAAACAAGTGAAGGAGTCCTCTAATATTCAGCCACCTGCCTCCCCCTACATTCTGCTTTACTCCTTACCTTTTAGAAAATCTGGGACTGCTTTCCCACCTCATTTTCATGCCACAAGTAAACTTAGTCTAAATTATCTCGATGACTGGATTAACCATTATGCAGATGATATTAAATCGCAGCTCAGTTTTGCTAACATGTACAACTTGTACTTTCAGACTCTCAAACTGGGTGCCTATGACCCTTGTCACTGTGTATGTGAAGCCACGGGACACAGATCTTCTTGGAAGGTTAGTTTTGATCACTTAGTTCTTTGAGACATATTTTTATTAAAACAGGGACATATTTTGCAGTCAAATGTAAAATTTGCAGTAATTTTAAAAATAAAGTATAAGATTTTGAGACATGAAAGTTCATAGAAATTTTATGGTAGGTGGGCCAGTCTCTGCTAAATCATCTATTATTGGATTATGCCTTTGGCTCTTCTCTTTTGGAATATTGACCTTCAGATGTTAAGTCTGAAACATTATAGACACGTGAGTGTAAGTGTGTTTGTGTATGTTGAAAAAAGTTTTGTCCATGAAGATTCTACAGAAAAAATTTTAATGCAAAATCAAAAACAAAAATGACATCACACTAAAGAAAATATGAAATCTTTTCAGAGTTCAGTATACCAGGGTTAGCACTAAACAACCCAGTTTACTTCTGAATTCTAGGCTAATATTCAAATATAACAATTTTAATAAAGAAAGGTAAAGTTTCTTAAATTGTTCTTTCCAGAAGCCAATGTACATACAGTTAAATGTCTTACTGCCTTACTTATTTTATTGCTTATAATGGGAACATTAAAGTAATCTGTTGCACATGGAGCTAGAACTCTCTCTTGGTATGTCTAGATTTAAGACAATAGGATTTGAATGTTATTGTATTAACAAATAAATAAAACCAATTGAGCATCACAAAATTAGCATAGTAATTCAGTTTAAGGAATTACCATGAGGATTTAAAAATCCCTTTAGAGAACTATAAGGCATGCTTCTATGTTTGTCATAGCTAACCACAACAAAGATTGCATGTATTTTTTTAATTTTTACCAAAAGTAACAGATGGAGACCTGAACTTTAAGGGCTTTGCTTTTAAAGGAGTTCCTACCAGACAGATGATTTAGATACACATGTATTAATTGGTTTTCTTCCATATAAAACTAACTTACCATGAATATAGCTGTTCTTTCAATTCTGGGACAGAAGTGTTTTAGGTCTATTCAGCTTTTTATTTTTTTAAATTTATTATTATTATTATTATTATTATTATTTTAAGGAAGAAGTCTGTGAGGGGTCAATAGAATCCAGAGAGCACTGACTAACTGAGTGATCCTGGAAAACACCTCTTTTGAGCTCTTTTTGGTTTTCGTATCCATAAAAAAAGGGGGTCGTGCTCAAATCTCCAAGCTCTTTCTCCCTTAAATAGGCAGTGAAATTATTGTAATAAACAAGTTTCTGGACTTAGGCTTTCTAAATGCAGGTCAGAGACATAGGTGACATCTCTTGCTTCTAGATTCATTTAGTAAAGTTTACACTGTTTATTGATAAATTTATCCAATGAGAATATATCAATGTAAGACAATTCAGGTCAACCTCTGCATTTTGCGGTAGTTTCTCTTTTAAAAAAATCTTTATTCGTAGAATGAAAAAAAAAATAAAAGAAAAACTGTAAAATGAATATTGTCCTTAGGTCTTAGATTCCTTGAACAAAACAGTGCAAAAATATTCGAAAAATTTTTCTGCTTATTGCCGGCTAACCCAAGTTAGTGATTTACTTGACTAAGTTTTGTGTTCTTATTTTGTTGTCTAGACAGCCAAATTCTTTACTGCAATTCAAAGAATGTGCAGCCAGTGTTGATGACATAGTAAAGGAGGGAAAACAAATGTAATAAATTTTCAAATTATGCTCTTTAAATTCATTGAAAAAAATGAATCTAGGAGTAATTTTCATATATAGTACACTCCTTCAGCAATATGTCCAGAGTATTTTACAATACAAAAAATGATTGTTGGCTACAATCTGGAAATCGTGGAACATTTTATTTTACATAATTCTGAAATGAATGTGTACACAAAAAACATTTCTATGATTGAATAATCACATTAAAACAATAATACTTCAGCACTGGCAATGGGCTTAAATGGTCGACTTGACTTTTGTGGATTATACCAAAAATTCTTGGTAAGAAGCATTAGTGTATTATTACAGATAGCAAGATGAAAATAGAAAATCATTAGCTCAGTGAAAGCTATATATTTGGGACAAATTTTAAGCTGCATAAATACAACGGATGACATTAAAAATCTATTTTATTTAAGAAGAAAACTGTTACTGAAAGAAATGTTATATGAAAAATATTAATGGTATAGATAAGAATTTTTCTGCAATGATCTAGCCATTGTATTATCTGCCAATTACATCAAGTAGAAGAAAGCAATTTGAGTAACCTGCAACAAAAAATTCAAGCTCTGAGAAAATGGCTTGTTAAATTAGCCTTTACGTTGATAAATCTCTTTCTGAGAAGTCATGCTCTTTACATACTGGTCTACATAAGGTGACCTGTGACGTATTTGCCTCAAGTTATTGTTCATAAAAGGAGTCACTGAAGGAAGTTCACCCTTCCTTAACCTTAAGGTTTAATTATGGAGAGAGAAGATAAGAACATTCAGTTCTTTTGTATGTTTTGTTAGGTTCCCTGAGGCCACAGTAGAGAACTGGACTAAGGTCTGTGATGAGTAGCAGAGGCAACTATTAAAATAATTGTAGCAAACAGCAACCCTTCCAGATTCCTAGACTGTCTCCCAATAACAGGATTTCAGTTATCCTCACATTAAACCTTTTTTTCCACTTGAAAAAAAAAATTATTAATTTATAACTTCATATTAAACTTTTAAATAGTATTGAAATTAACTTATATGGGATGACTCATTGAATTTTTCTTTTCATTTACTTGTTGATCCTCAAAGGCTAAGAATTTGTGCTTCCAATGAAAATGTCTGCTCTTTCCCCAGAGGCAACAGCTTGGGGACTAATAGAGGTAGGCATAAGTACAGAGACATATGCAAGATTAAAGATCATTGTCATGTAGCTCAAAATATAAACCAACATGTATTGATTGTAGCTTTAAGGAACAGGTATCCAGCAAAACATACATGCCTGTTTAATTTTTTAAAATACTAGTAAAATACCGATTTGCCACATAGAAATCTTTTTATAGCTTTTTATTATGTAATTTTCAAACCCATATAGAGAACAGTATAAGAAGTCCTCATGTACTCACCACCCATCTTCAACTGTTATCTTAGACATTTTACCATTTTCTCAATAAATATTTCAATCCGTAGCTCTAAAATATAAACTCTTTAGAAAAATAACCATTATCACGTTGAAAACTTTAAAAATAATTCAAATGGAAATATTTGAAGTGTCTTAATTGTAGGTACTTCATTTGGCATGGAGAAATTGTATCTATAGTTTAGAGCAAAACATGAACATAAAATAACTTAGTTTTCTCAGTTCTTTCCAGAGACTTAGTCCAATTGCACTGAGAAACAAACAGAGTCACTCCAGTAAAAAAGTTATTTTATTTTGCGTCTTTTTTAGGGTTCCAGGTATGTAAATGCAGATGTTGAAGAGTCAAAATGATAGTTTGTATATGATTTGGCTTTTCTGAGATTAAGCATGTTAATTATTCATGCTTTTCTGGAGCGATAAATGGTGGCACACAACCCTGGAAAGAGAAGCTAAGGGCATTATGGTCAATGATGACAGAAGTCACATTTGGCAGCAAACTCTAACAAATCCTTAACCATTCCAAATCATATTACCAATTCATATTATCATCTTAGGAAAACAGAATAGAATATAAAATGCATTTATATAATCAGAGACTTTTTAAATCTATTTGATCAGAGAAAATGATGAAATACCTAAAAAGGAAATCTTTAAAGTGGTAACATACAGATAGGGAGACTATATAATACCAATATATTATATAGAGAAGCTAACATCATCTGACACTGTGTCACTCACTTTAGGGTACAATGAGAATTTTCATGGTTAATTTTAGCTATCAGCTTGACCTGGGCATGATACCTAGATGTTTGATCAAGTATCAGTCTGGATTTTTTTTTTTAGTTGTGATTAACATTTAAATCAGTAGACTTTGAGTAAAGCCAGTTATTGTGGGTTGGTTTCATTCAATCAATGAAAAGAAAAAGACTAATATCCATGAGAAAGGGATTCTGCCTCTAAATTGCTTTCAGACTCAAGACTGCAGCATTACCTCTACTTTGTAGATTTCAGACTTGTCAGCCTCTACAATTGTGTGAGCCAATTTTTTAGGGAAAAAAATATTCTCCCTCTCTCTCTCTCTCTTTCTCTCTCATCTCTATCTTTATCTCTATCATCTGTATCTATTTGTACACACACATGCACACACACACACACACACACACACACACACACACATACAAGCATGCGCATACATACACACATCCCTTGTTTCTCTGGAGTAAGCAGAGATAAAAGAACTTTTGTGATGTAGAAAAATAATTGTATTTAGACAATGATATGTATTTTGACTGGGCTCTCAGCAAATCTGGAATCATAAGATCTTAGAATTGGAATGGAACTTAGAGCTATTTCAGTCAAAAGTTACACCAACACGTTGTTAAAAATTGTAATAAGGGTCAGATGATTCACATGCTTTGTATATAAGCTTCACACCACTCCAAGTTAATAGTATCCAATTTTGTGCATGAGGAGATCAGTCTCAGAGAAGCAAATAACTTCTCTAAGATGACCTGGGTGACAGTTACTAAGCCAATATTTAAATTCAATATTATTTGAATCCAAAGTCCATTGTCTTTCTATTAGGTTAGGTGGTTTTTCTTCAATGTAGCTCCTAAGTGATTAGCCACTTTTGGTGATGTAGAATTTATATATATATATATATATATATATATATATATATATATATATATATAAACATCTTTGTTAGAAAGGTCTTCTTTTTTGAGTCAGATCTTTCCATGTGTTTTGTTCTCTATAGCTACATTTCCACTTAGCTCTTCAAAAGTTTGAAAGGTAGCCATTTGATCCAAAGTATTTCTTTAAAAAAAAAAATTTTGTCATAGGAAACAATTTCAGATTCCCTCTCAATTGTTTTTATCGGTGTTCTTTGGTTAGCTGTCCATTGGTAAGCCTTAGCAACTATTTTATAGTTTAACTCTAGAATTATCTGACCAGAGAACAATGGAAGTCCTTTCCTTCTTGTTCTAGAGAGTATGCAACCTCAATCCAGCCTAAGATTAACTAGCATTTTTAGTGTAGTATCATGTCTCTTTGCAGTTTTCTTTGTAAGAACTAGTCTCTCATCTTTGTAACTGTGTGGTCAATATTTGTAAGACTTTGCATTTATTCACATTAAAATTAATATTAGTAGTTTCAACCTAGTGGTCAAGTCTACCAAAGTATTTAATTTAGTGTATCTTGTCATTTTTGAAGCATAATTTTGATAAGCAGAATTTTGATTAACTTATATAAAGAGTTTAGTTTTAGATGTATTACATATAAAATATTAGAGCAACATGTTGGTAGAAGAGATTAGTGAAACTCATAGGAAAGAAATAAAGTTTGGGGCTTTATTTGCACCGAAGCCCTAATGTATCATTAGGAGTGATACATTGCTCTGAGAAAGGCCATAAAAAATGAGAATATCAAGAATTGACTTTTGATAAACAACTGCATTTAAACATGAGAAAGCCTACTTTAGGTAAGGAAGAGAAAGAGCAAATTATTTAAGAAACTTGAGGCTAGGAATCATCTTTGTTTTGAAACATGGTAGGAGTGCAAAAAATATTTTCAGAAGTAGAGTCAATATAAGAGGCAAAGAAGCAGAGATAAGAGAGAAAGGAAAGGGGGTAAAAGTATAGCACTGAGAAAGAGTGTAGTCTGCACTTTCTCAATGCAATGTCAAAACCGCAGACAGATCAAAGAGAATGAGAAATCAGAAGAGATACCTAAATTTGTCAGTCATAAAAATGGTCACCAGTGATACCAGAGGCAGAAATTCTAGCCAAATGTTTAGGATTTTGAGGAGTGAAAGGGAGGATGGATGATGAGGATACAAAGGGTGAGTACAGAGTACTTTTTCCAGAAGTTTAGTACTTTTAGAGAACTATAGGCTGGTGGTTCTACTGAACAGGTAGAATCAACTTTTTTGTAGCTAAAGAAGATTCATTGATGATACTAGAGAGAGAGGAAATGATTAAAGGCATACCATCTTGGAAAACATAGCCAGTGTTGGATGAAGAGCTGAGCTGAGTTTGTAAGTTCTGTTAAGAAGGATAAATATGTTTTTCACAGACCGAGTTACCAGGGAAAACAGACAGTCTGGGTTATGATTCCATGTAACGCTGAGGTGGAGAGAGATAAAAGTGATTAAACTTTGGTCAGGAGCACTGCAGTAGCCCAGTAATGAAGCAGCACTGATGAGAGTGCAGTCGTAGCTCTTTCAAAATATTTTAAAATTGCTTTAGGTGGTATGCTAGGGCTGCCATAACAAAGTACCAACAGACTGGGTGGCTTGAACAAAAGAAATGTATTTTCTCACAGCCTGGAGGCCGGAAGTCCAAGATCAAGGTGTTGCTAGGTAGGGTTGGTTTCTTCTTCTTGCTTTGTAAATGGCTGTCTTCTCTCTTTGTCCTAATGAGTTATTTCTTCCTATGCATGTCTATATTCTAATCTACTTTTTTTGAAAGGACACCAGTCATATTGGATTAAAATCCTCCTTACTGCTCCAACCTCATTTCACTTTAATTACCTCTTTAAAAACCCCATAACCAAATTAACTCACACTCTGAGGTACTAAGAATTATGACTTCAACATATGAATTTTGGAGTAGAGTGGCAGAGGGACATAATTCTGCCCAAAACAGGAAGAATGTAATCAACAACACACAAAAGAGTTCCACTTCTTTATTTTCTTATAGATGAATGTGTTATAGTGAGTAGCTTCTTCAAAATTATTGTGTGTGGCAAGCAGAATAGTGACTCCCAAAGACGTCCATATCTTAATCCCTGGAATCTGTGAATATGTTACTTTATATGGAAAAAGGATTTTTGGCTGTGATTTAGTTAAGAATTTTGAAAGAGCAAGACTATCGTAGGTAATCCTAGTGGGCCCAGTCTAATCACATTGTCCCTAACAAGTTGAGAACTTTTCCCCACTGAGTTCAGGGTTAGAAGGAGATGTCATTCAGGAGTAATGATGATAGAGGTGCAACACTGCTGACTTTGAAGATGGAGGAAGGGAGCCAGGAGCCAAGGAATGCAAGTCTAGAGGCTAAAAAAAAAAAAAAAAAAAAAAAGGCAAGGGGATAGATCCTCCCCTGGAACCTAAAGAAAGGAATCCAATCTTATCGACATCTTAATTTTAGCTCAGTGAGATCTGTGTTGCACTTCTGACCTACGGCACATTATAAATTTGTATTAAGTCACTATGTCTGTGATAATTGATTACAGCAGAAATAGATAAGTTCCATGGTGTACAGAAGAATCACCTGAAGGTCTATTTTAAATGCCAATTCTGATTTAGTAGGTCTGGCTGGGACCTAAAAGTCTGAGTTTCTGACAAGCTCTCAGGTGACGCTGGTGCTCCTGGACTGTGGCCCACACTTTGAAGAGTAAGGCTTGAGAGATCATGCATTCCAACCTCCTCATATAACAGATGAAGAAATTGAACTCTAAAAAGTACTTAGGGATACTGGCAGAGATGTCTTCAACTGCTAGACCACAGTTTCTCACTACATATCGCATCAATACTGGGGGTGTGGTGGGGGAGGAGGGAAGCCCATTAGGGAATAGCAGGCAAAGAGAGGTGCCAGATTTTGGAAAATTTGGCTCCCAAGCCTCTGTGTGTTTCTGGCGCCTGTGAGATGTCCTGGTTGACACTTAGCTGATATAAAGTGTTAATTAACAATACCTTAGTAAACTAAGAGCTATGAGCAATAGACTGATAACCCTCTGGGTTCCCAGCATTTCCAACTTCTTAGGTGTCAGTAAGTTCAAGAAAAAAGTTTCAGGACAAATGGACATTTTGTTGTGACGATTCGGTGGAGTAATTTTCAGGAGGTTCAAAAGCTATATCATCTGTAAACAGAACTATAAACATAGAGGAAGTATTTCCAGTGACCTGAAGAGTATGTTATATGTTATCTTGTTGCCTGAAACTCTGTAATTACATGAGAGCAGAATGTCATCTGATCTCCTTGTGAATGGCACTAGCAGAAGAGTTTGAGGAAAACTATCAGGCTTATTAAATATGGAAAAGAGCTCCTGATTGGATGTAACAAAAATCCAAGATGCAGTTCAGAAAGAAAAAAGATTCTAAGAAGGTGACAGGGACTTGTGAGGAGAAGTTAGTGAGCAGAAGATTGTAAGGAGGAATAAGAAGAAACTGCCCAAAGCTATAGGGAAACCATCAATTCCACAAAACGATAAGGAAGATTCCCAGGCACTAGAACAAAGGTTCTCAAACAACTTGCTACTTAAGAGAAACCACCCAAAGCTATAGGGAAACCTTCAATTCTACAGAACAATAAGAAAGATTCCCAGGCACTAGAAGAAGGATTCTCAAACAGTTTGCCACGTAAGTATCACACGAGGAGCCTGCTAAAATGTACCTTTCTAGGATCCTATCCAATAGGTTCTTTTCAACTTTTAATTATGGAAACTTCCAAACATACAAAAGTAGAAAGCATAGTATATTAAACCTCTGAACACCCATCCCCAGACTCACTAAATGATCATCAACTAGCCAATGTTTCTTCATATTCTGCTCTCTTTTCCTTTTCCACTGGACTATACCAACACAAATCCCAGTCATCCCGGTAAAGCATTTCAGGTGGAGAGAAAGAATAAGTACAAACGCACCAGATGGTGCCTGGTATGTATGAGCAACACTAAAGAGGTCTATGTAGGTGGAATGGAAGGAGTGAGAAGGAGGTTGGTAGGAGATGAGAACAGAGATGTCACAGGCAAATAGACATAACACTCTCCGTAAGTGCTTGCAGCTCATTGCAACAGTTTTGACTTTTACTGAATGGGGATTTTAGAGCAGAAGAAACTAGGAGTTGTGGGAAGCTAAAATTGAAAAGACAAAAGGGATAAAATAGTATCACTGAAGCCCCATAGAAGAGAAGCTGCCTGGTAGGAGCTACATTCATAGAGTCAGGGAGAAGCTGTGGCTAAGAACTGCTCCACATTCAAGAGGGAGTCAGGAATAATCACCCCCAATCCCCATGGTAATAGGAATCAATTTCCTTGATGAGCAGACTAACCTCTGTCTCTGCCTCCTGGTTCAGTGGCAGGGAAAGTATGAATGATTACAGGGCTTCCAGTTAAATGGAAGATGATCATGTTCCTCATTGGAAGCATTTCTCCCTTGGGAACTAGGACCGTCAAATCACCAAGCCCAAGGCTGTGGAGACAGACACTTAAAATTCTTTCAGTGAGTTAAGCACAATAGTAAGAAGGGTTCCTTCCACCCCGAACCATTGGTTCCTGGATTTACGAACTCTGGCGATAGAGACATTCATTCTTCCTTGGTTCCTATTCAATAGGCCTAGGCAGGAATTTGGTTGGGAGTGAGTAGAAAATGGTTCTTGATTTTGTTTTCATGACTTGTTAGGTTTATCTCTCACTCTGTGGTTAAACCATATGCTGATTTCCCTTTGGAGAGGAAACCAGAAAATTTCAGGGTAATCTTCTCACATCTTCATGAGGCAGATTGACACCCCTCATTTGTAGCACATTTTATTCCCAGACATTCTTCACCTCTCACTTCCCTGCAGTTTTCATCTGTCTCCTTACTATCTGCTGCTAATTACCTATTCCTCTGGAGATCCTCAGGATTGTGCTATACTCCTTCCCAGAACAGCTTCCCTTGCAACTCGGGCCAACACACAAAATGTTTGTGTCTCTGAGATGCCAAATATACCTTCTACATTTTTTCTGAGATTCTTTTTTTCTTAAATTTCAACATTTGACATTTTGGCAGAAATATCATCTTCTATCTGTTCTTAATACATTAATATTATATTACTTTTTGGAGTATTTCCGATATCTAGAAAACTTGGGAATTCTTTGCTTATGACTTTCTAATGTTTTTTTTTTTTTTTTGTCTTTAGGATGGATGATACATTTTGACAAGCCTTTGATATTGAAATCTTATTTTGCCCGCTTAAAATATACATGAAAACTTGCAACTTGTCAAGACTCAGATTTCTCCTTTACTGAGTTCTCTCAACTCCACCCCACTGAGAAACTTGTAGATATGCGGTTTAAAACAACAAGCTAAGAAGAAGAAATTGATGTTGGTTGGAAGGAATTTCCAAATGTCGGATTAAATTTGTAGCAGGAATTTATTGGAATTAACCCTTGCCTTGAACACATTATAGGAGAGATGCAAATAAGGAGTGGTCAAGAGTGACATTTATTGTAGCTTATATTTTATAGGAACAGTATTGCCTTACTATTTTAGCATATTTGTATAGACAGAGGAGGGCATAGCAATTAAAATAAGGGAAATAGAGACTCTTATAGTGTTTTTAATGCTATCTAAGTTGTTTTAGTGTCATACTGAAAACTACTAATGAGAATCTCTCAATTTCTGTTTATTCAACAACTTCTTGGCTCATCTGAATACCTATTCTGTTGATTTTAGGAAAATGCTTACTGCTGACAATAGGTTGTGGATAATCTACTGAGAATGAGATTATTTTAAATGCATTCTTTATGGAGTAATGGATCATCTTTATTTGTTCCTTTCTTTCTAATGAACATATAAAAGCTGCCTATAACAGCTTAACATATAAAAGCTGCCTCATGCCTTGTTCTTAGGTATACTGCTATAGAAGATATTTAAACAAAATAAAAAAAAAAAAAAGGACAGTTTTCATTGAAGAACTCAACAGAAGAGATAGATATTTGCTTGTGGCTCTTTGAGAACCAACATTAACCTTGTAGCTTTTGTCTCTGGTGTGTTGTGGGGGGGAAAAAAAAGAGGAAGGAAAGGACTAATACTTTTCCAGTTAGGATGCTTTTTGTTGTACATATATGAAAATTGATTTAACTTAAACAATAGAAGATTTTATTGGCTTCCATAACTATAAATTCAGAGGTTGGATTTAGGCACAATTTAATTAGGATTCTAGCAATATTTTTCCACTTTTCTCTCAGCTTTGCATTGTAGATATCAGATTTGCCCTCAGGTTGTCACAGCTCACCCTCTCAAGATGGCTGCCAATTACCACTGGGTCAACGTGCTTAAAGTTCACATCTTGTGGGAGGTAGTACTTTTACTGCCTTTAAAAGTGAAGAGGGATCTTTCCCAGAAGTGTCTGGCAACCTTCGCCTTACATTCAAATGGTTGGAATCAGACCATTCTGAACCAGTCACTGGCAAGGGAAATAGAATTATCTTTAGGTGGAGCAGAGCCATCTGTCAAGTTAAGGATAATTCCCCCCATTGCATGATTGCTACTCACCAGGGGTGAGTTGAAATGGGTGGTAGGGAATCAATTACAATATTTACTAAAAATGTGAATTATGACATAAAAAATTGAAAAGGACTGATTTTTAACCTAGGAAAGATCTTCATTGAATAAAGCAACTTTTCCCCTGTGAGTCTATAGAAGAGAAGTAGTAGCTCAGAGTTAATTTACTCCTGTTGGTAATTTCAGATTTCTAGCCTCCAGGGAATCTTAGTCTTCATGTTCTCTATACAATCTTCAGTTTGCCTGAAAAATGAGAAATCATAACTTACATGGTAGCCAGTGAGCCCACAGGCCCCACTGTGTTCAGGAGCCCAAGAAATGGAGAGGCCCACTGCTTACTGAGAGAGAATGTGCAGTTCTGGGAGTTGGGGATCTGTGTGATAGATAATGTGACTGTTCCCACTTGTCTGCTAAAGTACCTGTAATAAAACCGTACACCTCTACTCCATTGAGTCAAGTCTTGTCAAATAAGTTGCAAAATATATGACAATAGAATGTAAGTGGTAATAAAGTGTGAATGGAAGTGATATATGCCATGTCGAGCAGAAACTTTCAGAGGCATTGTATAGTTCTATAAAACCTCTCTATTGTCTCTGCTGTGAAAATGGCATGTTCCAAATAAGCCTTCTTTTTCAGCTTTGGTTTTAGAATGAGCAGACACATGTTGCAAAACAGCAGCCAACCAAAGTTGTCAGCATGTAAAGTGAATGAGAAATAAACCTTTGTTTTAATCCACAGAGATTTGAGAGAGGTTATATGCATAATTTACTATACATAAAAGCTGTAGCATAATTTATAAAAGCTGATTTTAATATCAGTTTGGCTACAAGGAAAACAATCTACATTATCTTGGGTAAGTTACTAAGCCTCTCAAGCAGTTTTCACCTATAATATAAATATAAAATAAAAGGTTTTAGACTATTTCTTTGATGCTTAACATTTTGACTACTTAATCCAAGGTCTCTAAAAGCTCTGTCAACTGATTAAATTGCATATTGTAGGTAATAATAATGTATTTCCCTTTTAAAATAATTAAAGGCATTTATAACTTTCCATTGGCATGAGATAAATCATAAACTCATAATAAATTATGATTTTTGCCCAAAGAAGCATTTACTTGCCTAAACAGCCTCCTTACTAATAAATATGTATTTTCTGAGTCTTTTTAACATATAGAAAATAATTCAATCTTTATCTTTTTTGATCCCCTAATGGAATCTAAAATGCCTTTTCTAACACATTCTGTTTCTTATTGTTGTCTCTTTTTCTTTTGCCTAATTTTAAGTATGTGAGCTGGTAAATGGCTTAATTTAAATGTAAGTATTAAATTGCTACAGTTCTAAAGATTTTGTTAAGTAGGGACTTTTAATTTTCTAGCTTTAACAAAATAAAGAGAAGTTAAATTCTTTTTTAAAGATAGAAAAACAAACAACACATTTACAAAGTAATTGTACATACATCACATCCCCACCCTACACATCAAAAACTTTTGTTAATGGGTCTTCCGCTGATCTTGTTTTATAGTTGTGTTTTGAGCCTTTTTTTTTTTAAATAGTGTTTTTAAAAAGTATTTAATGAAGAGAAAAATAGCCCACGGAAACAAATTTTAAATGGGATATGAATTAAGACTTTATCTTGATTAGAGTGTACTAGAAGCTGCCATGTCTGTTCCTATATTGGGCAATAGGAGAGTACCAAGGCCTCATAGCTGGGCTCAAGATAGTGGAGAAATGACCACTGATGAATAAACGATCTATAACTAAAGGATATTTTAAATGGTTTATTTTAATTTTATTGTTGAGATAATAATAGATATAGGTAATTTCAATGTCCTTTGATCATAAGCAAAATATTCCAACTCATTTTATTTATATATAATTAGATTCCAATTTATTTTATTTATAAAAGTAGATGGTAAAATATTTAAAGTGCTAGAGATGATGATCAAACTCATTATCTCATTTTTTTGCCCTAACTTCTCCAATACATAAAAATGTGAATTTGTGTTAGATCTACACATGGCAAGAGTGAGGGTTGGAGAATAGTGGAGGAACAGCTGTAGGGAAATAATTCTATTAAATTTTGCATCAACAAACCAGGCTATATTTCAGAAAATCCTGATAGTAAATATATCTACCAATGTAATTTATGTTTCTATTTTTCCTAGTGACATTTTAAGCCTCTAACATCTGTACACTGAGTTTTATTACAAAGAGCAACATTTAGACAAATTAAACCAAACTAAAATCAACATTTATATAACTATGTCCAGTCTCAAGAATAGCAAACAAGTTGGAAATACTAAAG
Source organism: Eidolon dupreanum (assembly GCA_028627145.1). Classification (NCBI taxonomy): domain Eukaryota; kingdom Metazoa; phylum Chordata; class Mammalia; order Chiroptera; family Pteropodidae; genus Eidolon; species Eidolon dupreanum. The sequence continues at coordinate 144,943,566 of CM053502.1, forward strand.
AGATAATATTCCAGAGTTTATTACATCACTATTCATACAATGGGGTACAGAGGAAATGGCTGAATCATTTTGATTATCAAATGTTAGATGTGTTTCTACTCAGCCAGATAGTGACTTTCCAACAGGGTATGGATTATGAACAAATGGCATATAACTATCTAGAAGGATTTAGTGTTCAGTGAAGGCCAGTATAAAACTAGCCTTGAATAAGAATGAGAAAAACATAGACGTTTTGTACTTAGTAAAGTCACATTAATTAATATTTAAGATAGCTGTAAATCAGCGTCTTACAAAACAAGCCTCTTGGACAAGCAAAGTTCTTGTGATACTGGTTTATGAAAGATTTTGCTGAAAGCAGTGCTGGATTGGACCCTGAGACTCTGAAGGTATGATATAGTTCAGGAGTGTATCTGGAGTTGAAATTCAGGCAGTTATTCCAGACAAAGAGTCAATCTGAAGAAAACGGGCAGAGAAAGAGAAACTGGGCATGAGACAATGAAGTGAATCAAAGGCATGTAAACCAAACAAGAAGTTTCTGGCAATATTCCATGACTTGGTGCTGGTATTTTATAACCTTTGATGATGAGGAAGCCAGTTGTTAATGGACCATGATAGTTCATTACAAAGCAGAGGCTGCAAAAAGGCATGTTTTGTTTGATATAGTGGTTTAAAAGAAATTTGCATTAGTTACTGATATTTAACGCTGAAGATATTTTGTCTACAAATTTTGATTTACAGCTTTTCTGTAAACATCGGAAGATCTAGCATTATCAACCTTGCTGTCATACATAGTATTGATTGCTTCATGCTTAGTTACTTCTGCCTCTTGCAAGGAGCGTGTAATCTGCCTGCCAAGGCCCCACCAATCCCCATTGTCCCCAACTCAGTGGATGGGAAACAGTTTCCTTTTGCCATCATACTAAATTTTTTGTTTTTTTCCTGAAGTAGAATTTAAAACATACAGAAAAGTAAATAGAATATTTAAGTAATTCCCCATGGTCCTAGCTTTCACTGTCATACCAATCCAATCTTGTTTCCTTTATATTCCCACCCACTTCTTTCCACTGTATTATTTAGAAGAAAATCTCTGACATCTTATTATTTTATTTGTAAATACTTTGGCATGTAACAATAAAAAATAGGGGCTCTTTTATAAAGCAACTACATAACTATGATATCATAATCATACATAAACATTAGCAATAAATATTTATCATTAAATAGTACGTTCAAATTTCCAATTATCTAATAAATATATGTCTCAGTGTGTTTAAATCAGGATTAAAATAAGATCTACATAAAGTAATTGATTGATATATTTTAAATATCTCTTCTAATTTAGAGCCTCTCTCAGTCCCTTCCCCCCTTCCCCCAGGTCTTTTTCTCTTTCTTCCGGTTATTTATTTGTTGAAATGTTTGATTGTTCTGTAGAGTTGGTTGATTATTTCATAGAATTTCTCATATTCTAAAATTTGCTGATTTACAATGGTAAAATTTGGTATGCTCTTCCATTATCTGTATTTCCTATAAATTGGCTTGAATTTTTTTGGAAATAATATTCATAGGTGGGGATATAGTTTTTTAGGAGACATATAGGGTTAGGGTCTCTCTCTCTCTCTCTCTCTCTCTCTCTCTCTCTCTCTCTTTCTTCATTAGCAGCTATTAGTGCTCAGTGCCTAGATCCATCAATTCAATAAAGGTTGCAAAATGTTGATAGTCTAATTAAACTAATTTGTCTTCATTTAATACCTGGAATATTTCCATTAAGAAAAACATCCTCTTTTCTATTTTTTGTTTACATAGTGACAAAGTCCTTTTAGGAAAGACTAAATAAATGCTCAATTTCCCCCGTCTATTTACAAGTTTCTCAAAATAATTAGCACCCTCCATTTCAAATTAATTTCAAATCAAATTAATTTTTTTAATATTATGAACATATAAATATATTGTGTTTCAACTAATTGCAGTTATTATCCTTATTGACATTTATATTTTTTTCTATCTTTTGTTCAATTTGGCTTGACCTTAGTAAACTTTGAAAATTTCTTTGTTTTGTGTTGAAAAAAAAAAAATCTTCCAAGCTCATCTTGCACATTTTCAGCCTAGTCATAGAACCAGCCATTTCTGCATTCCTTTATGTAGAAACTGGCATCTAAAGAGTATAATCTGGGAACTATTCTCTATAATAATGAAAGAGTTAAAGATAGCTTAGAGGACTGTGTTTTAATTCTTTTTTTTAAACCTGGGCCTCTTATTTATAATTCCTTCCTGACTCAATAGCATTTCAGTTTGCAACCCTCATCTAAACCAATTCTAAACCATCAATATATAGTTCTAAATGCAGAAGTATTCTACAACAGAGTAAAAGGCAAAGGACTTGAGTTATTCAATAATAAGGGAAAGAAAATGAGAAGAAAATAATTGAAAATTACAAATGATTTTATTTAAAAATCTCAGTCTGAATTCCCATTTATAAATAGCAGAACCCTGTAGACACTGTTTATTCACTTGTGAAATAAACCATGCTCTTGATATCCTGGACTAATTGCTTTATTTATTTTGAATTCAAGGGATCCTTCTCTTGAGATTATCCATGTGGAAACTTTCTATCAAATTGGTTAAAACTAAAGTGATGCTGTATTTAAGTGACTTTTTTTCTTTTATTTAGGTGTAGGAAGACAGAAAGAAAACTAACATTTATTGTCTATAACATGCTAAAATTTTTCAAATACATTCTCATTATCACTCTATAACATGCTAAAGTTTTTCAAATACATTCTCATTATCACTCTCTAAGTTTGTATTATCTCCATTTTTTTTTTAAACTGAAGGATATAAAATATGGAATTGCCAAAGTTAAAGAAAAAATCTCCAGAAATTTTCCACTGTAATAATTTGAGAACCCAAAAGTAAGGGGAGATATACAAAAAAGGGAAAAATATTTTCTTAGCCATCAAAATGAATATCACAAAATTTCAGGGTCTATTTTGTGTGGAAAAATTCAACCCAGGAAACAGATTGACTTTCATTTAATCTCAAGAAAATATATTACCCAGGAGAGAGGAGCAAGTTTATGGACATTGTATTAGCCAAGAGAGGTTAAGTTTTGTAGAATAACATAAAGAGTTGTCTCTCACAGCTACTTGTAATATATAGGTCAATAGGAGGCAAGGTCAGGAAGGTTCTGTTCCATAGTCACCGAGCTTACCAAGCCTCATGACTTGTAGTGACATCATCTGGAACAGGTGACATGTGAAGTGTCAGCAGAAGGAAAACAGAGATTGTGAAAACTGACACACACAATTAATTAAATATCTAATATTGGAAGTTATGTATATCATTTAAGCTCACAGTCCACTGGCCAGAATTAGTCTGAGATGAAGATTTGTATACAGTAGTTTATTGAGATGATCTCAAAAACACCTGTAAGAGAGTGAAGGAAACAAGTTTGGTGAGAAGGAGAGTTTTAACTGTGCTGCAGTTTCTACAGAGACCAGAGGCAATGTTTTAGGGATGTCTGGAGCTGAGATGGCTCTTCAGGGCTGTCCTAACTTAAGACAAGGTGACCAGACCTTTTTTCCTAGCATCCAGATACAGGCTGCCTTTAGCTTCAAGTTTAAAGGGGATGTACTTTATCCCCTTTGATGGACAACTATCTCTAAAACTCATTTAATAAGTTAAATCCTATTAACCTTAATATATCAGATTAATCTATTCCAAGATTGATATTTGTCTTATCATTTAGTAAGAAATTTGGAAAGTATAATCTTTAAGCCACTAAGAAATTATAAGACAAAACCTTTTCATTAAAAGTTTACCATTACATTAACAAAATTGACAACCCCCTGGCTAGACTCACTAAAGAAAAAAGAGAAAGGACAAAATAAACAAAATCTGGGATGAAAGAGGGGAAATTATGACTGACATCGCAGAAATACAAAGGATCATAAAAGAATACTATGAAAAAATATATAACACCAAATTTAATAACCTAGAAGAAAAGGGCCAGTATTTAGAAAAATACAACCTTCCTAGACTGAATCAAGAAGAACTGGAAAATCTAAATAGACCGATCAGCAGTGTGGAAATCGAAATAATCATCACAAACCTACCAAAAAGTAAAAGTCCAGGGCCAGGTGTCTTCACCAGTGAATTCTACAAAACATTAAAAGAAGAGTTAATACCTATTCTCCTCAAACCCTTCCAAAAAATCAAAGAGGAGGCAATACTTCCCAATTCATTTTATGAGGCCGATATTACTCTGATACCAAAACCTGGTAAAGATGACACACAAAAAGAAAACTACAGACCAATATCTCTCATGAACGCAGATGCAGAAATCCTAAATAAGATACTAGCAAACCGAATACAGTAACATATTAAAAAGATTATGCACACGATCAAGTGGGCTTCATCCCAGAGTCACAGGGATGGTTGGACATACGCAAATCGATTAATGTGATACACCACATAAATGAATAAAAAAATAAGAATCATATGATCATATCATTAGATGCATAAAAAGCTTTCGAGAAGATACAGCATCCATTTATGATCAAAACACTTAACAAAATCGATATAGAAGGAAAGTACCTTAACACAATAAAGGCCATCTATGACAAACACTCAGCCAACATTATACTTAATGGTAAAAAACTGAAAACCTTTCCTCTAAGATCAGGAACAAGGTAAGGCTGTCCACTATCACCACTGTTTTTTAATATAACATTGGAGGTCTTAGTGAGTGAAATCAGACAAGACAAAGATATAAAAGGCATCCAAACAGGAAACAAAGAAGTCAAACTGTCAATATTTGTGGATGACATGATTATCTATTTAGAAAACCCTAAAGACTCCACAAGAACACTACTAGAAACAATAAACAAATACAGTAAAGTCTCTGGATATAAAATCAATGTTCAAAAATCCATAGCTTTTCTATACTCTAATAATGAAGTGTCAGAAAAAGAAGTGGGAAAAATGATTCCTTTTGCAATTGCAACAAAAAAAAAACAAAATTTAGGAATAAATTTAATGAAACATGTTAAGACCTATATAATAAAACCTATAAGACTCCATTAAAAGAAATTTGAAGAAGATACAAAGAAATGGAAAGGTATTTCATGTTCTTGGAGTAGAAGAATCAACAGAGTTAAAATGAACATGTTACTTAAAGCATTATACAGATTTAATGTAATCCTCATCAAATCCCATCGGCATTTTTTAAAGAAATCGAACCGAAAATCATCAGATTCGTGCAGAAGCACAAAAGACCCCCAAATTGCCAAAGCCATCCTGAGAAAAAAGCATGAGGCTGGAGGCATCACTCTGCCTGACTTCAAATTATACTACAAGGCAACAGTAATCAAAACGGCATGGTATTGGCAGCAAAACAGACACACGGACCAGTGGAACAGATGCAAGAGTCCAGAAGTAAACCCCTATTTATATGGGCAAATAATTTTCAACAAAAATGCCAAAAACATATAGTTGAGAAAGGAAAGCCTCTTCAATAAATGGTGCTGGGAAAATTGGAAGGCCACCTGTAAAGAATGAAACTAGACTATTGTCTATTACCACACACCAAAATGAACTCAAAATGGATTAAGGACCTGAATATAAGACTGGAATCAGTAAAACGCATAGAAGAAAACATAGGAGCTGAATTCAGAGACCTTGGACTTAAAGAAGATTTTATTAATTTTACCTCAAAGACAAGGGAATTAAACGCAAAAATAAATGAATGGGACCACATCAAACTAAAAAGCTTATGCTCAGCAAAAGAAACCATCAACAAGGTAAAGAGAGAACCATCCGAATAGGAAAATATATTTGTAAGCAACACCTCCGATAAGGGCCTAATATCCATAATATACAAAGAACTGATATAACTCAATAACAACAAAAAACAAATGATCCAATCAAAAAATGGGCAGAGGACCTGAACAGACACTTCTCTCTAAAGGACGTACAAATGGCCAACAAATATATAAAAAGATGCTCAACACCACTAGCTATTAGGGAAATGCAAATCAAAACCACAATGAGATGCCATCTCACACCTGTTAGAATAGCTATAATCAACAGGACAAGTAATAACAAATGTTGAAGAGGAACCCTCATACACTGCTGGTAGGACTGCAAATGGGTACAGCCACTATGGAAAACAGTATGGATTTTCCTCAAAAAACTAAGAATTGATCTACCATATGATCCAGCAATCCCTCTACTGGATATTTACCCCAAAGACTTGAAAACCCATATCCAAAAAGATATTTACATACCGATGTTCATAGCAGCATTATTCACAGTGGCCAGGTCATTGAAGTAACTGAAGTGTCTTACAAAAGATGATTGGCTAAAGAAGCTGTGGTACATATATACAATGGAATATTACTCAGCCATAAGAAGAGATGAAATACTGTCATTTATGACAACCTGGATGGACCTCAAGATAATCATGCTAAGCAAAATAAGCCAGACAGAAAAAGTTGAAAATCACATGATATCATTTTTGTATGGGATATAAACCTAAAGGCAACAAATGAACAGGACAAACAGAGACTCATGGACATGGACTATAGACTAGTGGTTACCAGAAAACTATAGGGCAGTGGTTACTAGTTGAATGGGGCAGGGGAGTAGGGAGGTAGACAGGGTAAAAGGGATCAAATACGGAGTGGATGGGGAGGGTGAAATGGGTAAAGGGGATTTAATATATGGTAGCTGTAGGAAACTGGACTTTGGGTGGTAAACACACAGTAGAATATACAGATGTCAACTGATAATGTAGACCTGAAAATTATATAATTGTATTAATCAATGTTACTCCCAATAAACTTACAAAAATAAATAAATAAACAATAAATAAAATTTTACCATGACAATGTTGCAGAAGAAACTTAATTTTTACAATTGTTCAACTTTTAGATAACAGTCTCATTCTCTATTGAAATATCAATCATTCAGTTATTTCTAACCTTAGAAATTTCAGTTTTGCCAGAAGACTACTAGTCTTAAATCAACAGAGAAATTGTATCAACTAATACAATGTCAATATTTGACTTTCTACTTTTATTTCTAGGATATTAGTAGCGAGAAGTATGTTATCACACCAAATGTTTGAAAGAGAAAAATGATGAAAAGGCTGAAAAGATGCCACAAACCTAATAAAATATTCCTTAAGTTTTGGAAAAATGGTTTTTGAAACAATTATTATTATTATGTATATAACTATTTTAAAGAAGAGTAGGGGGAGACAAGAATTGTTGTTTTTAAAAATGTGACAAATGTGATTTATGAATCCTTATTCTATATTCACTTATGTTAAAATAGATTATTTCCTACTCTTAATAATAATAATAAGAAGAAACTCATTAGAAAATATATTTGAAATATATAAAACTTTTAGGAAAATATTTTTTTTAATGAGAGATTTACTGTAAAGTAGTCACAATTTATTACATTATAATTCTATGTACTTATTGCTTTTACTATATTCGCTTTATGCCTATGCTTAAAATAAATTTATGAACATGGTAGCAAGTGTATTTGTATGAAGATCTACATCGCGAGGAAAGTAGCCAGTAGTTACATGTAGGTTTCTAATGTGAAATGTGGTTAGTCTGAAATGGGATATGTTTTAAGCAAAAAAATGCACACTAGATTTTGAAGACTTATGAGAAAAAGGACAAAATATTTCAAAATTTTTTATTGAATATATGTTGAAAATAATATTTGACTTCACTGAGTCAAATAAAATATATTAACATGAATTTTACCTGTTTCTTTTTCTCTTTTTTAATGTAGCTATAGAATATTTTAAATTATATTTGTGACTAGAATTTGTGGCTCTCATTACATTTCTGTTAGAAAGTGCGATCTAGATTATTTAGGTTTTTTTTTTTACCAATATTTTATTATGAAGATTTTCAAATAGAAAATTAAAAAATTGAAGCAATTTTATAGTGAACATCTATATTTTCTAGTCAACATTTTACTATGCTTGTTGTATCACATATCTAGCCATCTATTATTCATTCATTCTCTTTTTCCACCAATCCATCTTTTTTTTTTTTTTTGCATTTCAGAGTGAGAAGCAGACATAACACTATGTTTCTCCAGAAACTTCAGCATGTAGAAGCTTTAGTTTTAGACTTTATTAAAAATTGTAAATCCCTTTTGCCATGTTTCTGTTGCTTTAGCTTTAATTGTGTTGATGTACAGAGGCATAAACAAACTAAATATATCAAATTGGGTTTAATAAATCTTAGTAAAAGGAACATTTAATCTCTGTTGACATTAAAATACAGATCTAGATTACTCAACAAATATTTGGAAACCTTATAACTGATAAGGAAAACATTTCGACTGTCTTCCAAGCAAGTGGCAGAAGGTCCGTGCTATATTCCATGCGAATTGTATGACCATGGGCAGTCATTTAACCTCTTACTCTCATTGTAATGCATATCTCACAGGATTATAGAGAGTAAAGGAAGTAATGTGTGGAACTGACTTAGTGGATATTTTGACAAACACTAGCTTTTAAAAGTAAGCTTAACTGAAAATATATGTAAAATATTTGGGCTATTTTGTCTGGCAGGTGGACCAGGGGATCCCCTGGCAGTGTAAAAATATTTCTAAAAAAGTAAATGAACATTCTTATAGATGGTTCATCATTTACAAGTATACTCAGAAAGGCACATATTATGTAATACCCTCAAAAGAAAAGGACACTTTTTTTTCCCTCCTGGTTTTACTTCTAAATACTTTATAGAAATAGCCTAAGTCTTTTGTCAACATCTACCAGATTGAACCTCCTAACCACTCTAGACTTGTGCTTGTGTTGAGATTGGGAACTTGAGAAGAAAACGTGTTTATGCAATTCTTGGTGATTCACTAACAGACAATGTACTGGTTGAAAGGCGAGCACAGACCAGGAACTGATAGAAAATGGGAGGTTTAGCTGTGCTAAAGTAGAACCTGTGTTCTACTTTCTGTGTATAGCTATCTGGTCAAACTACATTAAATATTCTTTAATGTTTTTATTATATTGAACATTTTTTACTTTTATCAAAGTAACACATGCACATAATTTTTAAAAAGCTTAACAAACAAAAAACAGAGATTCCCTCCTTTAATAGTTTTCTTGCTCTTATTACTACTCCTTAAAGGCAACCGTTTTTTACTTTTAAACTATTTTGCAGTTTTTGTTTACATATTTCTAAATATTGTCAAAGTATTGATAGTTTTTGATTCATTCAGTTTAGACATTTTATATTTTAGTTCTTTTATATTCCCCTTATCATTCCCACATCTGCCCAATATAATTATAACTCAATTTTTAAAATTCTTAGTTAGAATTATCACTATGACTATGCAATTCTTTTCATTACTGAGGTAAGTGATACAAGTTATTTATTTTAAACTTCTGTTGTCAGTTATATTTAAATCTTTTAAATATGATAAATAACAGCACAGAGAACAAAAATAGAGAAAGAGATTATGAAGAAATGGGTCAGGGAAGAGAAAAGAAAAATTGCTTTGGGTACTTTTGAAATATTGAACATTGCTTTCTAATGATAGTATAAAACCTGCAATGAACACACACACAGACCCAGATGCTATGAAACTACTGGACAATAACAGCTGCAGAATTTAAATGTAGTATAATGTTATTTGGGCTTCTTTTCCATCAGAATAAAATAAAATAAAAAATAAAACAAAATGTGCCTCATAAAATTAAATGCATATTTAAAATGTCAACTGATTTCACCTTATGTCCAATGTCATACAGACTGTTATTTTAAAATCCATAAAAATGTATTAATCTACACATAGTGTCTAAACCAAAGTAGACTCAAAAAATGTTTTTTGGGCGTGGGAGGGGGAATAAGTAATGTTTTTAATGACAATAGACTGAAAATAATATAATAGTTGGTCTGTACTCAAAAAGATCTTATAACGTTTGGAAAATAAACCAACATATGAAAATGTGATATGTGAAAATGAGAATATAGAAAACTTTAGGGAAGGCAGTGGCCAGTGGTGCATGGAGATATGAGAAACAGTTCATGGAGAAAGAAAAATCTAAGATAAGCTTTAAAGTTGGGTAGAATTTGTAAGTTTATCTGATTGAAGTCGTGTACCAGGTATATGGGAGTAAAACTGTCACACTGAACACACAGGAAAAATGCGTGTACATGCAATACACCTTTATGTTGTTTGCTATTACTCCTTTGAAATTTGGTGGGAGATGATATTTTCCTGCTCCTGTAAAAACTCCGGAAGTGTCATTTTCCTCTTATGCTCACTTTAAATTGCAAATACTTTATAGATCAGATATCAGAGTGCTTTTCCTTGTAATAGTCACAGTTTCCAAGTCCATTCACTATAAAAGTTATCCCCTGTCTCCAACTGGGCTTTCAAAAGTGGAGAAATGTGGTGGTCCCATTCTCTCTTCGTCATTCATTTTCTTACTCTTTAGTTGTTGTTTCTGACTCTTCTGCGGAAGGATGGAGAGGAAAGGGAAACAGAAAAAAACTGTGTGATGAGAACTGTCCTAAATTGTCTTCTTGGTTTCTGGGCCTGGTCCATCTTTAAAGCTAACTCTTTTGAGGGTGTGTTCTTACTAGAGTCTCTCATCTGTGCTTTCCTTGCATAAGGTGATATAATCTCCTCTTGCAGGTCACATACACCTTCTTCATGCCCTAAAAATCTTAGGTTACCTTTATCTTCTCTCCAATGAGGCCCCTCCCCAACTCTTCCCCTACACTGCCCCTCCCCCCTAACTGCCTCCCTGTCTCAGATGCCCTGTTAGAACATAAGTCGACCCCACATCTGTTTCCTGTTGTTCACGTCCCACAACTGATTTTAGAACCCTTACACAAACTTTGCTCCTATAGATTCTGGGAGTGCAGGTTGATTCCAAAGCAGTGCCTTTCCTTCAGCTCATCTCTTTGCATATAGACCACTGCACACTGCTTTTTTGATTTTCTGGATGTCATGCCAGACACCAGTTTCCTATGCTTTTCTAATTGAAGGTGACAAATAGTAAACCTTTTAAAAGTCTCCTTGAAGTCCCTTTCATTAGGTTTGAGGTATGGATGGAGAGATTTTCTCCATTGATGAACACTCATAGCCCAGCTATTCCCAAGAAATCATATTCAAAAATTCTTTCTCTCAATATGAATAAGAGTTTGAAGAATCACAAAATTGATTTTTATATTTTTCTCTAAAAGTTTCCATCTTGACTTGGTATCTCACTTTGGTATCCTTTAGGGATTCAGCTAAAACTTCCATATTAAATCCTTTTTCAGAAGAAGCATTTAACAGCAGACCTAATATAGTCTGCAATACCAAGATAAATTTTCCTGAGGAAATGAAGAGTTGAATTTCATGATATTCAAGAAAAGAGCATTTCAAAAATGGAAGGTTGCTCTACAAAGTTATAATTTTCAGGAAGACAAGTAAGAGAAGACCTGAGAATAACCTATTTTCTTTACTAGCAAAAAGATTGTTGGCAATCTTGGTAAGAATAGTTCTTGTGGAGAAATGGAGGTAGAAATTGAATTTTATGAGGTTAATGAAAGCGGAGGAAGTATAGAAATGAAGATCACACAATTTAAAACTTCAGAAAGTTTGATGTGAGGAAGAGAAAAAATTGGGAATTCTTTTATGTATGAGAGGCAGAAGACATTTAAATGCTATGAGAAGGCACAAGTAAATAAAAAGTAGTTCAGGATACCAGAGAAAGAAGTGGTCATCCAAAGAATAGATAGGTGGGCTCAAGAAGGCTGGAGCATTACAATTTAGAGCTGAGGTAATGATTAGCTTTAGTAATACAGCTTGAAATCTTATTTTGATTTCAGTAAAACAAAAGAAAGCACCATTGAGTGTTATATTCTCTTCCTACAGGAACAGGAGAAACCAATGCATGGCAATAAGAATTATGAGAAAATGCCAACATTTAGATTTCCACTCCTCTGTTTATTCAAAACTTTCCTCTAACTTTGCTTTGTTTTTTTTTATAGCTCTCAATCTGAGTGAATATGTACTGGGCATAATATCAAGGTAAGTTTTCTGTTGTCAGAGTAGTGTTTCTTGTACCATTACATTTAGGTTTATTCCATATCTAAATGAACCTGGAAATTTAGGGTAGGTTTACTAAGTCATTAACATGCCCTGTGGGCATAAAACATGGCTCATAAGGTTTTCATATGGGAATTTTTTTCCTTTTTTTTTTTTTTAAGTTTAAAAGAATTTGTTCTAGACATCTTTAGTCTTAAGATGACCAAACATAAATAAATAAAGAAGGTAAAGATATTTGTTTGGTTTCAGTGGTTTTTTGTATTCTGGTAATTAAAAAATGAATAAATAAAACTGAAAATAATTCTTACTTAAATGTTTTGGGAGAAGGTCATTAAAAGTTGTTTAACATTTTACTTCAATCTGTACAAACTGACACTTTGACTGTTTTGAAAATTTAGCGATGGATCAATAGATTTCCAATTTACATATTTGAAAAGAAATGTTAGAATCTGAAAGTATTTGAAATTAATATATTTAAAATATTCTATGTATATTTTTCTATGATTTGTGAGCTGCCATCTATTTTTATAAAAGTTTTTAAGAACTTCTCTCACTGGCCCTTAAAATTTGCCTTAAAATATAATACTTATGTAGTAATTGTCAAGGAACTAAATATCACTCACAAAAGCCAGAAAATAAATCTTAACAGTTAATAGCTTTCTTCCACTTTTAGTATATATATACATGGATTGATTTTGGCTTCGTTATGGGGTTCTATTTTAATAGCTTTCATGACCTATATTCACTCAATGGACTATAAGAGCAGATGCATTTGTCTCATTGATTTAATATTTGCTTTGTGGGAAACATAAATGAATAGAAAGAACCAGAAAAGATGGTTTAAACAAATGTTAACAGAGAAAATCTGATACATGATGATCTCATAGGGCTATGAATTCAGCCAATTCTTTCATCTTTAGCAAGCTACTCTACAGTTTACCCAGTACACCTGAGGTGACAGCATCTTTATGGATCCATCATATTCTCTAGGTAGTATTTCATACTTTAAAACAGTGGTTCTTAAAGTGTAGTCTGGGGACCAGCAGCATCAGCAATGACCTGAGAACTTGTTGGAAATGCAAATTCGTGGACACCACCCTAGACCTCCTGAATCAAAATGTGAGTATAGGGCCTAATAACCTGCATTTCAACAGGGCCTCCAAAAAGGTGTATATAGCTCTGGCACAGTTTCTAGGCAAGGAACTAGAGCACCATGCCGAAAACATGATGGATGGTGGTTGTATTCTGCCTCTTTCTTAACTGAGCCATACCCTTCCTCTGGGTAGCATGACATGAATGCCATATATATGCAGCTCTAGATAGGAGAAACAATAATTCCCATCCTCTCTATGTAATCTGTACAATTTAAGATTTTTTTTTCATTACTGGCTCAAGTTAAAAATAGTATTCACTTAATAACTGACAATCTGAGTATTAATAATAATAGTAGGTAGCACTTATTGAACACTAGTATGTGTCAGGCACTGGTCTAATTGCTTTGCATGGATAACTTAATTATACTCATAAAAACTCTCTGAAGATGGTAGTATAATTGTTTCCATTTTAGAGGTGCAGAAACTGAGGCATGGTGAAATTAAGTAGCAGGATTGGGATTCAAACCTAGACTGTGGAACTGGCTTGAGTCTATCTTAATCAGAGTTCAAGTCATTTCACTAGAAATCTCTTTCCACTACTAAAATTGAGCAGAAGTTCTGAGTCTGACTCTCATTAACTAAGGGTCATAGGCTCATCTCTGAATCAATCACAATGGCCAAGGGGGTAGGATGTACTGATTAGCTAATAATAATCAGGGCCCATGCCAGAGCTGAGAGCAGAGTGAGGAAATCAACTGTCATAACGAGGTACTGTTTTATGGGAATGAGGGTGAATGGATAATGCTCTACTACAAAGGAGAAGAAAAGATCACCAAAGACGTTGCTTTATTACTAAAGACCTATTTGGGTCCAAGTGGTATATGCCCCATGCAAAATAGTTTTGGAAAAGAAAAATTTACTGGATCTTATTACTGACCCATGGAAAAGGGAGCATTGCATAAGGATCTCAAGGACAACTGTCACCAGTGACAAATGGTTGTTAAGACTCTTTTCCACTTGGATTTTTTTTTCTTCAATATCGAACAATTTTATTCCCTAGTTCTGAGTTCAAAGAACTTAAAGAAGAGCTCACATTATCTAAGAATGAGTGATGGGTCCAGACCTGAGTGACTAAGCTGTGACCAGAAAGTCGAACTCAAGAATAAGTGCTGTCTTACAGTAGCAGGTGCCATCGGCTCCTTCCTAAACAGCCATTCTCTCCTTTCTCCTTTCACACCAAACCCTAATTTTGTTCAGATATATACTTTCCTTTGCACAACCCTATCCTTGGTGAGTGGTGGCTCCAAGCTCCAGCCCCAGGTGGTGAATTGCAATTGATAGAAGCTAATCTCTTGCAGATAGTGTTTTAGGAAAGGACATATAATCCAATTCTGGCCAAAGAGATGTAAGGGTACTCTGCTGAGGAATTTCTTTGATCGGTTTTCCTTACTGGAAAAAATAAATTTATGGGGTCTAAAAAAACTCTCTAGCTTGTGTAAAAGACAATTGAAAACAGAATCGAGATACTTCTGGAAGTAACTTTGTCACCAGAATTGGATTTTGCTTTTGATTTAAAAGCTATTTGAAAAAATTATTGATGTCTCTGTTTCATAAATAGGGAAATATTTCTTTGTCTTTATCTCAAAGTGCCGAAATATCATTTTTTTTTATTTTAAACATGTAGAGGAAATATAAAATGATGACTCCATGTGGTTAGCATTATTATTCTCTTGCTCTACTCCTTCCTAACCATATTTCTGTTAGTAGAATCTATTACTATTTATGCATTTTTCTACAGGCAAATGAATGGTGGAGAGTTTCATTTTTAATTTTTATAAAATTTGTGACCAGTGAGAAGTTGTCTTCTAAGAATTCATAATTAAGACACATTAATTCAAGTGATCATTGGGTGCCCTTATTTCATTTTTATATATAATAGCTTTTCTGTATTTCTTCATGATCAACTCGAGGAAGCTAATTGAGAATGAGCATGGTAATACTTTTTAAAAAACCTTAAAAAACATGGATATTGTACAAATAAAGTAAGTATATAATAAAGATTTACTTATTTCATTAATTAGAGAAGTAGAATGGACATTTGAAAAACTGATGCAAACATTTTGGAGTTTTATGTTAGCTATAAACCTGAATAATATCCTAAAGGGCAATCAAACCATATCCTTTGGTTATCATTTCAACCAGAGAGAAATTATTTTCCTTTCTGTGAGACAAAATCTACAGGACAAAGTGTAACATCGCAGAGTTTGTACTTTAATCGGTATTAGTTTGTCAAAAAAGGTTCATTGCATTAGAAATTTCAATAATTCCTGAATGAACCTGTTCAATAATCTTCTAGTTTGACAGTGAAAGCACATATAACCATCCTTTTACCTTATCATATTTTTCTTAATAGGAATGATGTAACAATGTTGTTATGAATACTGATAAAATAATGTATGTGAAAATGCTTCATAAAAATGTAAACTTATGTTTTTTGTATGTTACCATAATTACACAATATTGCAAAACCAAGGTTGTCATAAAGTCAAGTTAGAGTTAGACTGTTAGCATTTTTTTTTTTTTTTTTGGATTCTAAAACACAGACATTGGTGCCCTTAATGGCATGGCATGATTAGAATAATTTTATGTCAACTGGACATAATATGCAAAAAAGATTAGAGGAACAACATATCATTTTTCTACTCTGGGGAGAGACATCACAAAATAAAATTATGTTCATTTTCTTGCCCCAGCCTGAAGATAATGCTCAGGAAAAATTATGAATGTCCTATTTCATTAATTTAACAAGTAATATGTTGAGTATTAACTAGATGCCCTATGCTTCCTACTGTGGGGAGGCAAAGGGGAGGAAGATATTTATTCTCTTCATAAGGATCTATAGTTAACAGCAGAGATAACTCAAAAATAACCAATTGGAACAAAGAGAAGAAGAAGAATTATTTTGTTTTGAATAAGGGCAATGTGAAGCTTTAATCAACTTAACTACTGTTTCTTTAATCATTTTTAAGTTAGCAGCAGTTTTTCTTGTATTTTACTGAATAACATTCACACTGAACTGCATATAAAACTTCCTATTATTCTATCTTTACATTTTATGCTTTTTTCTCTTTGTTCTCATGTCTTCAAATATAAAGTAATTGAAGAAAAACAGTAATTGAAAAAGAGTCTCTATAAAATTTCTTATTTCTAATAAGATTTAATAAAAGATTTAATAAATCTAACAAAAATGTTAGCTTGTTTAATGCCCAAGTAAAAAGAATACAGACCTGTGTTTGAAGAACCAAACTAAAATAACTAGATCTCTAGACTTTTCCAGGGATTCTATAAAATTTCATGAGTATAATAATAAAAATTCTGGAGAAATAGTATCTTTTTTACTACAAACCAGTAAATTATTATTAATATAGTTAAACTAAACCAGCAACATAATTCACAGAAGAAAAACAGGTTATTTTAATGAAAATAATGAGAAGAAAGAAGACTACTTCTAAATTGCAATGATTACTAAAATTAATGCGATAATTATGTGAGTCCTTTGTGTTTGTAAAAACCTCTAAATATACCCTTACATTTTTGTATAATATTATTTATACTAATAATTACTTGATATTTCATCATAATTCATTTCAGTTTTTAAAGTACAATTTTTGGAAAGGCTCAGAGGATGGAATGCATCTGCAATATTACTAAACTCTATAGACTCCAATGAAAAGAAAACTCAAATATTGCATATAGTTTGCTACTGTTCATTTCAGACAGACTTTTGTGTATTATAATAGTTTACTCAGAAAAATCTTTATAGCATACATGTGGTTTTATCTTTAGAATAAGGTTAACCTAATAGAATTCCAAGTAATTCTGGTAAAAGACCTAGATGCTATCTGGGCTGGATTGGTAAAACTGATCATTCTCATTCATCAATACTATAAGTTAGTTCTATATGCTAACCTGAGACAGTTGCCCCAAAATATTATTCAGTGAAAAAATAAACTATGAGATCATATATGTAGCCTGATTTCATTTATATTTAAACTAAAACACAAGACTTCAAACTTATAACCCTTTGTGGAATAGAAACCAGTATAGTCCTCGCTCATTAAATGAGTGGAAGCATTCTTTTTTCTACCTTCCTTTCTAATCCTTGAATTCCCAGCACTGAAAATAAAATTACACACACACACACACACACACACACACACACATACACACATGTATATGTATGTCTGTGTGAATAGATAAAAAGATAAAGGGATCGATAGATGAAAGGTGTTTTTTACTTTGCCTTATATACAGTTGTGTTTTGTTTAATTTTTTATAATGAGCATATAATAATGTATACTTTTAAAATAAAGTAGAAAGTCAGCACAAATCATTTAAAAAGGGAAGAAATAAGTTGTAAATACTGACATGGAAATACATATATATATTTAAATAATATTTTATATGAAAAAAATGTTACAAAATAACATGGTGTTACTTATGTTAAAGAGAAAGAAAAGTAAACTGTGTTGAGAGTGATATTGAAGGCAAACTTTTACTTTCTCCACTACATACTTCTGCACTGAAGTTTATACAATAAATCTTTATTTATATACTTTATGTTACTTAGAAAAAATAATTTTCTTGCAGAGAATTACCTGCTAAAGGATGTCATAAAGAATGTTTTGAGAAACTGTTTAACATATAGTCAATGATTTAATATAAAAGATCTGTTTGTCTTTGTACAGGAATTTCAATATTAATCAAAGGAGTCACTTGCGAACTTTTCTGAAATCATTTTTGATACTTCCTTTGTTCAATCTCAAGAAATCGAGTCTTCTATTTTAACATTGTTTTTTTGTGCTTAATATCTCGAATGAGGTCTTCTTAACTGCTTGATGTTTATAACATTTTCTCTTTATCCTTGATAAGAGTATTTTGTGACTTTTAATCTAGTTCATTAATTTTGCTTTCTTCTGGAAAAGATGAGTCTTTTTTTTTTCCATGGTAAAGATTGCCTTATTGGTGGCAGTTTGTACAAGTCAATGAATACTGATCTCCCAAAAGAATTCAGTCATTTATCAGCTTACTGGTCCATAGAGAACTGAATTAAACTGAATCAACCGATTTCTGGGAGGATAAACTGAAGTCGATCCTGTTTCTTGGGATGTGAAGCTGTAGCCAGTTGATATACGGCATACGCTGTTCCACCAACTGTAAGAATCATGATAGCTCTTTACAAGAGAGCATCAGCTACCTACCCTTTAGATGCACTGGATTTCCATTATCCTTCTGAAATAGCTTTTGTTTCTCTGAAACTTATTTTCAATCTGCCTGCATGAAGCAGAACTTATTGTCCTCTGGGCAATGTGACGAAGAGCCCGCAGATTCTGCAACATCTCGCCTGTTACTGCTCACCAGCCGTGACAACAGAACACTGAGAACGAATATCTCCACCCCGAAACTGGAACTATTTTCTGGCCTTGCGCGGAATGAGACTTTCTTTCATGGATCTTGCACTTGTGTTCCTTAGATGTCTGTTTATTTTCTTTAGTGTTCATTTATGTGGAACTGCCATCTTTCTTGCTGGTGATGCATACCTAAAGGGAGAGATGACAGTTCAGATCCTAGTTGACGCTCTTTTTGGTGAAGATAAAGTGTGTGTTAGGGAGGTGGCCACAAAGGGGAAAGAGTCTGTGGTACTGTATTTTGTAATCTATCCCCCATCACCTGCACCAAACACTGTTTGTTGTTGTTGTTGTTGTTTGTTTTTCCTGGGGGGTGGTGTGGTGTGGGATGTTCTTCCTCTTGCAGTTACTCAGTAGGGGCTTGGCAGTGGGAAGCTACTTAGTCCTTCTGCACTAAGTGGTTATTCTATTCTTCCTATCCACCCAGAGGCCAGTGATACCCGGGTGAACAGCCACCTGTGGCAGGCACTGGACTGGAGCTTATGTTTTCTGTCTTCTCCTTAAACCCACTACTGCAGAATTGCTCTGAGCTAGCTAGTAAAATGCGAAGAGAAAAGTACAGCACAAGAAAGCTTTTTTTTAGGTTCTGTGGGACCTAACATATCTTCTGGTTCTCCAAGGGCATTTCACAATCTTTTATTTAGATTCTGGAGTCCATCAAATTCCTTTTTAAAAATGTAGCATCTTCAAGTTTGGGTTCAGGAGAAGGACTGAACAGTCCATACTTGTTCACAATGTGACCCTGACCACTATTCAAACTTCAGCTTGGAATGTACCCAACCTGAAAATCTCCCTTATATTTGTCTATCCTTCTCCTACTTTAGGTCCCAGCTATATCATTTCCTCAGGGAAGCCTGACTCACAGATTAATATATATTTTCTTATACTTTTCGATATGACCTGACATTTGGAATTCTATAAGAATTTCTTTGATAACTTGCCATCTCTTTAGATATTAAAGTACATGAGAGCAAGAGATACGTCTGTTTTTCTTATTGCAGCTTTATCTATGATATATATCATAGTGCTTAGGCAATAGGTGAGATTTCATGAATATTTTTCAAAAAAAAAAGTAAAGGGAAGAAGGAACAAAGAAAAGAGAAATAGATCTATTTTTGTTAAAGTAGACCATAATGTATATCTATTCAAGAGCAACCTACTTTTGAATTAGTCACATCTGTAATATATAAAATGCATGGAACCACAGACTGGCTTTATCTGGATTCCAAATAACATTTGGCCTACTCATTTTATTAATATTTTGATATAGAACAAAAGTAAATAATTTTTTTTGAAAAAGAAATATAATAAATTACAGCATCAAATAAAAATGAATTCTGTATTATCTATTGGGAATGCATAATAAAGTGTTAACTGTATATAAAACTATGATGAATAAGAAATTGTAGAATTCCCAGGGTGTAAAGAATTCCTTACATAAAAATCTAAAAATCTAAGTGAAACTTTTAGCAAAAATTAAATTTTCTTTAATGAAAAAATGACCACAGAAAACCAGTGAAGATTAAATTGGAGTAGTGCAATAAAAAAGAAAAAAAGAAAGGAAGAAAGAAGGAAGGAAGGAAGGAAGGAAGGAAGGAAGGAAGGAAGGAAGGAAGGAAGGAA
>CM053502.1:144964340-145223720 GCA_028627145.1 Eidolon dupreanum
GGGTACTACTCTACATCACGGCTACTCAAACTGGGATCTGTGCAACAATCCAGTCTACAGATTGTTTATTCCCTGTCTTCAACAAGAAAAATATAGACACTGAGAGTGTTCAGAAACTTTTATAACAATTTGACATGGCTGCAATAGTCGAGTATATGATTAGTGATTGGTTAAACAGGGTAGAGATCGTCACACTGATGTCACCTGTGATATGAGCTGTGTAGAAGTCTTATGTATAATGAAACCATGTTACAACTTGTGTTATTTTTAAGGTAATTTTGTCAACTATAACCCAAATATAATCCATTTGTTTCATTAAAAGATGTTTTAAATTTAACTATAATTTTACGGAATAAATTACTGTAACTGGTTATTGATGAAGGAATAATTATGACTTTTAAAACTATCATGTTCCTTTCTTCATTTTGAATTAATTAAATATGAAAATTTGTGCATATGCTGAATGGCTTTTTTCATTCCCATTAGCACACCTCTAAGATGGTGTCTCTAGTACAGATGCAATTAAAACAAAACATAGAAGCAGTTCAAATATATATCTATATATTATTCTCTGCAAATAAAATTATCATCACTCCAAACTAGATTAGATAAATTAACAAGCAAAAACAAGCTCACTTGCCATACTAAAAACTTTAAATATTGATAGACACTATGTTTGTTTAAAGTGTACAAATAAGCTTTTATTATTGGGAGTCACTATTTCGCTAACATTTTTTGTTTAGTAATAGTTATAAATCAATAAAAAGTTATGAGTATAGTAGCAATTCTCTATGTTTATTGCTTATATGCACACTTTTAATAACCAACATTTACGATTTTTAAATTTTATTTGATTTTTTCACATTGTTTTTTCCTATATTTACTAAAATGTAATCTTATCTTTAGTGAATTTTGTTATAAAATAATTACTTTATTTTGAGAGTATTGATTTTCTATTTAATTTTCTAGTAATTTACATTATTGCATTTTATTTGATTATTAATCCAAGACAGATTAGGAAAAAATAAATCTAGTCCTTACCACTTGAGGAGCATTTTTATTGATGATTGGTCGAGGAAATATCTCTAGGGAAAGGACAATAAAAGCATGAGAACTCTAGTCCCCTACTTCCCAAAAAGCTTCAAAATGTATGTCTTTCTGTGCAGATCCTCATAGTCACTACCTTGGTTCATCCATAATATGGACATCAGCAAAAATGTATGATGCCAGGGAAATTCTTCTTTCTTTTCCTCTTCCTCTCCATATATTTAGTTTCTTTTCTGTATCCTCCCTGGAAAACAAAAACAAAAAACAAAAACAAACAGACTCATCTATTTCTAAAATTATGGAATGGTTATTTTTGTACCACCTTCTTGATATTTCTTATATGCTGCCTATGTTTGTTGAGTTTTTATGAATGAGTTTTTATATGCACACTTTTGTGTTCCTATATGTGTGTATGTGTATGTATGTACATATACATATACATGTACACATACATATACGCATGTGAGAGAGAGACAGAGACAGAGAGACAAGGAGATAGAAAGAGACAGAGATAGAGAAACACTACGTATTATCATCTCCTAAATTAAATTGTAAATTTTGTGTAGGTATTTGTTATATCTTATATTTTGAATATAATGGGGCTAGTAGTGCCTAGTATATTGTCTTGCACATAGTAGATGCTTAACACTGTTTGTTGTTTGATAGCAGTGCTGTGATAAGTCTAACAATGTATTTCTCTAACAGTTATTCTATTTTTCTGTCTCACTCTCTGCACAACAAAGTCAATACAATTTTATTAAAGCCTTTATTGTTTTGTTGGGGAAGAAGCTTTGGGAGCTCCAATTATTGACTCAGCAAACCACAAGATGTCTGTGTAGAAAGCAGACCACAGTAGTCTGGTGGCCAGCTTGTATGAACATGTATGCCCTGGGACCCTCCCGATCTTCCAGTTACCACATGTGACCCTTTACCAATTCATTGCTGACTTGACCAGCAGTGAAAGAATCTTTGCTTTTCTAATTTCTGAGCCCTCAAAGGAAATGCAATAGACAATGCCCCCAAATCCTCCATATTTAATAATCAGTTTCATAAAGAAAGACACCAATTTAACAATGTAAATAACAATGAGAAAAAGTATACACTAAATGTTCACAGTGTGACTCTTGCCTCTGAACTGAAGATCAAGTAAACCCTCTGTTTTCCAAAGTCAGAGTTTACAATATTTGCAGTCATGTCACCATTTCAGAGGAGGCCATTCAAAAGCATATTTGCTACTGTTTCTGGAACTTAACAATCATATTTTTCTCCTCTTCTAGAAATTACCTCATGCTAGAATGAAGACTGCTGAGTTTCTAAGAAGTGAAATAATTACCCTAAAGAATAAAAGATTGAACAATTCATAAATCTAGAGATAATATTAGATTTAGAATAAAGAACATAACTTTAATGATATAGTGTTTTAAAAGGCAGTTTTAAGGTAATTTGGAAATAGCACAATATTTTTTGGTGGTATGAGGGTCTCAGAAAGAAACTTTCAAAAGTTGTGCATAGTGATTGGTTTGGGGTTCATTAAAATTCAGAAACAACTTCTCGCAGGGCTGATTTTCAACATCTTTCAATTCCTGAGATTACTCTTCTATATGTTGAGTTCATGGAGGCAAAGCAGTTTGTAAGAAGAAAACTCAGGCAGAGACATGGAAGGAGATAAGCATTGGGTTGCAAATACTTTTCAGTCAATCAAACCCAAACCAGGTTCCTTCTATTTTCAAACCTTGCGTATTTTAAGAAAATTTAATCCACATGTGACTTATTCACTTACCATGAAATCATGGAATTTTTAAAAACAGCTGTTTAATGTCAGAAAAGTCATTTTGATATTTTTGCTTCCTCTAGTCAAAACCAGAGCTACATTTCTCCATCAGAAATTGATCTGAGGATCAAAGACTGAAATTTAATTTGAAACTCTAAACCTATTTTTTTGAGATGAATGTTTAAAATCCATCATTTAAGTCTGTTCAACAATAGGATTGGGAAAAATTTTATTTGGGACATTTAAAATGTCAAAAATCTTTTGTTTTTCTAAACACAGTAAGGCAAAGGCAAAATTGATAAGTGCTGTTATAATGCCTTTTCATTCTGAGAAATCAGATGAGTTCATTAAATTAAGCAGCATAATATTGTATTAGAGTTCTCCAGAGAAATGGAACCAATAAGATGTGTGTGTATAAAGAGATCTGTTATATTTATTAAATATACTATATTCATTAAGTATATATATATATATATATATATATAGAGAGAGAGAGAGAGAGAGAGAGAGAGAGAGAGAGAGAGAGAGAGAGCGCGTGCGCGCGTGCGAGAGAGAGATATTTATTATAAGAAATTGACTTACATAGTTAGGGAGGCTGAGAAATTTCAAGATGTGCAACCTGAAAAATAAAAACCTAGGAAAGTCAATTTGTAGTTTCAGTCTGAGTCCCAAAGCCTGTGAACCATAGGAACTGAAGGTAAATTCCAGACTGAAAGCTGGCAGACTGGAGATGCAAGAACTGATGTTTCAGTCCAAAACTAAAGGCCAAGAAAAACCAGTATCCCAGCTCAGTCAGGCAGGTTTAGTTCCTTCTTAGACTTTTTGTTCTAGTCAGGTCTAAAACTAATGGGGTGAGGCATACTTACATTAGGGAGGGAAATCTGCTTTACTTAGTCTATGGATTCAAATATTAATGTCATTTTGAAATGCTCTCACAAACACACATACAGAATAATGTTTGGCTAAATGTCTGGAAACCTTATGGCCCAGTCAAGCTGACCCATAAAATTAATCACAACAAATATGGTATAGCACAGAATTAGTCCCTGGAAATACCATGCTAACAATGGTATCTTGTTCTTTATAAATTCATAGTCTAGAAAAGGCAGCCAAGTATATAAACACAGAATTTTAATGCAAAGTGATAAATGCAATAACGCAAGGTGAAGAGAAAGGGTGAGGGTATGAGTGATTAACTGCATTGAGTTGTGAGAAGGAGGGTTAGGTGCCTGGTGGAAAAAAATTGAAAAATAAATATCTATCTTCTTCCTCTTACATGATTGCTATATGGATCAAATAATTTAATAATTTTTTTTTTAAAATTAAGCCACTATTCTGTGCTTAATTGAGTGCTAGGAAACTCATCTTCAATACTAACAACCTGATAGAGGAGTTGTTGTTATTATCATGATTTTAGCACTGCACAAAACAAGATCAGGAAGTTTAAATGTCTTTTTCTGGTTTTCCTAATGGAATTCAAATCCAGGGTCACTTGGCTGATTTGAAAGTTGATGCTTTTTTTATTATTCCACATAGCCTCTCATTTATTCAAGAGGTTTCACTATAATATTTGTAAGTTTGCCTTTATATCATTTTAGTAAAATATCATTGTGATTTTATTTTATTTTTTTTATATTAATTGAATTTGAAATATACCATGCCACTAAGAAGTATTCTGAACTCTGAATGTATAAGGGACAATCTGATAAAATATCAGCTCTGTTGGGGAGAAAGTGATTGCTACTCTATTGTTATCATGGGTATCATGGCAGATTTCTTGAAGGTAAGATTAAAGGTAATATAAGGAATGGTAATGGAAGCACAAGATCCTTCAATAGAAAATGTATGTGTAAACATCAGGCATTGGTTAGAAAACTGTCTTTTTAATAAAATGACAGAAGTAAGCACTGAATAAAACTTTTCATTTTATTATTTTTTTAATTAATTAATTAATTATTAAGGAGATTTGGTAAGTTTCAGCTGAACACTTTAACATTAAGGTGTGTGTGTGTGTGTGTGTATTTACATTGTGTGTTCATCTTCCATAGTTAGATTTCTTCCTGTCACCACATATTTGACCCCTTTTGCCCCATCTACCTTCTCTCTTCACCTCCTCTGGTAACCACTAGTTTATAGTCCATGAAATAAAACTTTTTAAGAAAGGAGTCAAGTCATACTGAAAATGAGTGGTGGCATCAAATACCAATTGTTGCTCACAGAAAATTATGCCACTTTCATTTTTCTACTTTGAACTTTTGAGGTATCCCTCATTCAAATCTTTACTCCTGCCTACTCCTCAGTTTCTCTCTCTCTTTGTCATTCAATCACTACTTGTTCCTCCTAAGATAACATAGGGAAGCCCTCTCCCATCATCCAGAACAGGGGAGGCAACCAACCCTGGAATTTCATTTAAAAAAAGAAAAAACAGAAGTAGCTTTTGTCACTTTTTCTGAAACACAGAATACACTCATATTCACTAATTGATGGGATACACATAAACATATATGCATATGGAAGTCCATTTTATTATGGGAGAAAAAAAACATGAAGGATAATCAACACTAAGGAAAATGAGTAGATGATACATGAACACATAAACCAATAGGGGGATTATGAATGGGAGATGAGAAAAAGTATGCTGGTGATAAGGAAAGATGTGTGTAATCTGTGTTGGTGTAAGCAGCACAATATACCTACAGCCCCTGACTGCTCAGGTGAAGACTTCCAAACTAATGGCCATAGCTTCTGACTAATCAGTCCCTGAAACATCTCGGAAGTATTTTGTTCCTTTAAGTTCTCAGCATGTGAAAGTGATACTAAAATCTTTTATTCTGTCAGCTACAGGGTGGTGCTTGAGATCCCCATTGTCGACTGGAAATCATGAGCTTTTGAATCTTGGGCTCAGATCTCAGCTTTGTCCTTCCTGGGGATCTCTCCATGTTTTAGTTACCTCAGTTATTTCTGAGGTGAGAATGAATGGCTAATAACACCTACCTTACTTTTGTGAGGAGTAGAGCAACTTAAAACAGAAAAAACTTGGCACAGTGAATATACTAAACAAAGGGCAGCTGGGAGTAATTATTATTTTTAAGGTGATCAATACCAGGATATGCAAGAAAACTATGAAATGACTCAGCAAACATTGAATTTACTTTTTTACTATAGGGAGAAAAAAAAGCACACAAAGAACGAGGAAAAAGTTCTTCCTTGCTACAAGTAATTTATGATGGCCTCAAACACTATGTCTGCTATGCTCTGATTTGTGAAGATTAATCTTTTTTATTTTTTTTCAGAAATATTTCTTAAATGGTAACAGTGTTCTTCTTTTCTTATGCACAGATATCAATGGGAAATTCATACTTAGAAAAATTGGCTCCTTTGTGATACCAAGAGTCCAACTTTTGGCTCCAGTAAATGAGTGCTTAGAGGATGACCTTAAATTTACTGAAAACAGAGAGAGGAAGATCGTTGAGAAATTTAACTATAAATATAACCCATTTTCAGATTTCAAATGCCTTAGCATACACTTGCTACATAATAACTTACTTTCTAGACTACATCAGTCAACTATAACACTATTATGGAATTGATTCCTACATGATCTGTCTTATTTGAAAGGTTACTATGAAACTGGATAATCACTTAATATCTCTGAATATTAGTTTCATATCTGAAATTTGGAAATAATAACATCTAGCTCACAGTGTGATTGTAAATATTAAATGAAATAACAGTTGTCAAAGTAATAAATGTATTGTTTGAGATGTAGGCAGTGTCCATAGGTGTTAGAAGATGAGACTTATAAGCCTTATAAGTCTGCTAGCTTGCCTTGCTTCTAATTCAGCAGGTTGTCAAAAATATAATTCAACATAAACATTAAATACTTTATCTCCATGATGATCAAATCAAATAATCAAATGTCCTTAACAACTTTTCATAAGTTATCTTTCCTTATATTTTGGGGGGATATACCCTAGATCCTTCTTTCAATCTAGGTGTCCTTACAATCAAAAATAGAGAAATTTTAGGGGAAATCATTATTAAAGAGAAATTAACGTGAAAAGGAAAATAAAAGATTTTTATTTACAAAGTAAACAGGGGTAATATAGATCATTTTAGAGCCCGAATTATAGAGCTATACATGTTCGTAGGAAAGAAATACTTTGAAGCATATAAAGAGGAGAGAGTTTCTTTTCCATCATATCAGAAAGTTCTTACGGTAGTCTTCTGATGACTAGAATCACAATATGAAGCTGGGTCAAAACAAGAACATATCCTACCGTGAGAAAGAGATTTTATCTTCATCCCTCTTTTCCTTGACCATCACAGCGAAGTGCTGGGTTCCAGCTTCCGTAGAAAGGAAGTCGGAGTTGGGGGGCGAAGGATGAAGGAAGAAAATATCTAAAAAGCTGTTGGGAATCTTGAATTATATCCCAATAGGTTAAAAAAAAAAAGGACTTAAACCATCTATGTTGACATTAACACAGTTCGAAAAACTATAAATTACCAGATTGGTTCTGATTGTAAGAAAGCACTGAATAAACATCTGTGTGTGGCACTACACAGAGAAATTAACAGAAAAGTCCTGCTACACGTGTATAATTCCAGGCTTTTTTTATAATGGCATTAATAAATCCAGTAAGTCCACAAAGAAAAAGGTCTGCCTGTTTAAGTGTGCTTTATATACGAGGGGACTCTGAAGTATGCTACTGTACCCTGTAAAGGTAGAAGGACCTACAGGCATCTGGGGAGGCTGCCAGCTGGGGACTCTGGTGCTGATCAAAAGGAATCTGAAAGAAACAATTGCTGGGACGCGAGCTGTTGAGGCTCTTTTCTAATTCATGTTTGAGAAAGCAAATGACAAGCACCTCCTTCAAGGCAACAGGAAGAAGCAGAATCCAGGATGTTTAACATTCATTAGTCACCAGATACTGAACAGATCATGTAAGAGATGCATATTTATCCATGTGAATGAAGTAGGTAATGTCTTAAACATGTTTCATAATTTGAAACATGTTGAAGATAGTTTTTGATAGAACGTTTCATTTAATAAATGCTAACAAAGAGAGTATCTTCAAAAGGAGAAAAGGCAGAGAAAGGAGATATAATTTTCTTTGCGTTCCTGGATCACAGAAAAGTTATCTTTTAAAGGGATGCAGTGTAACTTTTTCTATGACTTCTTAAACTAAGATGGTAAAATGACCTTCAAGGAGTCTCAAAGTAGAGAATCAGGAACCAAGATAAAGTGGGTTTCTATTTCTGTTGTATCCAACTATGTAAATACAACCTATATTATGACTCTAGTTTTTTTTTTTTTTAAAGCATCAGAGAGGAGGTCCTCGTGAGGAAATTTGCTTACGTATTTATTTTTCAAATAGGTAAACTGTTCTTCTGTTCTTGGATAGAGTCATTCCATGATGGAAGAAGAAAATTAAATCAATTTTTTAAAATATTTTTAATATTTTTATAAAGTTTTTTTATTATAAATCAGTTTGAAAGAACTTTTATGTTTGCAAATATATTCGTTTTCCGATAACTGTGAAACTACTTTTTCATAGTTGCCACTCTTACCATTATTTTCAGAATCAAATAATCCTTCAGTTTGATACTACTTCTTAGACCTAGAGAACAAAGGTTTCAAGGTCATTCTAATTCTAAGAAGTTACAACTCTAATCGCCTTGATAATTCTCTCCTAAAAGTGAGTCAGTTGAAATTTTGGAGATCACTGACTGTATATGAGACTATATATATGAGACTAATAACCTTAGCTGCAGGAGATGAAAAAAGAGCAAGGTAGACCAATACCTCTGGGGCCCATGCGCTTGATAGGTTATAGTGTCTCCATATGTCTGTTAGTTCCAGACCCCCTTTTGATAAGAGTGGCTAATGGAGAATGAATCTTATTCATATATGGCTACTTGGTGACATGCTTACTCTCCATCTTTGCAGGAGCTTTTTCTGAGCCAGAGGTGACCCAGAAGTTGAGCTAATTTAGTAAGTAAGAAGCTAAATTCTGGATAGTGACTGTCTGACCAGGTCAACCTTTCTAGCCCCGTCTTTGACCTGCTGAGAGATTGAATCAGCAGTCTGTGTTTTAAAAAGCACTCCAGGTGATTTTGATGCTTGCTAAAGTTTGAGAATCATTATTCTAGACTCTGAAGCACAGAGGAGGGGACATTTAATTTATCCTTGGGTGATCAGGGAAAGCTTCTGGAGTGGAGTTATTAATTTAGATAGGAATATATGTCAGGGGGAGAAAATTGAGAAGAGAGTTCTATAAAGAGTGAGCAGTTTAAGATAAAGTATGGAGACACTTGTTCCATAAAAGGTGCAGTTCTGAAAATGGCATGTAAAGTGTGGATGTGGAGGAAAAATAGTGAGAAAGAGGGAAAGTTGTAGGCCGAATTGTTGCAGACATTGTGTGCCATGTGAAATCTTAGCAGAACGGAGAGAATAGGATGACTACTAGCTTTCTAGGATGAGTGAGAGGAGAGTGCTGTTGTCACCAAATGAGACATGATATGTAGAAGGAGAACATGTGTTTGTGCATTTAGACATGTTGAGTTTGAGTTGCTGTAGGACAACCCCAATGAGGTCGATATCGGTAGGAGATTAAGTATTTATGTCTGAATTCCTAAAGAGAGAACAAGTTTGAGATTGAACAGTATGTTATACAGTTGTTAAAACTATGAGAAAGGGTGAAATTCCTCAGGGGTTACAATGTGAAGCTATAGATGTTTTGTTTTTTCTTAACTGTTAATAACCTCTAAGAATCTGAATAAACTATTGGTCCTCTTCTTAGAGAAATGTGTTCATAGGCAAAACTTTGCATGTAATCTCTGTGCTCTTGGACCCTCCAAGGCTCCTTCTCTCTTGTCTAGGAATATAAGTGAAGACCCTCGATGTCAAGTTCTAGTTGCCTTAGAAACGGTGACCAAAATAGTACCAGCTCATAGGTTGTGTGGTAAATGCTCAATATGTGTTAGATAACAATAACAATGAAAATAAGTGTTTATTAATTTGATTCTCCAAAAACCAACTTAAATTCTCTCATTTAAATTTTTCTCCACTCCATTTCCTTCTTTCTTTACTCTTAAGTAAAGCAAAACTGGTTCCACTGACCATATAATCCAAACCCTCTTACCCTATGTCCTTTGACCGGCTTTGTTACTTATATAAGAATCAAGAACTTGTGTTATTTATTACTGGGGAAAGACCATGAGCAAATTATGCCTTTTGAAACCATAGTTTTGAATTCAGGCTTTGCCATTTATGAATTATATGACCTGTTTTCATATCTTTTAAACCCAGTTTTCTCATCTGTAAAAAGGGTAAATGATTTCTATTTTGCAGAATTGCATCAGGATGAAATAATTTAGACTTTGCAGAAACATTAATCAGAGTGCTTTGTACACAGCAGGTCTTCCCCTAGATCCTGATCAAGGCCAGGACCTGAAGGAAGTGTCCATAAAGAATGATTAGACATTATTAGGTAGCTAAACCATCCAAGGACTTTTAACATGAAGAAAAAGAAATATTTACCAGCTCTCTTCTCAGAGAACATGCATGTCTGTGGTTGGAAAGAAATACTTTGATAAGCTGCATGGAGTGTGAGGTGAGATGCCTCCTCCCCACAAGGAGTATTTTGAGTAAAAACAGATGGTCATTAAACTGACTCCCTGGGAGGATGGGCTCAATTTAAAAGGGCACTTTAATTTGTTATGTAGGTTGTGCAGAACCAAGCCATGCCCAGTCACTAGCTATAACCTTTTTCACCTTGCCTCCATGTAGCTCATAACTTCTCCTTTAAATAAATGTTTATTTTTCAAATATTGAATTAATATTATGTAAATTAGATGACAACTCTGCATTACAGAGTGATTGTTCCTATAGTGTTAGTGTGGCTAAAATATTGGGTTGAAGTTAGTTGTGGGAGCACAATTGGGTTCTCCCAAAATGGTACAGTTGATATGTCATGTTTTGCTGAAGGAATATTCTAGAGCTAGGGCTCACTCTGATTTTATTTTTAATCTTAGTAGACACGACACCATGTACCTAGAAAAAGTTATGAATCTAAGGAAGTCTGTGGGGGCTGACATGACAGAGGCAGATTTTGGTGTGCTAAGGCAGCCCTATCTGTGTTTGGTTCTATTTTTTTATACTTTTGGGTATTTTTTTCCCTGAGAAAAGGGATTCAGAGTTCAAATTGTTTGAAAACTCATTCAAAAAATTTGTAAGGTTTGCATAATTGCAGAACAAGTAAAATCGTAATACATTCCACAACTTACATCACTGATTTCACATATTTGTATTTCAGTTTTAGAGTATTTTGACAGTTTTCCCCCTCTACAAATAATTCCTCTTCAGCATCTCAACTTCACCTACCTGCTCATGTGTTCTACTTTTCACTAAATAATAAAAGCTACACTTCTGCTTTACAGATTATGTGGCAAATATCTGAAATTGCAAAGTGAAATGATTTATTTTGTAAACTATTTTCTGATTTTTCACTAGTTTTTTCTACAGTTTGCTCTTCCCCTTAAAGTAAGACCACTAATATTTTACCAGTTACTTTCATGTCTAATCTGTCCTCCCATCCTTCTGATTAACCTTATTTTATGTCTGACCACCCCATTTGGTTGTGATGAAGGGGAGAAGTAGGACTTAACTATTTTCTGTGTGAAAGGTGAGTCCTACAGTGAAATGCACAAATGGTAGAGAGGAGCTTGCATTTTCCGAGGACCTATGGATGTTAAAAAAAATTAAATATTTTCTGATTTTTTTTTTAACTGAAGACGAATATGTTTAATTTGGGGAAGGAAGCATGGATAAGTTTCAAAACAGTAGATTTGTTACACTCACTATTGATTCACTGTAAAAGGTGACAAACCACTTAGTGTAAAAGGGAGCTTAAATCTTTGGTTATCAGAACATCAGACCAGAAAAAATTTGCTCTGAAATGTTTTAAGCCCTCTCACAAATCACTGTGATGATGAGATTTTGAAGGAAGATCAGACAAATTTTAATGTAGTGCTTATAAATTCACTAAACTCTTACTCTTCATAGTATCTTGAATCAACTTTAGAATTGTTTTTGAATCAGTGCCTATAAAAAGATGTACCATGGGCCAAAATGTTCTCCTTTTAATTATGGAATGCACTTTATTTAGGAAAATAAAGGTGAGTCTTAGAAGCTCTGTTTAGTAGTTATGGGTCACAAACTTCCTTTTGTTACTTAAATTAGCTTATAATAAAAAGAGAAGCCACTGGATAATACAGATTAGCTGCCCTAAATTGATCTTTTAATTTTTTATGTAAGTTACAGGAGGAGCCGAATAAAAGAACTTTTTTGATTTTCCAAGGGTAAATAAATATAGGAGTCTTGATAAAGGGGTCATAAGAAAGAGTGATGGCCATAGTGGTGAGGGAGAAGCTATAATATAGAAAAATATAAAGAGCAAAGAGAAAAATAGAAAATATTGTTGTTTTTTGACCAATGTATAAGAATTTGTGAAATTTTCTCTGAAGGACCATACATACATATGCATTCATGCATGCATTCACTGCACAACTAAACAATCTAGTGGTATCCATTAAAACTAGAAGTTAGAACCATAGCTAATGTGCAATGTAAGCACATGGAATTACAGAGGCTAATGGATTCCATAGTCATGAGCCACCCTCCCACTTTGGATCACAGACCTAGGGAGCATAGTTTAAACATGTGAAATAAGTGCAACTTTAAATTATAGTTCACTTTAAACAGACCGCCTTTGTTTAGTAAAATCGTGTGTGTGTGTGCGTGTGTGTGTGTGTGTGTGTGGGTGTGTGTGTGTGTCTAAGGGACATGTGGTTTGGGGAAGTATGATTTATGTGATCTAGGAAAATCCTTACAAATGAATTCCATCTCTCCCTATTGAGGAAATATTTGATTGTGGCAGCTACCTGCTTAAGCTGTATTCTATTATTATTCTCTGATCAGTATCTCAGTACAGCTTGTCATATAAGCCAGGATAGTAAATAATGACAGAAAGCATTGAAATAAATATTTGTAGTTAAATCTGTGTTGGTCACCCAAGAAGACTTTGAGTTTTGCTGTATGGAAATAATTATTTTTATAATACACTTTAAATATGACCATAGCCTTTATGAGACCTGCTTTACTAGATGTAGTCTCTTGTTCCAGGAAAAATGTCTCACCTCACAGAGCAATTTAGAGTGTCAGAAAAGGTTGTTGAAAAACCTGGTTTATTTCTCTGAACTTTTGCTTAAAAAAACTTATCAATGCTATGCATATTCAGGGTCATGTGTTAGGAAAAAGGAGTGGACATAAAGCTCCAAAGGAGTCAGTGTGCTAACTAGATAAAAGAATGGGTCAAATAGGATTGGAGGACACTGTTGTCTAAGTATCAGAAAATAGCTTCAGGCTGTTGAAAAGTTTCTTTTTGTCTTTTTAAAGCTACAAAATAAAACTTAATTAGTCCTCTGTTTCTTGGTTTCAATGACTATAAAACAAAAAGGTATTTACTGGTTTTTCAAGGTCTAGAGTCTTCTAAAACACGAGTCTTAATTTTTCGAGAGTTTGGGATACTATGTGTATTTCCAGATAATTTATTATACTATGTTAGTTTTATAAAATGTATTTATTTAATAAGCACTAATTTCAATAGTTATATGAGGAAGATATAAATATGCCAGTGTTTAATATTATAAAAACAAATATCAATTTTACGCATATTCACATGTATACCTATGTATGTCTATAAATGTTCACTTTAAGTTTATGACTGAACATACTGTACATTAGAAGGTTCCTTGTACTTTTATCACTTTGAGTTCAGAATGTATTTTTTTCATAGATAAAATTTTATGACTATTCTTTGACTCTCAAATATTAGTACTTCAAAGTTTGTTTTATACAAAGTGCCTCTGAAAAGGAATATTAAAAATTCCCTTTGACCTATAGCTGCTTTTATGAAAACTGCATTCTTAGTTCCAACTTAAGGTGTTTTTGTTTATTATCTTACTCCTGATGGTATTTATCAAGAGCTCAGAAAGTTGAGTGGGGTGGAGGTGAACAAATGCTAAAAAAGGGGAAATCTCTCTGTGTGTTTGTGTGTCATATCTCTGTTTACATAACCAAAAACAAATTGCTAGACAAATTTCTCTTTAGGTATTCTAAATTAAAATTAACTGGTATTTGAAAGTAAATTATATCAAAACATAGAAAATTTTAAGTTGATCAGTCTCAACCTCTTACCATTCATCTGCTGTCCACCCATCTAGTTAATTTATTTTTTTGAAGCTTATATTGTTTATCCTCAGATCGTGAGTCTTTCCAGGAAATGCAAATTGTTCAGTGTATGAAGGAACGTCATCCCTTAGAGTAATTTCAGTTTTCTTTTGATTTTTATGTTTTTGGTTTCAAGAAGGCTAAAGATGAATTTGGCAACCTTTCCTACTTTAAAAGTTTAAAACGGGAGAAAGAGAGAGAAAAATACCAAAGAACAATACTAAAATTTGAATAAGTTCTAATTCAAAAATTATTCTTTCTAGCCTCCAGGGAAAGACCAATTGCAGTGAGGAATTGAGATAAAAAAATTGCAAATATATTTTTTCCCAAACCCTCAGAGACTAAATGAGTTTCTCAACAAAATATTTTAGCATTCACAGAAGCTTTCAAATATACATGTGACCTACATGTCTTAATCTAATTGCTGCAAAATAGAGTTATATAGATTGATAAATGTGATTGAATTAAATTTTTGGGATTTTCAAAAGTGAATTTTTTCCTGAAATTTTTCCACGAAAATTATTTATTTATTTGTTTGTTTATTTATTTTTTGATGATTATTTAAATGAACCAATATTCTATGAAACATAGTAAAAAAGAATTGATATTTAAAATAAGAAGTTGGCATTTATATTCATGAAGCTTCTTACGCTATGAACTATTTTGCTTTCTTGAAATTCTGGCTTCCTTTGTTTTTACAATACAGCACAATACAGCACTTCCTTGGTTTTCCTGTTACCACTGTGGTCTTCTTGTTTTGTTTTTGTTTGTCTGTTTTTACCTCTTTTGTCCTCATTCTCATCCTAATTTCTAAATATAGGTGTTTCCACAGCATACTCTCTTCTGTTTTCATTCTCTCCCTCTTCACACCAATAACTTCAATTGCCACCACTACACTGATGATTTCATACCCTGTGTGACTAGTCCCAGTCTCTTTTCTGCATTTCTTCCTGATTGCTTAAAAATCTTCATTTAATTCTCCCACAAGGACCATAAACCTAACATATTCAAAAGCAAACTCATCACATTTTCCTTAAAAGCATTCTGACTTTTCCTCATGATCTTCCAGACTCTGTTGACAACAGCACCGTTTCCTCAGTCCTCCAGTCCCCTCAAGCACCTTAAATGTTTCTTATTTTCTTCTAGTTCCTAAGTCAGCCACCCTATTGCCATGTGCATCCTCTTTCTTCCATTTCTTCTGCCCTACCCTGTTCCAGGCAGTCATTATTTCACCGCTAGATAATATAACAAAATTTAATTGGTACTCTTGCTTTCTATCTCTCCCCACTCTGAAATCCACCCTATACACTTACAAATTAATCTTCCTAAAGTGGTTTTAACTATATCTATTCTTCAACAAACATTTTTAAGAACATACCCTTCTCTGCTGTATTAAGTACAATATCCTCATCTTGGTACTCAAGTCTATCTAAATATGGTCGTACTATACCCTCATCCTCCCACAGTAACCTGCACCTCAGCCACACAGGAGTGGTTGGTGTTCGTAGGACAAACTGTGATTTCTACCTTTTTGCTTTCATCAATGCTGTTTCTTTCATAAAG
This sequence comes from Eidolon dupreanum, assembly GCA_028627145.1. Classification (NCBI taxonomy): domain Eukaryota; kingdom Metazoa; phylum Chordata; class Mammalia; order Chiroptera; family Pteropodidae; genus Eidolon; species Eidolon dupreanum. The sequence goes on from CM053502.1 coordinate 144,980,015, forward strand.
GATATCCTACCCTGTCATCTGTTTCAACTTGTTAAAATTCCACTTAGTCTTCAAATGTGACAGTCATGCACCCTAGCCAGGTACAATCCCTCTGTTTCTTTTTACCTTTTTCCTCGTATAGCATTGTGTTTGTATTTTTCCAGTGGTATCTACCTTATTCCACTTTGCTCTTTAGCTATTTAAGAATGTGTTTATTTGCTGCTGAGGATGTGGCACACTGTGATTCTATAGAAATTAGATTGTGTTATTTTAGTTCAACACATTTTTAGATATTCACATGTGAAATTAAATGAAATGCATCTGCTACAGTATAAGGTATACCTTAGAAAATATTTCAAGATTTTAGTCCTAAGGAATATATTTTTTCTGAATCTAGAAGTTAACATGATTAATTTTATTTATTTTTTAATGAAATGGAAATAAAGCTGATTTTACTATTTATCTCTAGGGGCAATTTCTGCCTCTGTAGTTAGAAAGTTATGAAAATATAAAAAGATATTTTTAGTTTTCTTTCATATTCTTCTTGCTTGAGATCACTTCACCTAATTTTCTCACTTATAAGTTAGAGAATAATATTATCTACTTCATATGGTGTCTGTGAGATTTACTTGCATTAATACATGTAAAAGACTTAGAACAGTGTCTGGCATAGAGTGAGCATCAGATAGAATTTAGCTAATATTATTCAGTCATAAGGAAGGCTGCTTCTTTCAGGAAGTCACCCCACAGTGGCTGGAATGGATGCATAAAGAGTCATGCACAGATTTTTCCTGCACTATATCTTTGTCTAAAGTCCTCTTCAATCCTGCATTTCTTGGTAATTGAAGCTACAGTGAGCTATGTGCTCTTTTCCTTCTTTCAATTAATATGTCCATAACCACTTATGAGTAAATATTACCAGTGTGTTTAGATGGGGGATTCTAATGCTTTTTTTTTTTTTTCATGGTAGAGTGAATCAGATGTTACTTTCATAAAATGTAAACTTCACACCAAAAGGGAATTGACTCTGATTTATTCATTACCATACCTCAGCCATGACACACTGTCTTGCGTATTGTAGGCTTTTGAAAATCATTTGTTGAATGAATGAGTCAACTAATGGAGTTAAAAGGTGAGATGTGATTTGTTTTTCTGATCTTTAAAAGATAGCCTACAGATGAACTCTTTCTTTTGAGAATGAGTACTAAAGAATAATTGTCTTTAGTATAAACATAAATTACCCCTTGTTTTGTATTAGTAGCTACTTTGTCACATCCTAGTGAAGTAATTCTATTTATTTCTCTTACAGGTGAACCCTCAGTATAAGAAATTGGGAGTAAAATGTTGTTAATTTTTAACAGTGTTAGAAACATTACATCTCATCTGTATGAAAGTCTTTAATAGGATGAAGTAACATAGCAGGTGCTTATTATGTGCCAGACAATGTTCTAAATGTTTTGAAAAATAAAATATGTATTTTTCTAAGTGCAATGTGATATCTTGGATTGAATCTTGGAATAGAAAAAGGACATTTGTGGAAAAACTGGTGAGATCTGACTAAAGTCTGGAGTTTGGTTAATTGCAGCGTACCAATGTTGGTTTCTTAGTTTTGCCAAATGCACCATAGGAATGTAAGAGGATAACATTAGAGGAAACTGGGAGATGGTACTTTCTGTACTCCTTTTTAAATTTGTCTGTATTTCTGAAACTATTCCAGAATAAAAAAATTTATTTAAAAAATATGTGCATTTGTCTAAACCTTAAAACAAATCTTTGATACAAGTGCCATTGTTAACCTCATTTTACAAGTAAGACACCAAGTTACAGAAGATTGAGTGCCAAGATACTGGCATTAAATGCAAGCATCTCACTCTGCGTTGTACATACCTAACTAGTATCCTTTATCTCATGATTCAAGTGATCAAGAAATCATGTAGTATTTGCAACCACAGTTCAGTTGATAATTCTAACTTCTGAAGCTCTGGTCATGTTGCTTAGGGGGTGTCTATTTTGTGTTGCAATGATATTCCCTAAGAAGTCAATGTTGGGCGCTACTGATTTCCTCATTTCAGGTCACTATCCACTACCATAACTACAAATTCCAAATTGGTGCTCATGGTCATGCTTTAAGTTCATTAATTCCAGACCGAGATGTTGAATTCTGTGGTCATTTAAGGTTTATGAAGAAAGCCACTGTCCTAGCTCCCTGGTATACGTTTCATGGGGGTCAAGTCTGTACAAGGATCACACTGTCGTGCTTCCTCTGTCAAAATATTTATATAAAATACATAGTTTCTGAAATTCACTGAAAAAACATGTGGAGAATGAAAACATACTAAAGCAAAAGCATCCCAGAAAAGGTAAATAAAAAAGAAAATCACTAATAAACTTTAGAGTCTATGGCCAAAACTTTAAACTTAGAAGTAGTTAATATGCTACAAATAATCTTATTGTACACAGCAATCAAAAACCTCTTTATTCTCTAATGGGTATTTCTAGCTGCTTCCTTACACCCTTAAAAACTTTATGCCTTGCCTGCACAGCTGCAACTATGACCACAGGCCACTTCTTTTTCTCATTATATTGCCTACCTATTTGTAACAATATCCTTTATTGTTTCCTTAACCACAAACAGCACTGTGGGAGAAACAAACCCTTGGCCCTCTTATGGCAGATGAAAGTGGTGGGGGGAGGAAAATGAATAGGAAGGAAAAGGTTTTTTTTTCTCCTTGATGGTGCTATTTTAAAGCACATTTAGCACTTTTATTTTGTTTGTTTTGCTTTGTATTTTAATTCAGCCAAAGAACATTTACAAGATTTACAATGTATTGGGAAAAATGAAATTATTTATGTTTTTAAAAAACTTACGGGGGTTCAAAATTAATCTAAGAAAGTATTATTTCTCCATAGATTTAGACTGTTTATTAAAACATTTGACACATTCCTACTGTACTCATTTATCTTCTGGAAATACTTCCTGTTTTCACCTAAAATAAGGTGAAAACAAAACTTATAGTCTCATAACATTTTATTTATTCCTAAGAAATATATTTCCTGTTACACCTTTGATTTTTTGGGATAAATTGCTTAACAATCCTTGAACTTGAAATTTATAATTATATTTTTCTTTTGGTTAAAATGTCTAAGAAGATTTTTTAAAAAAGAATAAAATTGTATAGTAACTCATTGAAAATCAACCAAAATTGAGTGTAATGTGTAAAGAAAAGTCAAATAATGGCAGAATCAGTCTATCTCAAGCTTGGTGTAAGATTTACTAGTGCTGTCACCAATCCTGTTACCATGACCACCAGAATATTTTAGTCTTGTTCTTTTCTCACCTCCCTCCTATCATTTTCCCTTCCTCCATCTCCTTTCTTTCATTTCTATACACACCTTCAGAAGGCTGGCTAAAATGGAAAAGAGTGAAAGATAATTCATTCTCCTTTGCTCTCTCAGTGTTTTTTATTTTCTCTGACAACAAAAGTGCTAAGGATATCTCATATAATCCAATATACTTTAAAATTTTGTTTGTTTTGTTTTTGTCCAGAATAACACTATTGGTTTGCTTATATCTATATCTATATATATCTCTCTATATATATCTATATATAATCTATATATATATGTATGTGTGTGTATATATATATATATGTATGTGTGTATATATACATATATACGTATGTGTGTGTATATATATATATATATGTATGTGTGTATATATGTATATATGTATATTTATATGCTGTTGAGCTGAAAGTTCACACACATAATGTGTCTCGAGTAAACATATTGTGTATTTTTTTTTCTCTTTTAGCACTTAGTGCAGTATTTTGCTAACAGTGTGTCCTTAATATACCATTCACCTACAGTTATCACCACAGTTTATATTGACAAAAAAACATAATGAAAATATTAGTCAACTTTTCCACAGGCCCATTTAACTTACATTGTTATTTTTAATGTGTGTGCCCAAAAACCCTATCTCTCACTTGACATAGCCAAGCATATGTCCCACTTCTTCCATTAAATATCACTGGCCCACTCTGGCTTTTGTCTCCTTTTTCTTTTATTTTTCTCCTGTTCTGATTATTGTGACCTATACTTTAATATCAATTTTTTGAGATGTAACATTATTTTTAATGTGTGACTATCTTGTATAATATAGACATAAAAATCTATATATGCTTTATCTATCAAACTAGATCTTGAGTTTCTGCAGTGGCCGCAGTCTTATGTTTGTTTTTATTTTCTGTTCCCTAACAGTGGAAAGTGTCAGTATACAGTGGTTGATAATTATAAGCCTTTTGCTCACAGGAAAAAAAATAGGAAAATATATTCTATTTGTTTTCCTGTATGTTAACTTAGGGTTGTTTGGATGTCTCACACCAAAACATAAATAGTCTTGACTTAAATTTAGAATTATTTTGTAATGATCGATGGGAACCCTGAACTCTAGATAGAAAGATTTCATCAAATGCGTTCAGAGGGTGTTTATGGCTCCAGGATGGTGTGTTACTCTGAGAATGATAAGGAACCTGTGCTTGGCAAGGTAAACAAAAATAAATCAACTAAATGTTAGTTGTGATTCTGGTATATCCCTTGAGGATGAAAAATAATCACTTTCTCCAGGTCAAATTAAAGACTCAACTCTTGTTAGATTAAGGTGAAGAAGTTTCAGATTTGGGTAAAATATGTTTTCACATTCCATAGGCCATCATCATTCATGTGCAAATAGCTAGAGCAAATGATTGTGGATATCATAGCTATGATCAGAAAGTAAAGAAAGGGCATAATATATGAGGTTTCTGAGACATTATTATTACCACAGAAGGCCTTTGGACTCAATATCCATGCCTTTCCATATAAAGAGCTGCAGAAATATAATCCAAGAAGGATGATTTCATATTAAATCAGAATATGCAAGCAGTAAACAAGCAGTTATTACTTTTTATAACATTAGAGCATTATATTTGCAACCCTGCCATTGAAGGTTAATATCTTGACCATGAATGACCCCACGCAGGACAGTTAATGAGTTTTCCAAGCATTTCATTCTGAATGTTGCAGTCATCTAGCGAAGGCAACATGAGCTGTTCTGTCACTATACTTGCCTTAAAATATCCACAGATATGATATAGAATTATTCCTTATGCTAAATAAAGAATGTTGAAAATTTGGTTTTGTATCTAGAGAACTTCAAAAATCACATGGACTGCATGTCTTTAGAAATACTTTAGTATCTTACTGCTTTTGTTAAAAGAAAAAAAAAAGTAAAAAGAAAAATGCTGCTACTTGTACATACATAGATGATTGCCATTATCACAAAGCAAAGAGAAAGAAAACAGACCAAATCATGCATCTACATTCCATACTGTTTAGCTGAAATGAGATACTTAGCTTGCTTATGAACATTTCTTAGGCAACCATCATTCTTTATTTTGAATTTTACCAAGGCCTTAGAATTCTTAAGATAAGCTTTAAAGACACAAATATGAGCCTAGGAGAATGAAAAGGAAAACAACTTTTGATATTTTTAAGACCAAAAACCTGAGACTGCATAATGTTTTGAGGCAAAGAACACTAAATATCCATTCCACAGAGAGTTAGATATGTGTATGTGTGCATGTGTTAGGAGAGAGATGGTAGGTAAGAAAGAATAGGATAGAGGGAAAGAGAGAACAGACTGCTTACTTTAGTTACATGTTTCCTCAATTAAAGAATAGTTTTTTTGTGTTTCATGTCCATAAATGTTTACTACAGTTTTTCAAAGTGACAAAGACTTGTGAATTCTATTCTTCCTAGTCTCATTTTACAAAGATTTTCTATTAAGTTCTGCACCTTTATTTTAAGGGTCATATAACTAAACTAGGACAGTCCTTCGATCAAAGAAAGCACAAGATACATTTTATTTCCACATTTCTTGGCATCCTGTACCCTCTTCCAATTGTTTCTCCATGTCAAGAATTTTTCTTCTTTACTTTTATATATTCTTATATCCTATCAATGTTTATGTATAAATTATTATAATACCTGTTGTGCAAAAGAGATGATTTTGTTTAATAGATCCACAAAATCTTCTCTCAGATGGAGTATTTCAAAACTATAAACAGAGCTTGCATAAAAATAATACACATTATGTTATCTCACACGATAACCAAACTTTTAGTTCCATACACCTCAATTATCTCTTTTTTAATTGTGGTAAGAAAACTTAACATGAGATTTACCCTCTTAAGAAAAATTTAAGTGTATCAAACAGTATTAAGTATAGATACAATGATGTAAAGCAGATCTATAGAATTTGTTCACCTTGCATAACTGAAACTTTAGATTTATTAAACAACAACTCTCTCTTAGCTTCTGGCAACCATCATGCAACTCTGCCTCTATTTGACTATTTAGATACCTCAGATAAGTGGAATCAGGCAGTATTTGTCCTTCTGTGACTGGCTTACTTTATTTAACACAGTGTTCTCAAGGTTCATCCATGCTGTCACATATGGCAGGATTTTCTTCGTTTTAAAGGCAACATAATATTCCATTGTATTATATCCTACATTTTCTTTATCTATTCATCTGTCATTGGACATTTAGATTGTTTCCACCTCTTCGTCAGTGAGAATAATATTGCAGTGAACATGAGAATGCAAATATCTCTTTGGGATCCTATTTTAATTTGTTTGGATAAATACCCAGAAGTAGGATTATTAGATCATATAGCAGCTATACTTTTAATTTTCCATGCTGTTTTTCATAGCAGCTGCACCATTTTACATTCCCACCAAAAGTGTACAAGGATTCTAATTTCCTCCACATTCTTGCCAACACTTATTTGTTTGTTGGTTTGTTTCTTAATAGCCTTCCTAACAGGTATGAGGTTATATCTCATTGTGGCTTTGATTTTATATTTTCTTAATGATTAGTGATGTTTAGTATATTTTAACACACCTGTTGGCTCTTTACATGTCTTCTTTAGGGAAATATCTCTTCTTTTGCTCATTTTTAAATTGAGATTATTTGTTGGTGGTGGTGGTAATTTTTGTTTTTGTTTTTGCTATATAAAAGTTCCTTATGTGTTTGGAAATAAACTTGTTATAAGATATCTAGTTTGTATATATTTTCCCCTATTCTGTAGGTTGTCTTTTCCCTCTATTGTATCCTTTGATGTGCAGAAGATTTTTAGTTTGATATAGTCCTACTTGTCTATTTTTGCTTTTGTTGCCTGTGCTTTTGGTGTTATAGCAAAGATATATACCAAGAAAAATTTCCCCTCTGTTTTCTTCTAGGAGTTTTATAGTGTCAGGTCTTATATTTATGTGTTTAATCTATTTTGAATTGATTTTTTTCTATAGTGTAATATAAAGGCCCACTTTTACCTTTTTGCCTGTGGATTTCCAGTTTCTCTATGTGGCCTAGTTAAAGACCAGTTTACTGTGAATGAGTTCATTTCTGGTCTTCTATTCTGTTCCATTGGTCTATATATCTATCTTTCTGTCTGTCCATCTTTATACTAGTGCCATACTATTTTAATTACTGTAGCTTTGTGCTATATTTTGAAAGTGAGATATGTGATGCCTCCAGCTTTGTTCTTCTTTCACAAAATTGTTTTAGCTATTAGGAGTCCTTTGCAGTTCCATATGAATTTTAGAATTGTTTTTTAAAATGCCATTGAAATTTTGACAAGAATTGCATGAATATGTAGGTTGTTTTGAGCAATAACATTGTCTTCCAATCTATGAACACACGATGTCTATTTATTCAATTTATTTGTGTCGTTAATTTATTTCATAATTTTCAGGGTATAAATTTTCCACCTCATTGCTTAAGTTTATTTTGAAATATTTTATTCCTTTTTTGGTGGCATTATAAATGGGACTGTTTTCTTAACTTTCTTTCAGATAATTCATTGTTAGTATATAGAAATGTAACTGACTTTTCTGTGTTAATTTTGTACCTTACCCCTTTACTGAATTTGTTCTAACAGTATGTGTGTGCATGCGTGTGTGTGTGTGTGTGTGTGTGTGTGTGTGTGTGTGTACATATGGGTAGTCTTTAGTGTTTTCTATATATTAAGATCACATCATCTGCAGAGATCATTTTACTTCTTCCTTTCAAATTTGGCTTTTATTTATTTTTCTTGTTCAATTTCTCTGGCTATGATTTCCAGAGCTATATTGAACAAAAGTAGGGAGAGTGGGTATCCCTGCCTTGTTCCTGATCTTAGGGAAAAAGTTTGGACATATATCTCAATCTTCCCTTTCCCCTCCCAGACATAAGCCAGAGATGGAAATCTTGCCAGTTGAGCTGCACTGAGCTGGGGGTAGGGGCTCTGGCATGTGAGCGCTTACTAGTCCAAATTTTCCTCAGGCATCTAGTATCCCTGGGACCATCAGCTCTTCAAGACTTGAGAGACAGAAGCTCCTTCAATAGCCCCTGTAAAAGCTGGAACATTGAATGCCTGGTCCAAATATGTCCTTCTTCAGGACAAGCTTGGGATTTGAGACTTTATTAACCCACTTCCTCTTCCTGGAGCCATGCGGAAGGGTTATAGCAAAGGCTTTCATGTTATTATAAACTGCTGTCTTTGTTCTCTGTGTCTCTCAGCCTAGAATTTTATTTTTGTTGTTTTTAGAGCTCAGATTCAAGCAAGTCAGAAACCAGTCCCTCAGGCAAGCCCCAGGAAAATCATCTCCCCAAAGAGAAGGTGGGAGATGGAGGTTTCCTTCTAATTATATGGTGCTGTGCCAGGGAGGGGAGGGATATGATGACAGGGTATCTCAAATTTTCCAACTGGCTTCAATGTGGCCGGTTTTGTACGCACTTGAGATGCGAGTGCTTCTCAGCTGGTTTCTGGATTTCTCACAAATGAAATTGGCCCATGTTGTTGAATAGTGTGTTCATGTGGGGAGGGAGGATCCAGAGCTTTCTACCCTGCCATTTTACTGATGTCATCTCCCCTTTCAGTTATTTCTTTTGTTTCTCCAGGTACTTGGTTCAACACTCATACATAGATTTTGTGTGCTTTGTTAAAAGGCAATTCAGTTTGGAGATACATTGCAAAGTAACATTAGTGTTGAGAAACTTAGAATGGTTAAATCTTTTGTGTAATTTTATGCAATTTTCCTATGTAAGGCTTTATTCAGTGTGAGGCTGGTAAATTTTCTGCAAATGAGTTCTTAATTTTGCTAAGCTTGCTATTCAAGATGTGTAAGTTAATTGAAATTGGGTGAGGAACTGTTAAATATTAAAACTTGGAAGAAAACTTTGTAACCTAATTTGAGAGAGAGAAAGAGAGAGAGAGAGAGAGAGAGAGAGAGAGAGAGAGAGAGAGATAAAGAAAGACAGTAAGAAAGAAAGAAAGAAAGAAAGAAAGAAAGAAAGAAAGAAAGAAAGACAGAAAGAAAGACAGAAAGACAGAAAGACAGAAAGACAGAAAGACAGAAAGAAAGAAAAAGAAAGAAAGAAAGAAAGAAAGAAAGAAAGAAAGAAAGAAAGAAAGAAAGAAAGAAAGAAAGAAAAAGAGAGAGAACCAGATATTGAAGGCTGCACATTGTATGTTGCTTTCAGCTTGAGGTACAAAGTGTAGAGTTTAGGTATGAGGTATAGAAATTAAAAACCATGCTGAAAGAACAGGTCCAGATGTCTTAAGACAGTTGTCTTAAGAAAACAATGAGTGCAACGGACATTGTGATGTTAATGAGATGATCTTGAAAATCTACAACTTCTGTCAAGCAACGACAGCCAGATAAGAATATAACAATAACTTCTGATTTCAGGCTAAGACACATTTGGTCATCCTTACCTTTAGATGAACAGATTAGAGTTGGTATGTGACCGTTTTCAGAACTAGAACTTGGAGAATGATAGAGAGTACACTGTGCGGAAGTGGAGATTAGATATAAAGTCTAAGATTGATCAAGCTCAGTCTTTCCACATTCCTGCTTTATCTTACTAAATTGTCAGTTTGAGTTGAATAAAAAATCTAACCTTCCCAAACAGGGAGTTGTAGAGGGGAGAGAGATGCTCTTCTCCTACTAATTTGATGGGCATATATATTTAATAGACATGCTCTAGGTAGGTAATATTTTAGTCATTTGAATGGAGCTTAGGAAAGGATTGTGACTGAGAAATAATCTTTGACTTTTAGCTATGATTCACAAAAATTACAAGGCTCTCGGCTTTGTTTTATCAACATATAAATTAATTCATACTTCAGAAAACATAATCTCACTTCATAAAAAGGTGATCTTGGCTTCAAGTATGTATAAATTTTGTTGTTTTTCTTGACTGCAAGCATTTTTCACCTGTGCTTCCTTAAAACACATTGGAAAAGTGAAAATTCCCTAGAGAATTATTTTTTTTTCTTTTGCCATACTAGCCAATCACACCTTACCAACCAGAGAAACTATAAATTATCATGATTCTGAAATTGGCAGACTGATGCAATTAGTTCCTCTGAATGCTTGACATTCCATGTCAGTGAGTAGAAAAAAAAAGGAAGAAAAAAAAATATTTCCTGCTGGGAATGTGATAGAAATGTTAGAATTCTTTCCAGAAGAAAAAGAAATCCAAATCCACAACAGCACATTGTTTGCATGTTTTTCTAGGCTATATTTTCACCCTCGAAAACTTTCACGCAATCCCTCCTGCCAGAATATGACATATACCACTGAGACCGAAACTAGCACCTGTGAGAAGCAAATCCATGACCATTAAAATATTTAGTCCCTGAGTGGGACAAAACAAACTCTGTTTCATTGAGGGCGTGCCAGGAAAAGGCCACAATTTGGCTGGCACTGCAGCCACAGTCAGAAAGCAGTTTACCAGGCACTTAGAATGCACTGCATTACTTGGACTTTTAAACACAACTACACAGAACTAGATTATAAGATGTGGTTATGTTTGATTGGTACACCTCCTGTATATGGTTATGATGCTTACTTCAATTACTTCAGATATTTTCCTAATATTGCAATCTTCTCTTGACTTCTCTGTTTACCCTCTAGGCCAGTAATGTAAGTGAGTAAAGTGAGGCCAGGTTTAAGAAAAGTCAGTCAATATTATTTTTCCCCACTTCTGATTAGAGAGAGAGGTGCATTGAATGCATGATGCAGCTAACACTTAGCCTCACTGTGTAGACAACCCTTGGGAATGGCAGGGACTAGAATAAAATGGAGACAGCTTCTCCCATCCAAGGGAAGAGCAGTCACACAGCTCTGCTTAAGTGTTGCCACACAGGATCTGGGTCCTGGTGATAACAGATTCTCTACATTCTCAAGATAAACTGTATAATATGAAATCACTTAATTTTTAATATTTAAGGGTTGCTGTGTGCTAATGTAGTAAGTTATTCAAGGGCAGAAACTGTATGTTTTATCTTTTAATCCCAAGTAGCACCTTTAAGTAGTAGATCAATATGTTTCTCCATTTTATATTATTTTAGTAAACTAAAGTGAATTAGGGCCTGTGTATTTTATAGACATGCATGTGGTGTATAAAAGAGTCTCTTGCTTATACCATCCCTGTCAATGAGAAAGACTTTTGTATTAAATAGAATAAATAGATATTGGAAAGAAAAAGTTGAAGGGCAATGTGGATGAAAAATTTGCGGAAACAATTAGTTATACAGAGTTTCAATTTCTCCTACGTGGACATATCACATACCAGAGTATGGAGAAAACATTAAAAACTCATCAAACTACTTAATAAGTATTTGAATGAATGAATAAATAAAACATATCTAGGATGCTTGGTATCATAAGACAGAATACATAAGTGCTTACTAGGTGATTCCAAGGACAGGTGCCAGCCTTGAAGAAATTTTCATTGATCTGTGGATAAATGGAAAAAATGTAGACAATTATAGTGAATGGAATGTATATATTTATTTGTATCTGGGTTTGTATGTGTGCATAGATGTTTACTGTCCTTTTTTTAAAGGAATAATTTTCATTTTGAGATTTCTGTTATTTTTTCCTTTTGGATAATAAAATTATGATATTATAATAATAGTATATATTAATATTTTTCCATTTTCTTAAATAACTCTTTTGTCAAAATAAAAGGTCATTGACTTCAGTCAGTTTCCACAATTTTATTTCAAATTTTTCTTGATCCAAAAAATTCAAATATGCAATCTATAAAAACAGCTCCACTGTACTGGGAGCTCTCAAATTTTCTAATGTTTACTTTCCCTTTATTCCACATGTTTAATTGTGTTATGTTACATTTAAGATGATGCCAGGCTGGTAGGTAGATGGAGATTCAAATTGTATGAATGAGAGGTGAATCTACAAAAGCCTTAATAGTTTGGAAAGATAGGCCACATTGTACTGAATTAATTTTTATTTTATTTTATTTTGTATTTATTTTCCAGTTTTTTTGAGATATATTTGACATATAACATTGTGTAAGTTTAATGTGTACATATGATAATTTGATATGTATATATTATAAAATGATCACTCCAGTAAGGTTAGTTAGCACTTCCATCACCTCACATAATTACCATTTTTTGTGTGTAGTGAGACACTTAGGATTTACTCTCTTAGCAACTTTTTTTTTAATTAATTATTTTTTTAATTGAAGAAATTATTTACATTTCCCCCCCATCTTTTGAGTATACAATACAGTATTGCTAGCCATGGTCATCATGCTGTACATTAGACCCAGAACTTAATTATCTAACAAATTGAAGTTTGCACCCCCTCAAAAAATCTCTTCATTTCTCTCACTCTTTATTCCTCATAATAAATTTTTAGTTCAGCTTTTTGAGATTTTACATATAAATGAGATCATATAGTTACTTGTCATTTTGTGTCTGACTTATTTCACTTAGCAGAATGCCTTCAAGGTCCATCCATGTTGTCACAAAGGCAGGATTTTCTTCTTTTTTATGGCTGAAAAATAGTCCGTGTGTGTGTGTGTGTGTGTGTGTGTGTGTGTGTGTGTGTGTGTGTAGATTTATAGATCAATGGAATGTAATTGAGAGTTTAGAAGTAAACTCTTACATTTATGGTCAATTTGTTTTTGACAAGGGTGTCAAGACAATTCACTGGAGGAAGAATGATCTTTACAACAAATATGCTAAAACAATTGACTATCCACACACATAAGAATGAAGTTGGACACCTTTCTTACACAATCCAAAAAAATTAACTAAAAATAAATTACTGACCAAAATGTAAGAGCTAAAACTATAAAACTCCTAGAGGAAAGCATAGAAGAAAATCTTTGTTTACTCGGATTAGACAATTGTTTCTTAGATATGACAACAAAAGCACAAGTGACAAAAGAAAATAATAGATAAGTTGGATCACTTTATAATTAATAACTTTTGTGCTACAAATGATACCATCAAGAAAATGAAAAGACAACACAATAGCAGATAATATAAATAAATCATATCTGATAAAACACTGGTATCCAGAATAGATAAAGAATTTATATAATAATAAAAGGACAACCCAATTAAAATTTGGCAAAGGATTTGAATAGACATTTCCGCCAGAAAAGATATACAGATGAAAAGATGTTCGACATCAATACTCATTAGGGAAATGAAAATCTTTTCTCCAGGAGATACCATTTGGAGAAATCTGGAGTGATCTGGTGAAAGAATATTCAATATTTCAGAATCTAATAGGAATGGTAATTTTTTTTACGTGAGTCCATACTGTGTTTGCATTTAGGTATATTGCAAACACTCACTGAGCCTTGTGATTATGAATGTAAAATCACTTAATCTCTGTAGATAGGTGATAGATAGGTAGATAGATAGATGATAGATAGATAGATAGATAGATAGATAGATAGATAGAAAAAATTTCCAATTTTTTCCCTATAGGTTGAGTTTTTGTAAAATTTTCAGACTAATAAGGATATTTCATACTCGGTTGGAATAAAATTTTATTATAAAAGTAGGAGTAGAACTTCGTAAAGTAAAGACCTGCTCAAGCTGTGCCTTCTACCCTAAGAAGAGAACCTAAAACTTCCAAAGGGACCAAGTTGAAGATTCTGGATAAATTATTACTATAAAGTGTAGAGTAAAGAGATGGAGAATAATAGGCCTTTGGTCATACCCATACCATTTGACCACTAAATCAAACTTCATCTCAAATTAAATATATATATGTAGAATGTTAAATTATAAATGAGTACATTTAGTTTACAGTTAAATTAGTTCAATTTAGATTTTCTATCACTTGCTGATGACACAGCCAAAGAAATGTTACTCGATTGATAAAGAAGTAAAACCTTATTTATTAATTTTTTTTTCTTTTTTGAATACATATATCTGGCCATCAGGAAAATTTATCATTTACAAAGGTGTGTGTGTGTGTGTGTGTGTGTGTGTGTGTGTGTATGTGTGTTTTCAATCAGTGGTGTGGTTCTTGTGGTAAGAAGCCCAAACATGTGAAGAGTCGAGTATAGGTCAGGTGTGAACCTTATACCTAGTTGATGCTTGGTTCTGATCTTTAGATCATAGGTAGAAATACCACTTTGGAGTCCAGTGCTTTTTTTGATACTGAACTTAACTGATTGTTTCACACTGTGAATTTCTTGAACACTATGCAAGCTTATTCTAGAAGCTTAAGCTATGGTGCTCACAGCCTCCCTCGATGTCCTGAAAAGGACAAGAAACATTATCTTGATGCTTCTTTCGGTCACAATTGTGTACTTCTAAATATAGGGTCAACAATAGCAGTCGCCTTCAATTTCCCTAATTTACTATAATTTCCTCTGGCCTTGCACTTTAAATGAGCAAGGAGGAATTCCTTAAAAATATTTATTTCAGATAAATGCTATACTATGTTTCATAATGAACACTAAGTTATAAACTATTTTTTTCTCCAATAAATCCTACCATATCTATGCTGGATTTCCTGTGACACCTACCCCTCCCAGGGAAGTTTTTTTCCACCTTTATTTCTACTTTCGAAGACTGGATCTTTGTTTTGTTCCTTCCCTGTGGTACATCATTAAAAAAGGTCAATTTTAGGAACTCTTTTGGTTTGAGTATTTTTTCTTTTGTTTCTACTTTGAAAGGACATAAGTTTCCATCTAATTTTTCAAACAATAAGCATCTTTATTATTTCTAATTTGATTGAGCTAGGTTTGAAGTCTTAAGTTTTCCTTAGGTTTAAAGGAAAAAGTCTTGGAAACCATTTATTTGATTTTATCAATGTGAAAGTCTGGCCTAATAGTTCCAAGTATGTCCAATTAGTAGATTGAATTACCTGGATCAGCTCTCTCTATATAAAGTTCTTATTTTCTTCTCTCTACTCACTTTTTAATATCTATAAATATGGATTTGGTTTTGCTTCCCCATTATAAATATTCGCTCAAAGGTTATCAATCCTAAACACAGAATCCAGTCTCTACTCTCATTTTTCATGGCACTTTTCTTGCACTTTACAACAATTGCCTTTATTTCTCAATACAATTTTTTGCTTTAACCATTGGAATGTAGAATCATGACTTTGCTTTTTCTCCACACATCCCAAATGCAGGCATTTCAAAAGTTTCCTCTTTATTCTTTATCTATCTTTTGTTGTTGTTGTTGTTGTTTTTCTCATTATCCACTTCCGAGAACTCAAAAGTCAGCTCCGTGTATGTGTATCTTCAAAACCTACGTTCATCATCTCTAATTACTATGCTGAGAGCCAAATGCCAAATATTCAACGTCAGCTTAATGACTCCATTTGGAAGTCTCTGCATTATTTTAAATTCAACTGATCCCGTTCCCTTTCAACCCAAATAAGAACTTTCTCCTTAGACTGAACAACTAGGAGTTAGTATTTATTTATACTGCTCATTCTCTTGAAGAAAACATCCAAACAGCAAATTTTTCATGTTATGTAGTCAGGCTTTTCTTCTATTCCCCTTCTGCAATTCTGGAACAGACCTTAATTACCTCTTGACTGATCCCTTGCAAGAATTTCCTCCCTAAACTCCTTATACTCAGTCTCTCTCCTTTTTCATATACATCAACAATCTCTTTAAAACTTAGCTTTGTTTTTTTTTTTTTTTTCAGGCCTTCATTCAAACTCTATTATTGTAAACTAATACAATTACAATTTTCTAACATAGCCTTTGATCATTTTTATTACCTTTCCAACTTGACCATTTGTTATTCTTCCACCTGAAGGATGCTTCAATATTCATTGCTTCACCAATCCATGCAAATTCTTATACCTGGAATAATTTCCCTCCGTCTCTATCTGTGAAAGTTCAACTATGAAGCTGCAGAAACATCCAACCCTTCAGAATTTCTTTTCCCTACTCGGCTCTCTTCTCTGACTCTCACTGGAAGTATCCTTCCTCTTTTTGACTTTCACTAAGTTAAAAGTTTTTTTTCTTTTTATTTTTTAACTTATTACCTTTTATTTTAAATTGTTATTTTTAAGAACTCATTATTTAAGTTGTGTATTGTTATTATTTGTCTGTGTTTACTTGCCAAGAAAGCCATAAGTTCCTCAAGAACTGGTAATTTATTTTTCTATTGTTCATAGTTCCTAGTGAAGGAACTGAATAGGTGCTCAAGTAAATGAATTTCTTGCCAATTCTATGCAAACTTAATAAGGTTATGAAATAGTCTTCAGCACTTTAAACTTTTAATTCTCTTCACAAATAATTAACTTCTCTAACCAGGAGAAAGAATTTTCTTATTGAACTATGTATAATATAGCTTTATGTAACAGCAGACTAAACTAGTTTTAAAAAATATAATATATATTTGAGTATATGTACTTTTCACAAAAAAAAAACAGGTTCTGATAAATAATACCAATTTTTACCCTTATTGAGAAAACTCTGGTGACATCTATGGAATATAGCAAAAACATTGACAGGAACTTACTGTAATAATTTACTGTAATAAATTACTGTAGACAGGAAGACATTTAAATATAATTTTCATTATTCAATATTATAATAGTCCATAAATAAATCATGGACACAGATTTTGTTAATAAAGACAGAATTATCTGAGTGACAGGAATAAATAATAGTATTTCTTTTTTAGCTATTAGAACCACCTATTTGTAAGGGTGATTATGTTTCTTTTATCTTTTTTTCCTCTTAACAATTGAATATTAGGGCTCAGAATAACTAGGGCTATTTAATTTTGAATATAAAAAATTTCTCATCAATATTTTTGCTATAACACAAACATTATTTTGTATTGTCTCAGTTTCCTCATTAGTAAAATGGGAATGATATAATTTACCTCGTAAAACTTTTGTGTGCTCAATCCTATACATCTGGTACATAATAAATATTCAATGCATGCTAGTCGTATCAGTGTAGTATTATTCCCCTCCCTCTACTTCAATATTAAACACATGGTGGAGTCGATGGCAAAAACAGCCACAATTCTCCACCCCTCCCTATACTCATGCCTTTTGAAATGTGACTTTATAGCTTCTCCTCAGCTCACCCTGTAACTTGCTTTTACAATTAATATGCAGCAGAGATGCCATTGTGCCTTACATATTTTTACCTTGTTTCCTGAAATCTCTGCCTCTATTATCTAATCGAGCTCATGAAAATATAGTGGAGAATGATTAAAAAAAAAGAAGAAAGGCATGTGACATAATGGAGATTGAGAGAACTTTCATTTGGGTTACCCAAGGTTGATTAGGTAGCTGCTTTCTTGACATTTAATGAAATGAGCATGCAAATGAGCTTATCTGGCATCTATTTATTTTGAGTACACAGAGTATATTGATGTAAAGTGACCAATGTAAAATGGATATAGTTTTATTTTTCATAAGAAATTGAGGCAACAATATAAAAAATAAAAAGAAGTCATCTTAAGAAGCACTAAATACTCATAAAACTAAACATACTTTAATAACTTTTTATGTACAAATCTTAATTTAATCTGACATAAAATTGTTTACTTTTTTCTCAGATCTAAATGTGAATTTTAATTTTTGGCATTATGTTAGCCAAATACCTGTCCAGTGTTCTTTCTGCAACAGTATAGAGAAAAACAAAAAATCAGATGCACTTACTCTTGATAAATTAATAATAAATAATAATAAATAATAAATAAATAATCCTCTATTTTTGTATTTAATAAGATTTAATAAGATTGGAATAAAATGTGTTTGTTGTTTCTTTGAAATATAGTCTGGGGTAAAAATATAGGTAAGTTTAACTAGCACCTCTTGTAACATAAAAAGGACTGAGATATTTTAAAAAATATTTTATAGTCTTATAGTCGTCCCCTAGAATGAGACAAACTAAATGAGTGCTATTAGAACAGAAGGATGGAAACTAAATGGAAAACCAGTTTAACTCTGACAACCTGGAAAACCTAAGCATTGTATCTGTTAAATTTCCAGACAAAGAAATTTTTTACTTTGCTTGTTCAAAATATGTAGCATTTCCTACTCTAAATAAACATGCTTCCTAATTTATTACAAACTTTCTCATATTAATTAAGTAACTTTAAGTATTATTTATTCTAGTCAATGACATCATTTTATCCATCTTGTTTTCCCACCAGAAATACATGTATGATGTCCAGACACTGTTAGGAAATACATTTAACTGAGGTTCCCATGGTCTACATCATCTATTGTTTGAAACACAATAAACTGGCAGGGAATGAATCTATAATAAAACCAGTAACTGTTGCTTGGCACCTGGAAACACATGTGATACAATCACTAAGTATTTTGTAGGGCAAACTGTCATTCTTACATAAATTTTACAACTGCTGTAATTAACATGGTTATACACTATTTCTAACTCAATTTCTTACTGAGAACCAAATGTTTATGTATCATCCTTCTTTTTTTCATCCTAAGAAACCAATGAAAAGATATTTTGAGGACTTAGTGACACTATGCCTCTTTCCCTCGTTCACACATATGAACCAGCATAATAAAGTCTCTTCTAAGAGGATCCATAGGAAAAAAAAACAATTTAACTTACATAGGAAATTAGGATATTATTATCAGACTCTATCATCCATTCATGGTCAAGAATATATCTTTTAAAAATATATTTGAGTTTTTTTTTCCTCATGACTAAGATTTCCATTTTTATGCTCACTGGCCTACTCAAAAAACAAACAGAAAAAATCTGTTAGGATTAATAAATGATATTTGTAGGGTTTGTAGAGGTCGACAATAGACTGAATAAAATGCTTTTAATTTCTATTGGCTCCAAATGCTGTTTTCTCAGTGTTATATATTACCTCTCTCTTTTAAAGTAGAACAATCAAGTCTTAATTCTTCAATAAACCACTAAAATGTTTTCATAGCTAATTTTATTTCAGAATACAATTAGGTTGTAGTTTATTCACTTATTTATAATGGTTAAACAATTAGCAAAAATATCCTAGATTATACTCACTAAATTCAAATAGAAGTTGAGTTTAATACCTGGCCAGCTAACTGCCAAAATTAACTTAAAAAAAAAAAAAAACAACTATAGAACTTATACATGTGTAATTGGAGGGAAAGATCTCATTAATTAGGCAAAATAAGAACATAAACTCAAGAAGAGCAGCATCACAATTGAATCAAAGTGGTAAAGAGAAATGGAAATTATCTTCGAAGAGTTTAGGGTTCACCACCGAGTTCACTTTTCTTACTGAACAGTGATTTTTTTTTTTAGGAATGGCTTTAATCCACAAAATAAGTTTCAATTTGTAAATACAAGTACTTTACATAGAAAATGTAGAACTTAAGTTGAAAAAAATTTACAGCAATCTCAAAGGCTTCTCAGTTTAGAACTGTGATTTGTTTCCTATCCTATTTCCTATCCACATCATGGATATCATGAGTCATTGTTTCTCTGAACTACGTTCTTTCCCCTTCAATGAATAATCTTTCCAGTATAAATCTGATTGACCTTTTCACTTTATGTCCTTCTTCCTTCCCTTTTTTTTTTCTAACTTGAATTACTTAAAATATTTATTTTGAGTCTCTGGGTCATCCTGAATATGACTATAGACCATATAGGAAATAGCTTTCCCTGTTGTATAATGTGACTAACATAATCAGTTAGCAGTTAATATAATACATATCTATCATGACGCTCGGTAATCAGAGACTTTAAACAATTAGGTGGTGGCTAGGCAAATGGATTCTGGAATCAGAATGCTTAGGTTCAAACCTCAATTCTAAAACTTACTAGTTGTGTGGTCTTGGGAAAGCTGAATAAACTTTCTGAGCTTTTATTTTCTTATCTGGTAAAAGGGAACAATATTAATACTTGACCTAAATCACACTCATTGGTGAGAGAATTTATAGCATTTATGTAAACTAAGCATCAGAAAGAAAAGCTAAGACAGAAAAATATATTAGTGTGATAATGCTATTAATTACATTTTAAAACAAATTAATGCAGTTTAAAATTTTTTAATGTATTACACTTGTAATTTCTGTATATTACAAGTCTGGGAAAGAAGAAAACCCATATTTGATTCATTATACATGTATGTCTCTTTTTCAAGAATATCTTTGTAGCAAGAAGATAAGATACAAAGAAAAAATTGATACAAATATTTTGTATCAAAACCCTTTGGACAATGCAAATATGTAAGTGGAATCTTAGCGATTTTAAAAATATCTTTCTTATCTCTAGCATTCCTAAATAAATTATCTCAGTCAAATAAAAGACAGTATCTTTACTTTTTAAAGTGATTATTATTTTTTTTTGTTAAGAAAAATTGCACGGTGATTATTTTATTTAAAAAAATGAAAATAAAGATAAACATACCTGAGGAAATTATATCTATAATTTCTAGAACCCTGATATAACCACTCCTAACAATTAGGTGTGTCTGCTTACATTTGTATATGAATATATGTTTTATGAGATTGGGATCCAAATATATATTTCATAATCTTTGTTGGTAATCCCTTTGCCTAGCACAATGCTTGGCACATAGGAGAGTCTTAATAAATATTTTAGTGAATGATGAGTAAATGAATAATTAAGTTCTAATAACAAGCAGAGATAGATTCTTTTGGAAATATTTGATCAAATTTATAAGAAAAATTGATTCTTAATAGAATTACTTTTTATATTTATATCAGTTTGGTGAATAAATGCATATTTACTACATTAAGCTTTGCATTCAAGGAACAAAAATTATATATGTCATATACATTTCACAGTGGAGGTCTCAGTTTTCTTCAAAAATATTTCAGGTATTTTTATTTTTTTAATGGAAGTCATGAAGGAATATGTGGTTATAATAATAGCAAGAGTGGTTATTTTGACTTATCTTTAATAGAAGAAGTAATAGTATTTTGTTTTACAGAGTGATATTGGCAGTTGGTTTCAGAAAGATATTGTTTAACATAGTAATAGAGAATATTTATTCACATTTTGCTATGTTTTTATAAGAAATTACTTCTTTTGATTAATCAAAATGACCATTCTTCTTCTTTGATATATTAATGAGACAAATTCAAGGAATCAGTTTCTTATTGTTAAATCATCTTAGTATTCTGGGAAATAATTAAAATAATTACATCCTGGTATTTTATTTAAGATCTTGGTATTATTTATAAGTGATAATGTTCTCTGGTTTTTATTTTACTTTCTAATCTTTCATATTTTGACAGCAAGTTTCCCTAGTTTCAAAAAATGTAGTGGGAAACTCTTCCTTTAATTCTATGATCCAGAAAAATTTAAGTAACATAAATATAAGAATTATTTTTACTTGGGAGAGGAGGTAGTGCTCCTTGGTGGGAAAATATGTACTCATTGTCTTCCTTTGTAGTAGACTTTTTTAAAAAATTAAACTAGTTTTAAAATTAAATTTTGGTGTTAACATGTTCATTGATAGTATATAGAAATGCTGTTGATTTTTGTATGTTTATCATATCCTATGACCTTATTGAACTTACTTATTAGTTCAAGGAATTTTTGTAGATTCTTTGAGATTTTCTACATGGACAATTATGTCCTCTACAAATAAAAAGTTTTATTTCTTTCTTTCCAATCTGTGTGTCTTTTATTTCTTCCTCTTGAATTTTTCACTAAAACCTCCAGTACATTCTGTTGATTAAGGGTGGTAAGAGCAGATATCTTTGCCTTTCTTTCCAATTTTTGGGTAAAAAATTTTAATTTTTAACTAATTTTTAACAAGTGTAATGTTAGATCTAGGTTTTTGTGAATGATCTTTATCAAATTGAGGAGGTCCCCCTCTGTTTCTATTTTTCTGAGAGTTTTTATTATAAATAGATGTTGAATTTTGTCAACTGCTGTTTCCACATCAATTGATGTGATTGTGAGATTTTTCTATTCAACCTGTTAATATGGTGGATTATATTTATTGCTTTCCAAATATTGACCCAGCATTAAATGTCTATAATAAACTGCACTTGGCCATGGTATACAATACTCTTTTGTTGTTGCTGAATTCTATTTCATAATATTTTCTTAAGGAATTTTGCACCTGTAGTCATTAAGTTTATTGGTCCATAGTTTTATTTTTTACTTTTTTTTGTGCTGTCTTTGTCATATTTTTGCATCAGGATAATACTAGCTTTATAAAATGAATTAAGAATTATTCCCTCTTGTTCTATTTTCTTGAAAGACATTATGTAGAATTGGTATTAATTTTTTTTTTTAATTTTTTGTGGAATTTCCTAATGAAGCCATCTTGATCTGGATAATTCCTTTTTGTGAGTTTTAAGCTTATGAATTCAATTGTAGTAGTTTATATCTTTTGAATAAAAAGCCCTTTTAATCCAAGTTATAATTATGTATATAGTGTTGTTCATAGCATTTCCTTACTATTCTGATAATTGCAGGAATTATAATGATATCTCCTAATATCAATAATTCATGTCTTGTTTTTCTTTTGTTAGTTTTGCTAGATATTTGTCAATTTTATTGATTTTTTTTTTCAGAGACAACTTTTGTTTGGTTGATATTTCCTATTGTTTTTCTGTTTTCAGTTTCATTGACTCTCCTTGCATCTTTATTATTTCCTCCCTTCTGCTTAATTTGCATTTAATTCAATTTTCTTTTTCTAGGTTCTTGAGGTAAGAGTTTAAATAATTGATTAGTGACTTTTCTCTTTTCTAACATAAGCATCTTGTGCCATAAGTTCCCCTCTCAATATTGCTTTAGCTGGATCTCACAGATTTTGAAATGATGTGCTTTCATTTTCATTGAGTTCAATGTATTCATTTCTCTTCAGACTTCCTTTTGACTCATGGATTATTTATAACTGTATTGGTTAGTTTCTAATTGCTTAGAGATTGTCCTGTTATCCTTCTCTTATTGATTTCTAATTTAATTCCAGATACTTATCCTGAGGCTTTTTTGTTTGTTTGTTTGATTATTTGTTTGTTTGTATGTTAAATTAGGATAATAACAGTACTTACAGTGTTTTTGTTAGGATTAAATAAATTAACACTTAGTACCTGGTATATAAACACTTAATACATTTTATTATTGTTATTTTTAACCATTAAGATCTTATACACACTGTTTCAAAGAATAGGAAAAAAGAAAGTCCTCTAATTTATTTACTAAGGATGTTTTAACTTCAGTAACTGGTCAAAAAGAGGACATGAAATTAAAATTATAGACCCAGTCACTTAAGAATATAGATACGAAAATCTTAAGAAATTATTTTCAAATTATTTCAGTTGTGTATTAAATAATGACAATAATAATACTTCATGAGAAAAGTGGTTTTCAAAATAAAAAATTTTTTACCCATACAATGCATATCAACACTGATTGAATTAGAAAAAGAATATCATCCTAACAGCTATAGAAGCATTTAATGAAATTCAGCAATTAGTCCTTAAAAAAGACAAGCCAACAGCATAAAAACATAAAATAAATTCCTAAACCTGATTAGAGTCTCTATCAAAAACTCAACAACAAGTACATGTGATTCCCATTAAACATTTCCATTAAAGGCAGGAAGACAAAAAACATTTTGACTCTTCAACATTACATTGAAAAGCTCAAAAAGTGTAATAACTATAAAAAATAAATGTGAAGAAAAAATTTAGAAAAGAAGTAACAAAACTATTGTTATATGGTGGTTTATATGAATAACCCTAAAATTTTATAGGTAGGCTCTTAAAACTTGAAAAGGTTTTAGTGTTATGATTGGATAAAATATCAATGTATAAAGGTTAGTAGCTTTGTTTTATATCAGTAGTAGTAAATTAGTAAAAAATAATTAAGAAATAAACACAATAAAACCTTGTATCAACTTTTGGAGCATAATATAAAAACTGCTAATAAGCATAAATAGAGAGAAATGCAAAAACAAAAGAAAAATGACAAGATCTCTCACTAAATATGTGTTTGTAAACACAAAATCCTAGATATGTGATGATATGGAATGCTGAGAAAGACAACAAAATTAACAATCAAAGTTAGATTTACCCAGAATCCTGAATAAAAAACTTTAAAATACTTTAAAAATATTTTTATTAAAAAAATTACTCATCACTCATTCATAAATATTATCGTGTTCCTATTAGGCATCATTCTAATTGCATATGTATAGTATGCTATAATATGTTCAGTGCTGAATCAGTGCAGAATATCGATCAGAGTTTTATAGTAATCCTAGTTAATACATAACTGATGAGGCAGTTCTGCCAAATGAAGGGATATATACAACTTTGTTGAAAAAATCTGAGTCTCATGTACTTGGGGATGCTTTTCTCTTGATAGATTCAGAACACTACCATATTGTTTGTTCCAAAACAATTTAGTAATTTAACAGATATTTAATCGATTTTCCCCTAAAACTCTTCAATATTTGTAAAGGTTGAAATAAATATACTTGTATTGGTCACCACACTAGTACTGACCTATTTTACGAACCAGACTTATTTCCATCGATTTTACTACCAGATTATACTCTAGGTCAGGGATCATTGGTCATATAAAGGAAAAGCAAATGCAAATATTTAGAATGCAAACCTTAACATTTCCCATTCTGGTAAGCTCTGTGGGTGATATTATTAGGCTTGAGCCAAAAATTCAAGGATTTGCTTGCAAACAGCTTGACCTAAAATAAAGATAATAGAGGAGCTATTTTCTTTGGTTTCCTTTCACAATTGCTTTGGGTTTTTTGTTTATTTGGATAAAAACACTACAGATTATTCCATCATTTGGTTAAAATGCATTTCTTGCAGAATCACTTCCTTCCCTAGATGCAGAAAACAACCTTGTTTAAGTTAGTGCAATAAATCTGAGAAATAAAGGAACTATTGTCACAGTTTTTGGTTGATAATAAAAGTCTGTGGGAAGCTCATATTCCAGAGATGTACTCATTCAGGTCTGCAAAGTGGACATTTTTCACAAGTACCAATTTTCTCTGGACCTCTGGTGTTTAACTAAATGAAGTTACTGTTGGCTTATTGTTTTTAAGTAATCAAGAATATGGCTTTTTTTCTATTAGCTTCAAAAAGATTAGTTTTAAATTGGTTTCCCATCTAATATATCTTCAAATATTTATAGCAGCCTCGTGAGATAGGTAAGGCAAGTATTATCAGTCTTATTTTATATGTAAAGAAAATAATTCTCACAGAGATGTGATTTTCAGTAGAACTGAGTATTCTGGCTCTTCTTCTATGCTATTTTATTAAATTAACTTATTTAAACACTTATTACTCAACACATATTCACTGAGTGCCTACTTTGGCTAAACTCCATTGCAGAAACTCAGTTACCTTTCAAGTCTTTGTCACTGTTCATAAGTATTAAAAATATTTCTAGCGATAAAAACTTCTAGCATTAACTGTTAAGAGAACATCCTTATCTTAATTTTTCAGCTTTAAAATCTAGTCTATATTGTGATTATAATTTGCCTAAACATTATGTCAATTTCATTAGAATATAAATAGCAATATTTCTGATATTGAAAGCTGTGAAGTTTGTATTTGACAGCAAACATTTCAATTTTTTTTCCTAATGGTAGATGAATTTTGATCTTGCAAGGTCTTAAAGTTAGACTTTTGATTGCAGCCTATGAGCTGCTTTAAAAATTACTAATCCTCCAGATATTAGAAGGCTACAACATTCCTCCACCAAAAAACATTCTATTGTATTCTATTACGTTGTGTGTATTCTTTTACCAGGTATTTAATATCTTTCCATCTCTTTCCAAATAGACATAGAAAAAATATTATTATTATTTTTTTGCTACAAACATATGCCATAGCATTTATTCTCTAACATATAGCAGATACTCATCATTTTTTTTTTTGATAACTTTTAATCTCCTGTGAATGCAAGCAACATAAGAGGGTAGTAGGGAGGCAGTAGGGAATTTAGCAGCACAACTTCGTCACTGCTCCTTGTAGCCAAGTGCATTTCTGGCCATTGTTTATATCCCAATATAACACTTTCAACGTTCAGACACAAGAATTTCTCCCCAACATATTTATCTAGTTATATCAAACTATTTGTTAAAAAGACTTTTCTTTCACCATTGAATTACCATGGCACCTTTGTCAAAGATCAGTTGACTTTGAATGAGTGAGTCTATTTCTGATCCCCGTTCTAGTTTTTTGATCTATTTTGCTTCCCTAATGTCAAAACTAGATTTTCTTGGTTACTGTAGCTTTATAATTTGTCTTATAATCAGATAATGTGCTCTAGATTTGCTTTCCTTTTTCAGATTGTCATGGCTTTTCTAGCACTTTTTCATTTTCATATTAACTTTAGAATCTACTTGTTATATTCCACAAAGAAAAAAGGCTCATTGAAATCTTATTCACATTTTGTTAAATCTATGTATCAGTTTGTGGATAGACTTTTTAGCAATAATGAGTCTTCTAATTCATTAATATGATATGCTTGTATTTATTTAGGACCTGCTTATTTCAGCATGTTTTGTACTTTAGTGCAAAGTTCTTGCCCATTTTTTGTTAAAATTTTTAACTTAAGAATATGTTATAGATAATTTTGTATATATTGCATTTGGAATAATTTCTTAGATTTAGTTTTTCAATTGTTTGCTGCTAGTATAAAAGAATACAATTAATTGGGTTTTGCATATTGGCCTTATATTTTGTAACCTTGCTAAACTAACTTAACAGTTTTGAGTTCTTTTGCAGATTATTTTATAATTTCTAAATAAAACAATTGTCTGTGAAAAAATCATTTTAACTCTTTTATTCTTTTTTTTTCCTTATTTTTTTTTTTTAGTTTTGCCTTAAAACACTGGCTAATATTTTCAATATAATGTTTACTACTAATGATTAGAGTATATCCTTTACTTTTTCCCAAACTTAGGTGAAAATAAGTCAATAAATTACAATTAAGATATAGTTATGGTTTTTCAGTATTATATCTTAAAATTACTGCCCTTTTTCAGATGGAGAAATTTCTCTTCTAGTCTTAGTATTTTGGGAGTGTTCATGAATGGAGGTTTAGTTTTGTCAAAAGCTTTTTCTCCATCTGTTGAGTTGATTATATTCTGTTAACGTGAGAATTTTTATATTGATTAAATTTTGATTGTTAAATAAATTTTGTATTACTGGCATAACTGAGATTAATCCAAGATGATCATGTGTTGTATCTTTTTTCTGTATTGCTAAATTTAATCTGCTAACATTTGTATATTTTTGTGACTATATAAATGATGGATGTTGATTCTTAATTTCCTCCGGCTTAATATATATTTTTTAGGTTTTAGTATCAAGGTAATGCTGGCATTATAAAACAAGGTAAGAAATGTTTACTCTTTTTCTAATTTCTGTAACAGTTTAGATATATCTTTTTCTATTCTTTTACATTTGATATGTATGTTGTTATATCAAAATGGTCTTTTATATACACCTTAGAGATGTGTTTTTTTTTTATTTTGTCTGTTAATTTTTGCATTTTAATTAGAGCTTATTTCATTTACATTTAATGTTATTATCAATACGGTTGAATTAAGTCTACCATCTTACCTTTCATTTTTTAGTCATCGCAACTCTTTTTTTGAATTTCTGTTTATCCTTTTCTGCCTTTTTTTGGGGGTGGGTGGGGTTAATTAATTATTATTATTATTTAGCAATTGGTCTAGAGATTAGAATATGCACAATTTATTTATCATAGTTTGCTTAAAATTCATTCTATACATATTCATGTAAAATTTTAATCATTATTCTCATCCTTAATCCTATTGTCAAACATTTTACATCCACATGCATAATTAATTTTACAATACAGTGTTATTTTTGCTGAAATAATCAATTTGTCTTTTAAAGAAATTATGAGAGGACAAAACAAAAGCTAATCATTTATATTTACTTACCATTATGTATACTTGTTATTTCTGTTGCTATTCATTCATTCTAGTGTATTCAAATTTCCTTCTAATGTTATTTAAATTTAGAGTGAAAGATTTTGTTTAGAATCTTTTTAGGTAAGTAGTTATGTTTTTGTTTTTTTTTTTGATAAAATTTTCAGCTTTTATTTATACATGTTTTCATTTTGCTGTCATTTTTTTCCTCCCCTCTTAAATGTCTCTCCCCCACCACTCTACTTCCATCCCTGACCTATGGATATTGCCATCTTCCATTTTTAAGAACTGGATATCTGGAGGTGGGTGTCTACCCCCACGTGCTCGCGAGGCCTGGTGCACCCAGGGCCTGGTGTATCCAGGGTATGGTCTGTGGCTCCACCTGGGGCACAAACCCAGGACCTTCTGCGTGTAAAGCAGACATGCTAACCACTACACTAGGGAGCCACCCTCTTGCCCTCATTTTTAAATGTGATTTTTACTGGATATAGATATTTAAGTTGACAATATATATATATTTTTTCCTTTTTTCCTTGTCACTTGGCTTCCATTGTTTTTGATGTTAAGTTATAGTTCTGGCCACCAGTACAGATCCTTTTTCTCTAATACACTGAACTGAAATTTCTAAATGCTACAGCAGCTTAGAACTTCACCCTTTGCATCCTCAGCATAGCAACATCATTGTTCAGTTTGGTTTTACCTCTCTATACCACCCCAGGAAAGTCAGGCAGAAAACCAAAATGAATATAAGACTCATCTTTATTTTGAATTTCCTGTTGTTCAATGCCTGAAAATTGTTGACTCATATATTTTGATCAGTTTTCAGTTGTTTTTGTTGGGAGTATGAGTCAGGACCATTTAGTCTAACATAGCTAGAAGTGATGTAGCTTTGACTGTCTTTAAAAGTAGGCCAATTGAAACACACTCGGTCATATTTTATATTTCATATTTCATATATTTTTTTGCTGCCATTCATTCTTTTACTGTCTTCCAATATGGAGAAATGAATTTGAATATTTATCACCAGTCTTTATATTATTTTAACACCAATGACAAAACACTGTTTCTAAGTATCCCTACTCATTAGTTGCTATGATATAGCTAAAAAAATATAAAAAGATCAATATTTCAGGAAGGAAAAGGCAAAAAGCAAATTAGAGACAAAGACAAAAACAGTCTTTTAAGATTAAAAGACAGAGAGAGACAGAGAGGCAAACAGAGACAGAGAGAGACAGAGAGATCGCTTAAAATGTGTATATTTAAAGAGCGCTAAGTTTTGTAATTAGAATATAAATTCCAGGGAACAATTTAATCTTAAAACAATAAGTTCCCATTATTGAGAAACAGTCAATTTTCACCTAGTTAGTATTTTAGTAAATTTAAGGCCTGAGGGTAATCATTACTTCCTTTACTAGTACAGCTGCAACTCTGTGAAGTGCACTTTAAAATAGTCAGGAAATTATGTGTTGCTGCCCATCCTGATTTGAAATGTATCAGATATTTCTGGAGTCTAAATCTAAGTCAAGTTTTACTTTTAGAGCATTTCACATAGACCAAGATAATATTAATATTAAACATAATCATTTTTTAAAATATTTTATTAAGTATACAGTACATTGGTTAGACATCTATATAGTTCATAAAATGATCCCCCCAATTGCACCCTCCTTTCCCTGACCCTCCACCTAACCAATGTAATAATGCTAATGGCATTCCCTATGCCGTGCTCCTCATCCTTGTGATCATTCATCAGCTACTAATTTGTACTTCTTTAGCCCTTCACCCCATTCTCCCATTCCCCCAAACCCCTCTCCCTTCTGTTTGTCACCAGATTGTTCACTATATTTGTGAGTCTGTTTTTGATTAGTTTGTTCTTTTATTCCTTAGATTCTGCATATAAGTGAAACATACAATGTTTATCTTTCTCTGTCTGACTTAAATACCTTCTGGGTTCATCAAAACAATATCTTTTTCCATCCCCTTTCTTTTCATATGTAGGGGTCTTGTTTTCTTATCCTTTCAGCCACTCTATCTTTTGGTTGGAACACTTAATTCTTTTCCATTCAAGGTATTTATTGATAGGAATGTAGTTGTTACCATTCATTGTTCCTATTTTTGATACATGGCTTTTCTTAAAGAAGTCCCTCAAACATTTCCTGTACTGCTGGTTTGGTGGTGATAAATTCCTTTAGCTTATTTTTGTCTGGGAAGCTCTTTATCTGTCCTTCAACTCTAAATGATAGTTCTGCTGGATAAATTATTCTTGGTTGTATATCCTGGGTGTTTACCCTGTTGAATACTTTTTTGCCAAGCCCTTCTGTCCTACATAGTTTCTTTTGAGAAATCAGCTGCCAGTCTTATGGGTTTTCCCTTATATGTAATTATTTGTTTTTCTCTTGCTGCTTTTAAAATTCTTTCTTTGTAATTTACCTTTGACATTTTAATTATGATGTATCTTGGTGTGGGCCTCTTTGGATCCCTTATTTTTTGGAATCCTTTGAGCTTCTTGAGGTTTTATGTCTATTTCCTTCACCAGGTTTGGGAAGTTTTTTATCATTATTTCTTCAAATAGCTGTTCAACATCTTGATTTTCTTCAGTTACACTGATCAGACAAATATTCGGAGCCTTACCAGTGTTCCATATCCTCTTTAAATTATTTTTATAGTCTTGGCATCTTTTTTCTTGTCATTCTATTTGAGTGTCCTGATTTGCTTTCCCATTCTCTAGATGGGGCATTTGATCCTCTTCTTTATTCACTTTGTTTGTTCCTTTGTTGATTCCATTTAATTTACTTCTCATCTCAGATAATGTGTTTTTCATTTCAGACTGGTTCCTTTGATAATTTCCATTTCCAAATTTATGTTTTTTATCTCTTTGTTGAAGTTCTCTACACTTTCCCAAAAGTTCACCGAACATCTTTATAACCAGTGTTTTGAACTCTGCATCCATTACATTACTTGACTCCATTATATCTGGATCACTGTTCTCTTCTCTCATATGGTTTCTGCTTCTTTGTCTTCCCATTTTGGCTGCCTTGCCATGTCTATTTCTATGTACCAAGCAAAGTTTCTAAGTTTCCTGTTATTAGTGTGAATTTATGAAGTTGGTGTCCAAGGGCACAGTTCTGAGAGGGGTTCAGCTGCAGTCCAAACTTAGCCCAAGCCTCTATCCCTCCTGGGCCACCTGTTAAGATTCAGCAAGCAACCCACAAATGCTGTGCTTATAGTTGCCTCAGAAGGCCACACCAGAAACTGAGGCTGCCTCCTACATGAGTCTCAGTAAGGAGCACCTGACTCACTGAGGTGCTAGATGTGGCTTGGGTGGGGCCGTGAATTAGGGGAGGTGGGGTTTCAGGGAATCCTCTAGGCAGAGCAACCTCTGTTATCCAGTTTGATGATGTCATGGTTATGGAAAGGCTGTGTCTGGCACACTGGTAGGGGTGAGGGCTCAACATGGAACAATGAATACTGCCAGCACTTTCTGTACCCAGCGTGTCTCGTTTGGGCCCTCACTCCAACAAGGTCTCCCTGTAAGTCCCTGGTGCCCTCTACATGCAGCTGAATCAGCTCTGGTGCTCAGAGAGAGCAGGTCCATCACCACGAAAATCCGCTCACATATGCACTCTCTTTAAGAGGCTTCCACCGCTGCTGTAGCCTCTGTTTCACTCAGCCACTCGGGACTGGGCAGCCCCGCGTCCTTGCCATTGCAGGGTGTTTTCTTGGGCTTCTTCCTGGTTGTATGGCTTGTTCATCTAGATCCCAGGTGATCTTTCTTTGCTGCTGCTCCTTGTTTCCATCACAACTTTGATCTGGTCGCCAGAGGGATGAACAGAGCCTCTATCATCTATACCATTTTTTTTTCTCTCTCTCTCCAGATTTGCATTTTAGAATATCAGGCTGCACTGGCAGTCAGGAGACAGTTTGGGAAGCTGCTGTGGTGTCCAATGGGGAGGTGACAGATACCCAGCTAGGGTGGGGGTTGTGGGGACACAGAGAATCCTAGAGAGAATTGAGAAATGGAAATGACAGGACTTGGTGACTGGTTTGGGTTTCAAACATAATCACTTTTAAAACTCCCTTTTTCCTTCCACAATTAGCTCTTTCTAATAATTCTGTATTATTCATCTTCTAATTTTTTCATTCTTTTTTTTCCTTCTTTTATGATTGAGTTAGCATATGCTTTAGAAATAAATCAGGTTGCAAACTTAAATAATAGAATTATTATACTGGATAGGAAATTGGATTGGATGACTTTTAAGATTCTTTGATGAGAGATCATTTGAAATTCAAGAAGTTTTTTTTAAAGTAAACTAATAAATGTGTCAGCAGTATATATTCATACATGATGGAAATAAAGCATTTGACTTTGTAGTATAAATAATAGCTAGTTAACTGGATAGATATAAAATTAAAACTGTTATTAATGTCCAACAACACTTTTCTTCTCAGAACATTTATTTACCATTACATAAAAAAGATGCATAAAGATCCAAGAACATTCTTTCAACTGTCACCATGATGACTGTCTATTTCACTGCTTCATTATTACCTTCTGTTATGTATAAAAATCATATTTTTTTCTAGTAATAGTTGAGTTTAATTCTTAATTTAGGAATAAAACATTAAGAAGTTGGCCCTAGAATAAGAGTATCAAGTTTTTAGAGGATAGACTTTCATCCTAGGAAAGATTACAGTTTTAAAATGCATGATTGGAGCTATAATTTAAGGGATTTTTTTTTTTTCTGGGAGCTAAACAACGCTATATAGAAAATATTTATATTAATTATTTTTCTCTTCTTTTGATTATTTTCTAATCAGTTTTATTTTATCCTACCAGTGAACTTGTTTTTTCTCCTAACAGGTGAAAAAATATCTTAATGAGTGTATCTATTATCTATATAAATATATATTTTATTATTTAAAAGCTTGTTTCCAATAGGCAGAAATCAAGCTATTAAACATTATATGCAAAAATTAATACATTATAGACTTAATTTAATATTGACATTATTAAATTATATCTTTTTTGTTGGTGTAGACTAGAATTCCAGCCTAAGGATTAGTCTTGCAGTGATAGTGGATTATGAGACAAGAAAAGTGTTTGATGTTCTGGAATATATGAAAAGGTCCAGGGATGTTAACATCAGAAATATAACACCAAAAAGGATGGGACATATCTGTAGTGTACAAGCACACTGAAGAAGAAAAGTATTTTTTCTTATTAATCATTCAAACTTTTATATAGTAAATATCTATTTTATGTATCTTAGTTGTTGGCAATAGTTCCTAAGTAATGAAACACAAGCAGAGATATATAACAGTATAGTGATTAAATACTATGGTGTTTTAAACTTTTATAACAACTATAAGGTAACTGCATGCTTTACTTATATATTTAAATCTTATAGAGTAATAACGGTTAATTGAAAGATGAGAACTAGAGAAATAAATAAAACTATTTACTGCCTTTATAAGGGAAGAAAATGAAATACATATGAGGCTGAAAGAAAAAGTATAGTCTCAGTAACAAGATTCAGTAATTTATTTTCTTTATTTCAGGGTCTAATAACTTACACATTCCAAAATCTGGCCTCTACTGATTTTGTTTCAGTTTTTTTAATTAACACCTGGTATGTTTATCATGTTACCTTTCCTTTCTTTGTAATTTCAATGATCTTTCTGATTAAACAGTGACCCTTTAAAAAAAAATTGACTGTTTTAAAAAGACTAAGCTTTAATTATTCCTCCTTTGTAACATTCTATCTACACAATAAACATTTTCTTTTAAAATAATGAATTAAGTGGAATATTAGATTGAGCTATATAAAATAACCATTTTTGTAGGTCAAAAAAACATATCATCAACTTCGAATATGTTTTAATACATTTTGTTGTTATTTCACAACAATATTATGTGGTAGTAACATCCTTCCCCAACTTAAAAAAATCTTAATTCTCTTACTAGGTGGCCATAATGTTTAATGATGTCCTCATAATGAGTGATAAATAAATCATGTACATTTTCAAGTAACATGACTCTTACCAGGGTGCAGAATGTCATAGGAAATACCTGCTCTAATTTTCTGCAT
Organism: Eidolon dupreanum; assembly: GCA_028627145.1. NCBI lineage: Eukaryota > Metazoa > Chordata > Mammalia > Chiroptera > Pteropodidae > Eidolon > Eidolon dupreanum. Next base: position 145,014,338 of record CM053502.1, read on the forward strand.
GATATTGCATTGGTAGCTGCAGAAATTTAGGTACTGAATGCTAGTTTAGTATCTATCTGAAAAAGAGTTCAACTAATGCCCTTATTCTGAACAGGATTGGAATTTTAGAACAGAAAAGGACTTAATTGTCATTTACTCAACCTTTTGTAAATAGGGCACAATTTCAAAAGTTGAGAAGTGGTTATTGAAAAACTGAGGCAATTGAGTTAGCTGATGGCATAGTTGAAGCTGAATCCAATCTCCTGCCTATTGATCTACAGGTCTCTTCATTATACCCAACTCTTCATCTGTTTGTTAAATCTGTTAATTGGATATGTCTCTGTTATAGCTTGTATCCATGTACACATGGTCTCAATCAAGACTATTTTTATAGTGTAGCAGTTAGCACGTCTGCTTTACACGCGGAAGGTCCTGGGTTCATGCCCAAGTGGATCCACGGTCCATGGTCTACAGCCATGCCACCCTGAACAAGCCCAATGTCTGATCTCTGATCTCAGAAGCTAAGCAGAATTGCACCTGGTTCATACTTGAATGGGAGACCACCTAGGAAGACCAGGTGCTGTAGGAATAAATAATAATAATAATAAAAGACTATTTTCCTCCAAGAAACATTAGTAGTTCTTTGTAGCTCACAGGTATTATATCCTTCTCGAAACTCAGAGAATAATTGTGTGCATGTGTGGTTATTGGTCAATTATTCATTTAGTATACTTGAATCACTATTTTTTCTTAACATTGTATATATGTTTTGTTATCTCCATAAATAGTGTAAATGTGAGCTCTTTGACCATGGTCTATGTCTTATATTTTCAATTAATAAGCCAGGTGCTTTTTGTATGGTAGGTAGGTGATGAGCATGTGTTGACTGATAAGCCACCATTCAATCTACCCAAATTAAATTTTCATACTTGTCTCACCCCAACCTCATTCTATTATTGAATAATAAGAAAATTAATAAAAGCAATTTTTACTTGTTCAGTTTTGCTAGTTGGGTTTTGGGATTGAGGGTGTGTAAATATTTCCTCATGGGGTAGAAGAGAAGCAGCTTGAGGCTGAGAGCAAGGGAGTAGGGCCTCATCAAAGAGTTCTTCACTCTGAGAGAGGGAGCAGTGAGTCAGTAGTAGAGATGCAAAATGTATCTTTTCTTAATCAATTTATTGATTGCAGGTAGGTCATGGGAGTGTTAAGGAGTTCAGATTGAGGAAGTATTCATGATAACCTCAGAGATCCTAAGTCTTGATGGGGACATGCTCAGACAAGAAACGGAAACCCCATTTCATTATATTGATAGCAGATAAACTTAATATTCATTTATTCAACAAATGCTTTTTGAGCTTACATTAGTTCTAATTTCCTGTTCTATATTCCTCTAGTTTCTTTCCTCTTATTTTCAGAGATATATTTTTGGTTGACTCTATAAAATTTGTTTTGTTAAAAAGAGGAAAGGAAAAGTTTTTTGGGTTATTTATGCTCTCTTGCTTTTTAATAGATTCTTTTTCTTTAAACACTGAAATCTTTAAAGCTATATTTCAAACTTCGAATGTCACTTCATAATCATGTACCCATAAAATTTATTTTTGTTTGGTTCTCTTGGTAAATTTTTTAAACTATAATCTCTGAGGCTGCACCAGTTTCTACTTTTTTAAAATATATATTCTCTTTAAGTAAGAAAAAGCCAAGTCAATTAATTTTTTTAATTGCTTTGTTGATTCAGAAATTGCTATAGCTAATTTAATCTGTTGTTTGGATTACTAAATTCTCTTGACAGCCAAATCAGCCATGCATATACAAATTCTAGAAATTAGAGCTACTGTAGAGAGTGGCAATGATCTAGTCAAAACACGTATTTTGCAGTTGAGAAAACTGAAGCGTAAGAGGTGAAGTGATTTGTTCAAAGTCTCACTCCTAATTTGTGTCTCTTTTCATGGGTTGCCAATAGAAAGGCTGTGCTAATAAGGTTCATTTATTTGATTCTCAATGAAATTACTTATGGTGCCATTAATAAGCTTTGAAGAAAGGGAACCACAAAATATCCAGAGGAGAGGAATCATCACAAGGCTTTCCTGTTTGTTTATTCCTGTTTATTTCTTTGAATGTTGAATTATGACATTTCCATTGTTTCTGACCCTTTCTATTTTCTGTAAATAGCATTGGTCCAAAATTGTCTTTCAAACACTGAATACTACTCCTTTTTACCCACCCACATCTATTTTTTCTTCTCTTTTTAAGTTAACAGTGTCTGTAAATATTTTTAGAGGATAAATCATGTGTGAAGCAAGACAAGTTTTAAAGTTCCTGGCACACTAGATGATCAGCCCAAATATTTGTACAATACATGCTGTGCTTCACGGATGACTGCCGATAATTATATTGAGGCCAATAAGCAAGGTTTCCCTCCAAGGCACGGATTGGGATTTAAAAATATTTGATAGAGACAATCAAATTGGAAAGGATGATGGAATTTGTTGCAATTAAGCTGAGCAGAGCAGTTGAAATAAGATCCAGATAACACTCTTATTATCGTCCTTTACTATCTGCAAGATTGAGATTTATTTTACACAAGTGATTCAAACCTTTTATTAGAAAAATCTTCCTACAGATTATAGAGATTGAAGAAATTATGATCCTTTCTTATAGTGAAAATTTTAAAAGCTTTAAACACTATAAAGTTAAAGATTGTGATATTATGATTTATGGCTAGTTATGAAGGGAAAAGAGAGAACAGATGCTAGCCAAAATCTGCCTCCACAGCTTTTCTTTTTCCAAGTGTTTGATAAAATGTTTGGCAGTTACTTTTTCCTGAATCACTGTGATAAAAGCATTGCCTAGCAAATGAATCCCAAATGAATAACATCAAATTGTTTGTGAGATGGTTACCTATCTCTTTTCCAATAATTTAATATATTGCCTTCAGTAATAAATAATGTCTTATTTTGGGCAATATCTTATTTTTTCATAAGCTTTATTTAACTGTGTCCTGTCCCCTTAGAGAGGTGGTCACTGAGTGCACAAATGGAACAGGTGCTTAAAGGATCATGAGCTTATCATCACACAGCTTTCACACTTTGTATGTCAGACTGATGCTATAGTTCATGATAAAGACTGGAGTTCTCTGTTTTAGTGAAAGAGAAAAAATCAGTAGAATTTAGACTAGAAAAAAGTCAGTTTATTTAAAAATTTTACAAATAAGAAGATAATGACACTCCTTTTTCCCCTAAAATTTATATCTATTGCTGGATTTGTTGAGACTTCCCTGATTTCTACATTCTGATTTAAGAGATTATGTTAAATTAAAAATGTTTTAACTATCTTCCTACTTTAATACTAATAACCAGCATGTGTTATGTGCCAATTATGTACTAAGCACCGTGCCACACATCATTACAGTTACTATTCATTACAGCCCTCTGAAGTAAGTACTTTATTATCCTTATTTGATAGATTTGAAAATTAGGCTCAGGTCTAATAGCTTGCTCAAAATCACACAGCTAGTCAATCAAGGACCCAAAATTCGAACCGTAGTAGTTTGACTCCAGATGTTACACTATACTTAAAGAGAACCCATTTAGGTAGGTGTTAGATACATTAAATAATAATACGTATGCATAATAAATATATTTCTTTGACCTGACAGAACTTAAAATTTGAAGGTCGGATATTGCTATAAATTTATAGTCATAAAAATATAACCAGAAATATTAAAAGATGTTCAGCATAGTGCCTGAGTCATAGTAAATGCTCAATATATTATCTCTGACAGTGATAAAAGTGGTGTTTTACCAGCAAGTGCTGTTGTTAATAAGCAATGTACTCAAACGTCTATTTATCTTAAAAATGATATGTATGTATCTATTTATATTTCTTTCTCTCTCTGTCTCTCTCTCTCTCTCTCTCTCTCTCTCTCTCTCTCTCTCTTTCTATTATAGTACCATAAGTATTAGGAACTAAAAATAACACTTTGTGAAGAAAAATAAAAATTTTAAATTTATATTTCAAAAACTCTGTGTAGACATTCCATATCATTTTTTCTAAAATATTGTTTTTTATTCTATGTTCCCATCCCAAATGCTTCATCTTTGTTTATAACATAAAGTGCAAATACCTGAACCTGATATTGATAGTAAAATCTATTTTAAGCCTATCTTTACAATTTTACCTTTTGCCATTATTAAAAAAAAACTTCTATGTGTGCCATACTCTAACTTTCTCTCAAATTACTTTTTCTTTCCGTACTTCTGAATATTTACTCTTTCTGTTTTCTGCTTATTATAGCTCATGGTGACTTCTTTCTCCCTTCTTGGAACTCATGGTGCTTATTTTATATATCTCTTATTTATTCACTAATCAAATATTTCCAAGATAAAGGATGTCTTGTGATTAAAGCAGCATTGCTTTGAAACATAAGAGACCATACTCGCAAAGCTTAATTCAAATATGCTAATGAGGAACTGTGTGACCCTGACAGGTCAGTCAAACATCTCTTGGTCTTAAATTTATCAAGTCTAGGTAAACATTGTAGCATATCTTTATAAAAACCTCTTCTAATCTAAGAATCTGTGTTCTTCAAAATAATGAAATGCTCAGATTCACTGCTCTTTAAAGAAATACAAGTTAATATAACAGCCGTTATGACTTTGCATCCATTGGACTGGCAAAAATTGAAGAGATGTAACATATACTTTTGTTTGAGCCATAATGAAAAATCATTCTAATCACTCTCATTCATTACTAGTGGAAATGTGAAGTGTTTATATATACAAATTTATATATATATATATATATATATATATATATATATATATATATATTTCAATGAAAAATTTTATTCCTAGAATATCTTAGATATGAAAAGCATCAATATTTTAAAAATGTATGTACATTCATGTTAGTTGGTACATGTTTAATGTCAAAAATGCTGCTCAAATAAGAATGAGCAAATAAAACCAATAGGGGAAAAGAGTTTTTCCATCACTATGTCAAATAGATTTATGATTCATTCAAACCATTATTAATAAATGTGTTACAGTTACATGAGGTTACTTGTGAGAATTTTGATGAAGTTTAGTTGCATGAGAAAAACAGGAAAACATTGAAATAGGAATCAATAGGATACAATCAAACAATATTTCTCACCCTCAACGTCTCTTACACAACTATTTAGTAGAGCTCTAGAATTTCTGCTACTGGATAAAATATAGGACAAACTTATAGTTTACTGATCACTATTAGATAATAAAACATCTTTTAATCATTTTGGCTTAAAATGTTCAGTAATTAATATGTCCAGTCAGTATAATAATTAAAGACTTCATTCAGCTCTGGTTTGATGTTAAAGGGAAGGTTGTCTGCCTGCCTGTGTTTCTCTTCCTCCCGCAATTGGCTAACCATGGTTTCTAGCATCAAAGGAGTGGTGGTGGAGGAAGAGAGAAGGAAAAATACGTAAAGGATCAGGAAAAATTTTATGTGACCAAATTACCCTGAGTTGGCACTCTTTGGACTTGGCTTATGTTTAAAGCTGACTCCTTCTAATGGATAGTTTGTGGGTTCTTTGGAGAACTTCTCATTACTGGACATGTCTCCCTACAAGTCTCTTGACTTGGGCTGATGCAACTCTTTTCTCTGGTAGTTTCTGACTTAGTTCCCTGGGCAACTGTTGGTGCACTACAGCCTTCTTCTGCTAAGTCTTCTTCATCTCTCCATCCTAGGCAGGATTTATAACAATTCCATTTTGTGGCCTATGTACTGTCCACAGGAAAGATACATTTTTTGCCTTTTTAATATTATTATTTTTTTTCATAGAGCACAGTTAATTCATAATAATGGCCCTCCACTCTGTCGACTGACTCCCTATTAACAGTTCTCTCACCTTTAGCTCTGTTAGTACTGAGGTCATGGTATCAAGCTCTGTAAATGGCTTTTTTTTTAAGTTTCTCTCACTAAGTATACCCTTCCTACCCCTGGGAGCAGAAATGGAAACTCTCAGCAAATTGATAACTCTCCAGTGAAGAGTTATCTTCAATCTCTAACTCTGGTCCTTTCAACCACAACCATTTTAGAACCTGAAGGAAGGTTTGAGAAATAGTCTGAAATTTTGTTTTCAGTCCTCTGCTTTGTTAATCCTGTCTAAATAATCAAGGGGTCGGTCCTCAAACAGAGATTGTTATCCTTTAATGTGTTCAATATAATCCTGCTTTATATGTATATTAGTTATCTATATTGCATAATAATACTGCAAATTTAGTGGCTTGAAACATCACACATTTATTGTCTCACAGTTTCTGAATCAGGAGACTAGCCATACCTTAACTAAGTCCTCTCCTCAGGGTTTCATAAGGTTACAATTAAGGTGTCACTGAGGCTGGGTTCTCATCTGAGGCTTGACTAGGGAAAGATCCATTACCTAGCTCACATGGTTGCCAGCAGCATTCTGTTTCTCATAAGTTGGTGGACTGAGGGCCCAAGTTTCTTGCTGATTGTTAGCTGGGGGCTGCCCTCAGCTCCTTGTCCTGTGTTTTTTTTTTTTCCAATATGGCCGCTTGCTTCCTCAAAACCAGCAAGGGAGAGACAGTCTTTCATCAAGACAGGCATTACAATTTTATGTAACATAATCACATACATGTAATCATGTATATCAATCACCTCTGCTATACTCAATTTATTAGAAACAAGCCATAGATCCCAACTCTATATAAAATAAGGGAATTATATAAGGGTGAGAATATCAGGAGATGGGGTGATGGAGACTAACCGCATTACAGTTTGTCTATCACAATATGATAAGCAATGAAAAAAATCAGATATATGTGTGTGTCTGCCTATGATTGTAGCTATGTATCTATATAAAATTACATGACAATGGAGATAATATGAACAAAGACATTAGATTTTGATATGGATCATGGAGTGTGTTTGTTAGTATAATAAAGAAGAGGAGAAAACAAAAGGCAAAAATAGAAAAAGAAAATGTATTCATTTAAAAATAAACATTCATATGATTATATTTATTTATTTATGTAAAATACATATATGTGAACTATATATTTGAATTATGTAGAAAGAAATTAAATAAAAACTGTTACAAAGAAAAAAAGGAAAATTAATGCTCTTTCTTTTCTTATGAGATGCTTCATATAAATTTGATTGATAGAGCTGAAGTGTTATTTTCTTTTGGAAAAAAAATATAAAAACAATGACAGCAGCAAAAGTAAAACCTTAGGCAAGGGAATAGAATTTTCATACATGTCATTAAAGTCTTCAGGATGTTAAACCGTTTTTGTGCTTAGATGTAACAATTAACTTGCCTTTTTAAATGTACATGCACACACACAAACACACATACATACTGTATATCAGGGCGCAATTTTCCTTTAAATTTAGTTTGCAGCACAGGAGAATGGAATTTGGTTAAGTGATTGTCAGGCAGTTAAAAACTCCAAATAGTTTTGCTTTGGATCCTCCAAGGAGAAAACAACAAATGGAAGTAATCAACAGATTCCAAGTAATTCAGAATGATCAATAAAATCTTAATATTCAGAAGCTAGTTAATACAAAAAAGGATGATAATAATATCATGGTTAATGTACCTAGATACACTGATAATCTAACTTCTTTAATGAAATGAAATATAAATATTGTTCCAAAAAACTGTGGATGCAAAAGGTTCAGGAGGGGCCAGCACGGCAGTACCTACAAACTCAGAGATTGAAAGTAACCACACAAGATAATTGGAACATAAAAACTTCTAACTAAATGTGAGTCATGGCAGGTAGTCACGTCCTAGGCTTTCCTGATAAAAGTCTTTCTTGATAAAAGTCAATCATTACCTTAAGTGAGCCTGTCTATTGTCTTTTTGCATCTAAGGTAACATACCTTTGAAATGTCAGAGTAATCTCTTTTTCCAGACCACTCAGGGCACAGCTTCGGCATCAGAGCACGAAACCATAAAACTATCATTGTTCTTTTGTTTTCCACATGAATATCATCTCTATATGCTGTAAGTATTAATTATTAACTATCCTGTACCCACCAGTGTGAAAGAAGGATGTGTTTCTCTCTTTTATTTTTTATCCAATCCCAGAGATTTCACCACTTTGCTTCTTCTACCTCCTTACTCTACCACCAATAGATTTCTTGGAACCCTCCTTATGTCTCCTCTGGTTCTAATGTATAAAATAAGCTGCAAAACTGCCATCTGTTGGAGCATTATCTCAATCCATTGAGATTTTGCTTCCCGGCAATTGTCATCAGTTTGGCTAAAACAAACTCGTACAAATTCTCTCCAAACAGGTTTGGATGTTTCTTACATCAATAGAACTCAATTAGAAAGTGGTAGAAAATTTGGCAGAAAAAAAATTACGAGAAAAAGGCAAAAGAGATTACAACCATATAGGTATATTGAATCAATGGACCTAGAGCAAAATTCAGTTTTTGTCAGTTTCTCATGGGGTCGTCCTACTTCAGCCTAATTTTATAGGCTGTCTTTCTATGTTTTCTTCCTCCTGTTGCATTAGCTGCTTTGATTCCTTTCTTTATTTCTTCCTCTTTCTTAATCCATTCTAGATTTCTTCTTATCCTCATCCTTTTTTAATCCAACAAATATTCTGCTCTTTGATACAGTTGACCACTTTTCAGTTCTCCCCCCTCTACGAGGACACACTTTCATTACTGCACTTACATTACTACCTTATAATTATTTTTTATCTGTCACCTCCAGTAAATTGGGAGTTCTCCTTCATCCCTTTGTTACCAGTTGCATGTATTGTGCTTGGCATATTGGCAACATGTGTTGATGAATGAGTGACTTTTTCATTATTTTTTAATGTGTCCTTTCTTTATATCATCACACACATATACTCCTCTGCCCTCTCTTTGCTACTCTCTGTTCTATAAGGCCTAAATACTTTGTAGCTGGAAGGAATCTTAGACATGAAGCATCCAGCATTTCTCAAGGTACATCTATTGTTTCCTAAGCTCAGGGTCCTAGAGCACTCATTAAAAGTGTACATTCCTTGGTGCCAACCCAGAGCTACTGAATCAAGGGTTAATTAACTGGCCCTGTTAACAAGCTCCTGGATTGTTCTTATGCAAATTAATGTTCCAGATATATTGTGGCACAATCCCTCAATTTAGAAAAAACAAAAAGGAGTCAACTTGGAATCCTGAGGGCTTGAAAAGTAATTCAGGAACTAATTTGATAATATCTGAGATTGTGACAAAGGTTAATGCATTTTTAACTTTTTTCTTTCTGATATTGTCTGAATTCAAGGACAGGTGTGGATACAAATGCTCATATTTTTAGTTCTAAATACACTTCCCAGAGAATGTGTTAGATTGCTTAGATTAGTGCCATAAAATTGACTTGTACTTGGGCTATAGATATGATGTCTTTGAATCTACATGGGAAGCTGACCTATTTATTCACAGTTGAGTATGGCCTAAATGAGAAACACTTATGGCCATTTAGTAATTATTACTGAGCTCAGGTAATAAGCAAAATTCCATTCTATGCCCTTAAACTCTACAATTTAGTGAAATATAGTTTTCACAATTGTATATCTCCCAGGACTTTCTAATGGTTTTCGCTGTTTTTGTATTCATGTGTGTGTTATTGGAAGCAGTGGTAAAACTGGAGAACTATTAGATTATACAGCTAAGAAGCCACAGGTTTCTCTTAAACATGCCGCCTTTTTAGTTGATTTTGAAAGGACTTCAGTAATTTTCTCTTTCAAGGTAAGTACTTCTGCACATCTTAGAGAGCTTAACTGTAAGCAGAGTGAAGTGCACATATAAACTGTGATATCTACGTTTAGTTGTCCTATATTTTCTCCTTTTCTTTTTTTCTTTTTCTCCTTACTCCTCCTTCTCTTTCTTCTCTCTTCTCTCTGACACATATACACAAATAAGGAGTAAAAGAAACAAATTAATATCACTCTCAAATTGTTAACAAAACTCAGATGTGTTTCTAATTTAAGACCAAATTACAGTTCCATTTTTAGTTATTCCATACACAGCTGTATACCATGTTATTCACAAATTTTTCTTTGCCAAAGATACTATTAAACATTCATTTAAAAAAAAATCTGAGAACAATATACATTTTTCTTTGAATATTGCCTTCAAGATCACAAATAGCTTTTTATTGTTCTTCATAAGAATTCTGAAGTGTTCATTTAAAAATATTACTATATGGGTATAAATAGAACTAAAAAACCAAACTACATTCTTCCCTAGCACTTAGAGGTGCCATGCCAAATCTTTAAATCCATGTAGACTTGCCTTTTGTTACATATGCTTTGCTTCTATACTGAACAGATTCACCCTGATACTGACTATGGCCCACTATATGCTCTGGCCATTATATTTTTACAAGTATTTAAAGAATTATTTAGAATTAGAATGAAGAAACTTAGAGTAATATCCTCTGGTTAATCATTTTCTCATAGACCTGAGACTCGTATGGGTTGAGTAACTTGCTTTTATCTACAAAGTTGACTATAATATAGAATCCAGTGCTAATGATGTCCTATTATCTATTAGGATTTTCTTGCAAAATTTTGCTCTGCCTATCATGCTTTTGGTCACTCCAACATGTTAAGTCTTAATGGCATGGTGGTTTTGACCTAAGCTATGAGGGTTCAAAAGAGAAATAGGGTACTTTAAATGGGACTCTGATGTTCACCAAATTTTATCAGAAAGGTAATCTGAAATGTGATTTTTTGGTCTTTTTAAAGAATAATTTGGACAATAATATCTTTTTTTAAGGCTGATATACCGAAATAAATTTCTATAAACCCATTGGGGGAAAAAAAAACTATTTATATTCATATTTTCTTCTAGTCTTTTGAATACCAATTTTGAGGATATTGTTTCCTGATTGGTGAGAACAAGATTTCAAACTTTATGAGGTAATTGTTATTGTCCCTATCTTATAAATAAGAACTCTTAAGAGTTTTTGAATTCTGTGAACATTTGTGAACATGATGGAACATGTGAAAATAAGTAAGTTACTAAACTTTCCTGTAAGATTTCTAAAACCTATGAGGTAGATAAAATAACGGTCACCTCATAGAGCTGTGGAGATGGTCAAATGAAACAATACATATGAAGTTCACATCATAGTGTGGAACTATTGTAAGCACTCAATATAAGATCACTATCATAAAAAAATGTGATTGTAGACTTCTTAAAGCTTTTAATTTGAAATATGAATGGTGAATGGTGTTCTTTAGAGAATAGAGTTCTTTAGACAACTTTCAGGAGTCTGAGTGAGTTCCTAAAGGGGCTTTGTAAATAATCGAAGCTGTTTGGTGGCCCTTTATTTTAGGAGTGGGCCATTAGTCATCTTTTTTGCAAGGTGCTCTTGGACCAAGAGTGAGAATTCCTGAGGTTTGATATGAAGTACCATGTTGACAGCTTGGACTTCAGACTGCTGTTATACTAGAATCTCCAATCTAGGGTAAGAGTGTGTTTAGAAGCATAAATCATATGACTTAACTTCAATATTTGCCAGGCCAGGTGCTATAGGGAGTATCCTCTACATTTAAGAGCAATTTACATGTGCCGATCTCCTAAGGATCCTATAAACTAAATGAAGCCAAAATTATGAAAAAACTATTAATCCTTTGAGGAGAAGAAATGATATAAATCCAAAGAAGTGTTAGATTGTCTTTAACAATGGATTTGGGGCAGTACTGGGGTCAGCAAGTGCAATGTTATTGCATTTACTCCATATAAATGTAGTAAAATGCATTTCCTACCATCAAATATTATTTGAATCATCTCTCAGCCTGCTTCAATACTCCATAAACAATATATACTATGGCCATTACAATAAGGTAAAATGAATAATAATGCAAGAAGCTTTTGATTAGATTTTATAGAAAGAACTATAATGTTTTTCAAACAAAAGCAGAACCATTTCAAACTTCCCATTCTTTTTTTACTGACTTTGCTGAAAATAGATATTAGCGACAGTAAGAAGTAAATGGGCTTTAAAGAGCAGAGTGAAGACAGAAAAAAACACTTTTACACAGAAATCAAATAGCACTAAAATTGCAAAATAATACCCGACTTGGCAAACTCTAAAATAAATGTGTTTTACATTTGGCCTTGGAACATTTCTGTGGTATAATCCACAAAGAAAGACTGAGTAAAGAGCCATCTCCATTTAAATCCTCCTAGATGGGAACTGTAATTTGTGCTGCCTATAGTTAGCGCCAAGGGAAGAATTAGGCTCCTTTGTCTTCAAAAAAGATTTTAAGGTAAAAGACGAAGTAGGTAATACAAAAGATTTTGGATTAATAAAAATGTAATAATCTTTTTTTGAAGCCAAATAACAGTGTGCATATGAGTTGCCTAATACTGCAAGTATTTATCTTAAATATAAAAATTAAGCATTTTTTTTTCCCTAAGAGTGGAGAAAGCAGGAGTAATGAGTGATAGCCCTGCCTGGTCTGAGGTAGGTTAAGATGAATTTCGAGGGGCATCAGAATGAATGACCTAAGAAATTTTTTTGAGTTAACTCTTTTAGCAGGCTAGCAGTGTTATTTTTAAAGCATATTTCCTAGAGAATAAGTCACATATACACAGGTAAAGAGTTCTTAAGGTGGAGCCTGAGGGTTTATTAATATTAATAATCATTGGTCTCCTGTGTTGACACAGCAATTTGATTACATAAAATAAACTGCATTTTGCTGTGGGGATTTATATGAAGAAGACTATATATCCTGTGATTCAGATAACTTCAGTACCTTATTGGGGGCAAGAAGTTGAGATATTCCCAACTAATTATAGACTATTCTAAAGTGCAGCATTGCTGAATGAATAGAGTGATCTTGAATCAAAGTCACGTTAATTCTGAGAACCAAATCATTGATAAAAAGATGAGGCTTAACATTTTTGTACAGTTTGTGCACAACTAAGCTTCTGAGACAATATACATATGTTTAAGAGACCTATTCTGTTTCTCTCCTTAAAATGCCTCATCATCTCAGAAATTGTACGTATGTCCATAGTAGTGTCTACCTTAGAAATTGTTCCTTGAAATAGTGTTTTCCTTATAAACAATGAACTAAATTCCCATGTATATATAAACAGGCAAACTCGAAGCAAATTCCTTGAAAGAAGGTTGTATCTTTCTCATTTTCATGCAATTTAGATTGAAATAGGTAAAATGCTCAAGGATACCTACAGGATTTCTAAAAAGAGGCTTAGGTATAAGACCTGGTCAAAAGTGAACTTATGTTCAGGCTATGATAGCACAGCACAGCACACTTTTCTAACTTTGATGGTGTGTTGATTTGTAGCGAATCTGGAAGAGATTGGTGTAGATTAGTGGGAGCAAAGCCCCACCACACCTTCCCCAACTTATCCACTTAATAAAATCTTGCTAATTGGAATTGACATAAAATACATTATATATGTTTATATTTTATACATGTAATATGTAATATCATATATATACACACAAATACACATATACAAGTACACGGACAAATTAGATATATATATTACAACTCAGTTGTTGATGCTCCCTTCAACCACAGCATCACCCATTGCTAGTAGAGTCAGTATTTTTCCTTCCTTACCTTGTATTATTATTTCTCTTCTTATTTATATTTTCTTTTTTTTTTTTCAAGCATAGCTATGAAGGCTTCAAAGGATAAATGATTTCATATAAAAATGTGAAATTTTAGGCATCACATGTATTTGTAGACAAAAAGACGTTAGTGGAGATCATAATAGGTAAATTTTGTACAGCTTTTTGGCAGTAGTGGGAGGGCATGAGATGTGTGTGGTTTAGTTAATCTTTATAAAGGAACATGGGTGTGTCATAAATGTATTTCTATTTTTTAAGGGGTAATATAGACCTTGAGCCACTGAACATACTTAGTATTACTGTCTCTCTGAGCTCCTTAAAAGGGCTATGACCTCAAACAGAACTTGATGGAAGCCTGTGGCACTAAGGAGAGTCTCAGATAATTGTGACCTGGTTTTGCATCTAAGGAAATAGTTGGTATTTACATTAAGAATTAGGAAGAAAGGAACAAGAGGTAGCAAGATAGGCAGATATAATTTCACTTCTTTTCAGTGAAGTTAAACCCTTAGCTCTACAACAGATTTTCATAATAAATTTCTGATTATTGAATATTAGTCAATGACCCTGGCTTTACAACATCCCAAGACATTTTAGGTAGCATGTGTGCTATTAGAAATTCAAACATTTTTTTAAACTGAAATAGTTTAGGTTAAATCTAACTGTCAAATTCAACATGTAATTTAACACACTTTTTTTTTTCTAGGACATGAGAAAGAAGCCAGTAGAGAGAGAAAAAAGATGATTACATAATCAAATAACAAAAAACTTTTCATTGCTAAAATGTTTAGGAATCTCTTTGCTGGTCCATTTCACTTCACTTCCTTATTATTATTATTTTTTTCTAGTGAGCAGTGGTACACAATATATTTCATTTCCTTTTTTTCTTAAAACCTGGGTATAGCTCTGTTTAGTTTGAGGTCAGTCTAACCATGACTCTTAACTTAGAGGATGTCTAACCTCAGAGTAGGTGGCTGAAATAGTCTCCCTTTTGATTGGTTGAAGGACATGTTAATGAAAATAGATACTTTAGGACTAGTCTGGGATCAAAGGGAAAAAAATGAAGTGAATTTTTTCAGTTTTCTAAATAGCAGCTCTGTGAAAGTAACGTACCTATATAGCTTATTGATATTTATTTTGTAAAGTCAAGCTAAAAATTTAAACTGTGAGCAATTATTTCAAAGCATCTAGTAAGTGAGATTTGTTTGTTTGTTGCTATGTAAAACAAAAACAAAAACTTAAAAATTTTCTTTCATGATGGTTAAAAAATAGAACATATGATTTTCTAATAATAAACCCTGAGGGACTGGTCTTTGCCATGGAATCTTAGAGGCAACCCTTGGTTGACCTCACAGATTGCAAGGACCTTGTCAGCTTACAATCCCTTATTTTTTTATTTATTTTTTACACCTACAGCACCTGGTCTTCCTAGTGGTCTCCTATCCAAGTACCAACCAGGCCCGACACTGCTTAGCTTCCAAGATCAGACGGGATCAGGCTTGTTCAGGGTAGCATGGCCGTAGACTGCCATGGAATCTTGACTAGAGTTTCTGAAATCATTTATAGCTCTTATAGATTTGTATGATCATGTTAAAGCTATTTGTCTTTGGGTCTTAACTGCTTTTAATTCTGAGAGACTTATCCATTAATCTGTTCTTTGATAAAGAAGATAAATGTTTCCTTCAAATCTCTAATTCTTCATTAACAAATGCTAACATAAGAAAATATCTCATTATATGCTTAGATGTGAGCATTCTCAAGGGAGTCAATTTAATTTTAAAGAGTCTAATTTGAACTATGGCTACTGTGAATATATAATTGTGTGCTCTCAAAACTGTCAGTCTAAATGTGAGCATCAGGAGCTGGCTAATCTTTTATGCTCATTCTTTTAATATTAAGTACCATCTACAAAACAACACTGAGCTGCCTGCTTCGATTCTAAAGTGAGAGCTCAGGACGCAGATTTATATATGAAGAATTCTTCAGGTTTATACATGATAGAGAACATTTATCTGTCTCCTAAACATGAACTCCATTATACCAATAGAAACACCAGAAGAGATGGTTTTCCTTTATGCAGTTTTGTAGGAGGTAGTAATATTTGAGCATAAAAGCCAGAAGGCTAATTAAAACTCACATTTACTGAATGATTTTCTATGTGCTAGCCACTGTTTTAAGAGCTTTATATATCTTCACTCAAATAATCATTTTAACAACCTGTGAAGTAATTACTAATTATCATCCTCTTGTTAAATATGAGAGAGAGAGACACAAAAAATATGTTAATCATCTTGCCCAAGGTCACAAAGCCAGTAAGTATGAGAGTTGGCATTTTAAACCTAGGGAATTTGGCTCCAGAACTTACCCTATTGACTATGTGATGCATAGTTCCTCAAGAATAGAGTGTCATAACAATCATAATCCAAACCATCAAGTTACAAGATAAGATCAATGTTCTTTTCACATAACTCTGATTAGATATGTTTTACAAAAGTTTAAGTCATAGAGTCTAAGACAAATATGTTAAATTGGTAATAGAAATGCAAAAAAAAAAATATTATGAATCAGATATATACTGATCACTGGTATAAATCTATAGTTCTGTTTCCCACTATAGATGATCCAACCATGCATAAAGTATGGTTTCTGCCTTCTAGAAAATTACAACTTAGCAGCACAGGGAAATATATAAATAATATAATGTAATATGTGAAAGGACCATAAGAGTGTGTGAAGGCAATGCATTTCAGAAACAAAACAGAAAGAGAAATCACTTTTGATCTAGGGTTAATGGAATCTAAGTTAAAACCCAAAAAGCGTTAATACACAAACAGCTACATTTAACCATATAAAGAAGAAGCTGGACAACTTTAGACTATCATTAGAGTTTTTATATAGTGTATATAAATAACAAGTATATTTACACACTTGAAATGCCTATTTTCACTTTTGACTTACATAGTCTATGCTTTATACAACAGTCTTAATGATCTGCCTAAAACATAAATGAAATCACACAATTTTCTTTTATAAAAAATCCCCTACTTTCTCCCCTGTTGTACTTAGACAAAAAAAAAAAAATCAAATTATTATTATTTATACTTGTATTATTATTTCTATTTGGAATTTTCTTCCCTGGTATTTTGCATGTGTCAATCTTTTTCATCTTTTAGGTTTCTACTCAAATGCCACCTCATCAGTGAGTCTCCTCCAAACACTTTATGAAAAAAACTCGCTCCACTGCTCATAATTTTCCATCTTTTTAGCTGCTTTATTTTCTTTATCCTATTACCATTTAAAATTATATTTTTATTTACATGTTTATTTATTATCATTATTTCACTTAAGCTTTATGAAAGCAGAGACTTGATTTCCTTGTTTACCAACCAATCACTACCTAAACAAGAAGCTACCTGTTAGGCATTGAATTAATATCTGTCAAATGAGTGCTGAATGAAAATATTTAAATACAAATTCTATTGATCTCCTTTTACAGTCTTGCTTGCTCATTTAATGTTACATATTTCTATTGCCTGTGTCTTGTTTCTGCTCATCTGTGTCTCTTTCTCTATTTTCTCTCTTCACTTTATTTTGTGTCCCTGCTGACTTCCATTTATTTTTAAACTTTATCACTTTTTCATCTTTATCAAAAACATTAATCTTTATATCCAGATCGAATTTTACAATTTTCAAAGTGATTTTTCTTGCATTATTAAACTCACTTGAAATCTTTAGTGGTTCTCTGCAGCCTAAAAGTATTCCACATGTTTTAAAGAGCTTCTCTGTATAGTGAAACAGAGAAGTAGAATAGGAACTAGAGAGAAATTTGAGTACATGCATATCTATTTACATGTACAAATATATTTAGGAACATAATCCGTGTATAGACTATAAAATGGGAAATTGATGATACAAGGTATAAGGAGAAATAATTGTAGAAATAAAAATCTTGATTAGGTAAGAGAGGATGGGATATAGTGCACAAGAAGAGAGTTTTGCCTGTCCTAATAACAGCCAGTGTAATAGGAGAAAAGGAAAAGTTTATAAACACAGATGCAGTAGGATTGTTAGATTTGACAGAAGATGGGTTTTTGTGTATTTTTTTTTTTTGTCAGTCATATAAGAAACAAGGAATGGGCAGTATTAGGGAGGCAGAGAGGAGATAGTATAAATTTATTTTGAATAGTAGAAAAGCAATTTTTTCAGGAAAACATAGTAAAATTTCCAGGGAATTTTTAATGTTCCCAGGATATTTTGGGTCACAAAATTAAAATTAAACCTAAGCATGAATGTATGTTTTTCTCTAACCATGATTGATTGCTCTGGTAAGTGATAAATAGGATTCAACTTGACTTGGGGTTTTGTAAGAAGTTACAGTAGAAAAATAGAAGGGCAAGATAATTGAGGGTGTATGCAAAGGAGTGATCTTGCTGAGTGAGGCAGCATGAAATGTGTTGGATTAAGGAGGAAAGTGAGGGCATGAGGGGGCTGTTGGTGGAGTCAATAGAAATGAGGTCCAGTGGAACTAAATAATTGTTGGAGTGGGACACTCACAATAATTCAACTGGAAAAATAAGAAGTAGTGGTCAGAATTAGTTGTTTGGAATTATTGTTTCAGAGAATATGTGCCAAGTTCGCATGTATAAGCACAGGAGTCAGTGGCCAAATTTGAGTAAAAGGAATAAAGCTTTAGAAAGGAAGTGAGATAACTGAGAAGTGAGAATATCAGGTCTGGTTCTATGAGAGTGTGGGATTTGCCAAAAATAATGACCATAATAGTAGTGGGGAAGAAGAAAGTGAGCCAGATGCTCAGGTTTTCAGTGAATAAGGGAAGATGGCCTGGATATCACCAAGCAATGGCATCTAGGTGGATAGTGAGTAGTAAAATGTTATAGTGTTAACCTTAAAAGAACAAGATTATTTCGAAAGAAGAAAGAAGAGACATGGTCTGTTAAAGAAAAGATAAGATATTAATTTCCAAGAGATGTGGAAAAAAGTTAAATGGTGAATTGAATAAGGAAAGATTTCTCTGATGGAAGATAAACATTCAATTATTAATGAAGAAATTCAGATGGGAAACTTTAGTAATAGGTAACATTTATTGAATGACTAGATTTATGTGTTATAAATATGCTAAATAGGTGTTATAAACAATAAGCCAAAACAAAAATGTACAGGGGTAGAAATTGCTGTGGGCTGGAGAGTAGGTTTCATAGAAGATGCCGAGCTTTGCTGAACCATGAAGAATGAAGAGGATGCAGAATGATAAGAGTGAGAAAGACATTTCAGATAGAAGTGAAAATAGAAAGCAATGGCAGAAATACTCAGAGGAATACTCTTATGTAAAAGAAATATCCTCAGCTGTATTTAGTTTCATTACGGCTGTGTGGGAGGTTTATATCAGAGAGAAATAGAGTATTGAACTGGAATAGTAAGTTGAGAACATATTATGAAGGGTTTTGAATGCTAGGATAGGTATTCAGATTTCTCTGGAGAACTTTGAAGACTGAACTGAGGAGCTGAAATCTTCAATAATATCCACTAAGGAACTTAGACTACATTCTTGATTATGGGAGTGCAGAGATGAAAAGTTTATTTTATAAAGTCTCTGGCTCTCCTTCACTGCTTGGACTAAATTTTAATTTATCCAATGATCTTCCAAATGAATTCCTGGCCATGCCTATCTCTTTCCAAGTCACATTTCAGAGTCTATTCCCTTTAATCAAGCTACTTGCAACTTCTGCACACATATGGTCCAACATTATCTCTGGATGTTTTGCTAAGGTCGTTGCTCTGTCTAGAAGGTCTTCATTCCTCAGCTGCATGACCTGAGCATCGCTTCCTCCAAGACTTTGCTAGAGGCTCCTGTTCTCCTTGCTGCCTTCCCAGACTAACTTACCTCCTATGAGGTCAGCTCCGGGCTTTGTATTTCTTGGCACTTGTGGAGTGTTTGTGGTATGTTATTTTGGCTTTGCTTATGTTATCTATTTGTTGTCTGTGTGTTACTTTTCTCTTCTCTGGGGTCAATGTTCATCCAGTCTCCAGTTTTTTCGTATTCTTCAGTGTAATTATCATAATGCTTTGACAATAGGAGTATGCAAAGAAACACCCTTGAACTCAGTTTTGTTTCTCTGGACTAGGTTATCTTTGGTTTGAGGGCAACAACAATAGTTAACAATAGTGTATCAAATTGACCTATCATTTATAATATTTTGGATCTGATCATAAAAAAAGACATTAAAAATTCTACATCTAAAATTTCATTGTGGTTTGGCAAAAAAAATTTGTTATTATTGTGAAACCTATCTTAATTGGAAAATTTAATGGAAACTTCACTGAGTCTTATCTGGAGACATTTATAACTCTTAAAATTTATTTTCTATCTTCTAGTTCAAGTCAAACAAAAACTTATGCACTTTTTCAATATCTGTAGCCTTTTTGGAAAGAAGATACTTGCCAGTCATAGCTTTTGAGGATCATTTTCGCTGATATCTGATGTAATTAAGGAAAGTATCCTATAGAATGTGGAAGCCTAATGTCCTTAGATCTTCCCTTCCAAATGCAATTTTCATCCTTCTCAAACTTCAGTCATCCTACAAATGAATACTTAAAATAGCACTCTAGTTGATATTCAAGCCCTCAGTCTCTCCACTATCCCATATAGTCCCCATTTTCCTTCCTCGCTTCTTTCCTAAATTTATGGAAGGGTTTCAAATTTTAAAAAGTATAATAAATAAATCTTTAGTTGGTGTTAACTTGTTCAGGCAATTACTTGAAACATGTTAATACTGGCTTATTTACACATAGGAACATTTGTAGGCATTAAGCTTATAGAGTGTTTTTATTCTCTGTGTTTACAATTATTTTCTTTCTTATTTTTATAAATCATGGAATTTCAGAGTCAGGAAATTCCTATTACATAATCTCATCATTTTAAAGAACTGAGAGAATCTAAGAGATTTATCCAAAGAGATGCAACCTCTTGAAACTGGTACTTTATTAAAACACACAGAGATACATGGGCATACACATATATACTCACCCTGATTAAACTTCTCCTATAACCCAGGTTAATATGGACTCTGGGGTTAGAAAATGTTTATGGTATGCTTGGTCCTTTCAATTTACAGGGTGTGGGGAAAACAAATAGGTGAAGCAATCAATTACAGTACCAATTGTTATAAGATATACATATGAGAAGTGATATGAGAGTTCAGAAGGGATTTAGTGTCAGTTTTTAGAGAAACAGTCATTTTAAACTGAGTTTTAAAGTTTAACTAAGATTCTCCTAAATTAAATATAAGAAAGAGGGCATCAGATGCAGAGGGAGCAACATGAGCAGAAAATATGGAGATATTAAGAGTGCATAGTGTGTTCAGAGAATTTTGACTAGTTTTATCTAGTGACAAGTTGGGGAGGGGCATCAAAGAGAGTAAAGTGGCACTGAGACGAAAGGAAAAGGTAAATTAGAGATTTTTTTATAGACCTCGTGTACCATGCTGCAGGTTTTAGATTTTGTACTTTAGAGACAACAGGGAGAAACTGGAATTTTTAAAGGATAGTCATGTGATTAGGTTGGTGTGTAAGCAAGATAAATTGTGACCATGCAATATCATGGATTAGAGAGAGGGAAGAGGTTGTCGAAATAATTCATATGACAAATGATCGAGATCTATACAAGAACAAGTGTCAGAACAACAAGAGAAAGAGAGACTGATTCAAAACATTCTAGATGCAGGAACAGCATGTTGGCTGAACAGATTAAGAAAGTGAGGGAGAACTTGGTTTTTATAGTGGATTAATAGGTGCCATAAAAAGCACGTGAAATATACAGGAATTAATTCCAATGTTCTATACACTAAACTATGCTGTGACAGTTACCTCACTAAACTTTCTAAAGACTAGCTAAAGCTTCTATTTTTGGATAAGAACTTTGTCCCATTTCAGTTTTCTTAAGATGATATTTAAACTTTATATTTTAGTAATAAGGAATTAAATATAAATTTCAGTTTTTGACAATAAATATAACAAAAAGTCAGAAATTTTCAGCTATACTGTTTATTTAAACAGTTTTTGAAAGACCAAATTTCAAAAGAGACTAAGCGTTTATAAATGTATAGGTTCATGACTGCTTGAAGTTCAGTGAGACGTACTGAATAATCTGATGTCATAGTCTCTTTATTGACATATATTATATATATACACACACACATATATGAATGCTTACTCATATATATATATATATGTATATACACACATATGTTATTATTTAGGACTTACTAGACATGTGTTAAGAATCATTCTAAATGATTTATAAATATTGACTCATTCATTCTGCATAATAATCCTATAAGGTAAATACTATTATTATTCCCAGTCCACAATTATGGAATCTGAGGCACCAATTGTTTACAAAACTAAGCAAGGTAACAAAGCTGATAAGTGACAGAGACTGACTTTGAACCTGGCTCCTGAGTCTGCTAGAATTTTTTTAAGAATGTAAGAAACTCTCATTTGTCATTGTCCCTACATGTTAATATTCAGTTAAAACACTGTTCAGACTTTAACACTTTAGTTTTCAAACTATGTATGAAAAGAAGAAAAATAATGTAATGATTAGACAAAACTCTGAGAAGGAGTACATTGGGTGAATATTGAGTTAACTGGTAAAATAAATATGATCTCTTCATTAAATCTCTAAAGCAGTTATGGGTTTTAGACTCAATATTCCATTGACTCTAACAAACATATCCATATACATGCACTGTTTTACTGTGTTTCTATAAATAAGGATGCGAGCAGACACAGAACTTAAAAGTGTTATTTAGCAGTTGGAAACTAAAGTTTACCATGTTCATAAATGCACTTGAGTCTTATTAAGATAATTTGATCCTAAGAAATAATCTGTTTATAAATAAGTCTGCAATTTTAAAAGTATCTTTGTTTTTCAAGAAATAATCCACATAGACTTTGAGGAGCTAACAGGAAAAAAGTTAAGGACGTACAGCTTCAGTGGATTGTGTTAAAAAAAGGCAAGATCCATAGTAACTAGTATTCTCTTTCCCTTTTGCTATCATGACTGTTTGAATAACCATTTATCATTTAAGATTTCTACCATCTCATTTCATCCAGGTTGCTTTCCTTGACTGTTTTAAACAGTTTTTCTCATTGAAAGCCTCCCTTCTATTAGACCCAGATGGGGCACCCAAGGAAATACTTAATACTAAATACTCATACTAAAAGGGCATTGATCAGATTAACGCCCTAGTGTCCATGGTTCACACTCACAGATGCTTCATGTTAAAGAGCTGCCATGATTTGCATTTCTGGTACCCCATATTGGTTAGGTTTCATAAATTCATCTGAGAAAAATGGCTTAGGGAATGGGAGGACACAGGGATTGATTCCAGGCATAGATCTATGTGGGAAATGAATGTATTTTAGTGAACCTGGGGTAATACTTGAATACAATGTGATATATTCCAGTAGAGAAAGACAATACCTGAGTAGATATTTATATGAAACATGACCCCCTCTATATCTTCATCTCCCTTTGAAAATAATACATATATATCTATTTACTATATTCTGTTTATTGCTTTGCAAAGAGCTGGGGCTAATAAATATAAATTATTCTTGCTTTATTTGGAAAAAGAACTCTAGATTTTCTTCTCTGTATACGGTAAAAGTCCAGCCACTTGGCTTCTAGGCTTCAATTCAGTATTAATTAACCAGATAATAGATAGAAATTCCCACTACCTTGGGTCCCATCTCTACAAAGGTATGTCTTCTAACACTATGTCTTCTACTTCATAGGATTGTTGTAATCCTAGCCACTGATATAGCCATTGTACATTCTAGGAAAGTCTTCATTCTTAGTTGTTTTGTACTCTTGATTTTATTGACTGATAAAGAGTAATTTATGAAAGAGAAATAGAAGAGAAAAAATTAAATGTGTGTGTTGCTTGTTTTTCACATTTAAAAGAAATATATTAGTAATCAACTTAGCTTTGCAGATTTTTTTTTTTATTGTGGAGTCACAATGAACTGGGCCAATTAATTCAAAATGTGAGGCTTAAATATCATCAAAGATCAACTTTGTTTCTTGAATATTTAACTAGGGTTATCACTCATTGACCCTACAAAAAGTATTGTGATATTGTTTCTAGTGGCATGAAAAAAATGATTGACAATAATAACAAGAGTAACAAATGTTAGCATGACACTATTGACAAAAGTACTTTCACAAGCTTTACCTTGCTGAATCCTCACCATTATACTGGGAGGTAGAAGTTGTTATTATTTTCATTCCATAAACTGGGAAATGGGCCAAGGGAGATAGACTTCCCCAGCATCACACAGTGAGGAAGGGACAGCTGTGACTTTGACCTACCAGGTCATCTGAAATCATATTCTAGGCTGTTCTCACTATACTGCATTTCATTATCCCCAAAACAATTCTTTTTAGTTAAAAAAAAATCCATCCATTTTTTTTCTTTTTTTCCTGCTTATTACCAGAGCCAGAACAGAAGTGGTTAGAATAATATGAGCATCCCAGGGAGAACAAAATCTGGAGATAATAACAGCACAGATAACATTTCCAGAGCACTTGTTTCATGCTAGATATTGCTATAAGTACTTTGCATATACCAATTATTTTAACACTTAGAAAAACTCTGGGTCCTAAAATGTAATATTCCTCTCCCCATGCACATGCACTGAAGCTAAATAACCTGCCTATGCCTGTGCAGCGAATTAATTGAACATCTGAATTTGCACCTAGGAAGCCTGGCTTTGGGACCCATTGCATAACCACTTATACTATGCCTCCCCCACCAGCTTGTATCAGATATGTTCGAGGGTATCCCCAGAATCACAATACCAGGAAAAGGCCAGAATGACAGAGCAGTCACCATGACGCTATGATGAAAAAAAGTTTTGCATTGATCAAAATTGAAAGACAAGAGGCCAGGGGGAGATCTAGCAAGGAGGACTAGGTGGATTTGTCCATGATATACTATTAGCCTCAGGCAGCAGTCCTGCTCTGTGGCTAGCCCATGGCAAGATTCTAGTTTCTAAAGACTCTAAGCAGAACCAGGTATATACATCCCAGAGAAACAAGGGAATTAAACAGTGTGTCTCACCTGGCTAGAACATGGTAGAGTAAGTCAGAGACCTAACTGTTGGAAGAATAATGCACGGCTGTGTCTTACAATAAAAACAAACAAACAAACAAACAAACAAACAAAAACAGTGCAAGAGCCTAGAGCACAAAATTGGAACAGGATAACAACTATGAATTAATACCTCAGAGTCCCATCATGAGACAGAGACAGCTGCAGTTTGAGAGAATGGGCTCTTGGCACAGTGTGTGCTCTCTATCGCAACAGTGTAAATCGGGGTGAGATGCCAAAACCAGCTAATCTTTGAATTTCTATTTCCTAATCTTCAGTAGTAGCACTTGCTTTGGAACAAATAAGATGAAATATCTTCAATATTATTAGGGAGGAGTGTTTCTTAAACTATAAAGTTAAATTCAGATTCAAGGGCAAGGACAAGCCAGTGTATAATAAAAGAAATGGCTATAGCTATGAGACTGTGTCTCATAGAGATGTCACCTTCTCTAAAACATTTTCCTGGATCTCTAAAGCCAATTTTATTAACCCTCTCTGCAATAACATTCCATTCTAAGCACACTAACTGCTTTGTACTATAATTAGCCTTTTTCTCTTCTTATTCACTTTGGAATTTGGCTGAAGATTAAATTATTTCTGCTCTTTAGTTTATGTCATATAATCATCAATAATCTACAAAGACAGCTCTTGTCTTATTTATTTATTTATTTATTTATTTATTTATTTAATCCCTTTTAATTGACCATCTTCATAGCCATAAAATTCCACACCAAAGGACGTTGTTTAAATGTGTTTTCATTATCCTTTGATTTGTATGGTAAATGGGCATTGTTGCTCAGTGTGCATGTATTTCAGTTTACATATGTGATATTGTTATGATTTTTTTCTGTTTTGAATTTTTAAACTTACTCAGCAGTATATGTTTTAAAGATGCTTTCATGTTACTTTGTTAAATCTAATTCTTTGTTTCTAACTGTGTCAGAGCATCTCATAGTGTGCTTCCATGATGATAGAAGCTGTATTGCCTCCAATTTTCT
Organism: Eidolon dupreanum; assembly: GCA_028627145.1. Taxonomy (NCBI): domain Eukaryota; kingdom Metazoa; phylum Chordata; class Mammalia; order Chiroptera; family Pteropodidae; genus Eidolon; species Eidolon dupreanum. The sequence continues at coordinate 145,040,104 of CM053502.1, forward strand.
ATGAAGCTCTCAAGAGCTTAGGTGAGACTTTCTTGGGAATAGACAACAATTACATATTACCAAATTGCTTTCCTGAGTGATGTGCTTTTCGATTTCTGTGTCTGTCTAGATTATATGTTTCTTGAAGGCAGAGTGTCTTATTTTTTTTGTGTCCCCACTGCCTAGCTCAATGCAGAGAAAGTAATGAGTGCATATTTATTGCATAAATGAGAGGGACCAAGATAAGCCAGTCTGTTTCATTTCCAAAGGAAAATAACATGGTGGGATATAAACAGGATCCATATCACATCAGTTTACCTTCACAGAGAGTCCTCTTTCAGTTTAGCAGTGGTGGGAAGCTGGAGAGAACAACCACTATTTAAAAGCTGCCAAAGTTAAGGGACTCTGTGTCCTGTCTTTGAACTGCTATTTCCGCAGAGGAGTGGAAGTGCTTTGCATTATTCTGAGTAAAAAGGCCACGCTCTGTGAGGCTTCCCATAATTGTTCCGAGAGCCAGCAAACTGGACTTCCAACACCACTTCTCCCAGAAGTCAACATCATTTCCTCTCTCACCCTAGCTTCCAGTTAAAAAAAAAAAAAAAAAGAGAAAAAGTTCCTGTTTGTGATGAACAGAGGTCAGGTTTCTCCATGGGAATGTTCGTAAAGAATTAACATCCTTCTCCAGACAATGTCACAGTGTCATGGAGCACGTTTTACCTTCCACTTAGGATTCCTGTGTGAAAATGTGCACAGCCTGGGATATTCATTAGGAAATGAAAGACTTATGGCAACTCAGAGGTCAATGCCAGACCAATTGAAAGATGACCATTGGTGGCTGTTTAAAATAAAATGACAGGTTCCTGGCATGAAGTCAAGGCTGCAGTAATGAGTAGTGTTTTCAAGCTAAGTATTTTTAAACATTAATCTATGTGCCTAAGCGATCCAGTTCAAAACATATATGTATTTTTTCAATTATTTGTGCCTAGAAAAATTAGATAAAAATCTAAATAATAAAATCCATCATCTGTCGTAATGTCTACAATTTAAATTTCCTACCTTACTTATTACCTATGAGAGGGATTAGGTCAAACCAAATATCTGACCAAGAGTTTTGCATTAATTTTCAAATTACAGTGATCTCCTGGAAAGCCCAGTAAAGGATGTGGATTTTAGTTTTCCCATGAGTCCCAGCAGGGTATTTTTTTTCCAAGAAGAGTGTTATAACACATAGCAAAAACGAAAATATACTTGGAGAATTGTATGTCACAATAAGCACAATTAACAGCACAAACAAAAGATAGCTTTCCCAAAATATGTAATCAATTTCTCTATAACTTTTTCTTAACAAGATTAGCTTACTGACTGACCAAAATATGCATTAACAAGAAATATCTCAAAAATTCCCTCTGAAAAATCATTGATCTCTGAAATTGTGATTAGTCATCACATATTATTTGATATCAGAGGGAGCTGCATCAATGTTAAAGTTAATGGCTAGTACTTATTAAATGAATAGACACAGTTCTAATAGACAGTTTGTGTGGGCTGATTCATTTAATCTTCCCAAAAACCCTATCAAGTAGCTACTAACATTATATTTGTTTTATAGATGAGGAATTTGAGGCACAGCAAAGATAATAATATGTTCAAGGTTTACAATTAATAGGGAACTAAGCTAGAATTTAACTCAGACATTTAGCTCCAGAGTCTACATGCTTATCCATAATAGCATGATGAATGCATATCAAAAATAATATTAAATTTTGAGAAATTTCCCTTCCCCCTTTCTCTCTTCTTCCTTTCCCACCTTTTCCCTTCTCCCTCCTCCTTTTTTTTTTTTTTTTGTTAAATATAATTTAAACATCTAATAAGTGTCAGACACTCCTAGTACTAGGAATTCTAAGGTAAATGAAATGTAATCTCTAATTATCAAAGTATTCTAGACTCAGTGAGATAAACAGATACACATGTAAGCAAAGGTAAAATGCTTCAATACCCACCAAATGGGGCACTATGAAAGAACCCAGTTGGCTCAAGGAAACTAGGAAAGGGATTCCAGAGACAATACTTAACCTGGACTCAAAGACTAAATATAGAATTGAAGGAACAGGGTATTGTCAATAGAAGGAGCAGCTTGTATAAAGTCCAAGAAGTTTAAAATTTCATGGAACTTCTCAAATACTTCGATGTGGCTTCAGTACACACAGCTGGAGGATGAGAATAGATAAATGATAGCTATACATGCAATAGATTTGTGGTTTCTCTTTGGTCACTTGATTATAAAATTGCAATATTTTAAAAGTACTGTATGTGTTTCTTTATAATTTAGATAATAAATATGCTATGAAAAAAGAAATAAAATCTGCTTAAGACTCCAGTCAGCTTTGTGCCAACATTTGCATTTGTGGCCCTCATAGTAACCCTTTGAAGTATAGAGGATGAATAATACCACTATTGCTATTTTACAGTTCAATATAAAGAGGTTTAGGGAGATAAGATGGCTTGACAAAACTGACATTAGTGCTAAATGAGAGCACCAACATTTTGACTCTTGATCTAGTTCTGTTTCCTGTGATCACAATCTGTGGCTGGACCAATGCTTTGTACCGAATCTTACTAACCCATTAAGGTTGGCAGAAAAGAAAAATAACAGGAGTGTGGGTCTCTGATGCATAAATGAACCACTATATCAGTTCTGTACTATTTCTAGATTTCTTGTTATGTGATAAAAACCTATTTGTTTTAAAACGACAAAGCAAAATACAAAATAGCCGATAGTCAATTAAAATTGAGATTTTACTTCATTTCCGGTAATATTATCTTAACATTTCTGCAGTAATGGTATTTTTTTTTCTGATTGTTATCTGACAAAATATTTTTATTAGCTATTTGTGTTAAGAAAAATACTTCAGTCTATGGCCATGCTACCCTGAACACACCCGATCCCGTCTGATCTCGGAAGATAAGCAGGGTCAAGCCTGATTAATACTTGGATGGGAGATCACCTAGGAAGACCAGGTAGCCGAAAAAAATAAAAAAAAAAGAAAAGGAAAATACTTCAGATTAACAAATTTGGAGATCTAATGTACAGCATAGTGATTATACCTAATAATACTGCATAATTTACTTAAATGTTGCTAAAAGAAAAGATTTTAAATTTTCTGACTACAAAAAATAAATGATAATTATGTGACAAGATAGAGATGGTGGTAATGTTATGGTGGCAATCATTTTGCAATATGTAAATGTATCTAATTAACACATTGTACACCTTAAACTTATATGATGCTATGTGCCAATTATATCTCAATTAAGATAAAAAAAATAAATATTCTTCATAAAAAAAGACAGTACAAATGATATATCTCTTGGGAGATGTCGTAGTTCAGGCTGCCATAACAGAATACCATAGACTGGGTGGCTTAAACAACAGAAATTTATTTCTCAAATTCTGGAGGCTGAGAAGTTCAAGATCAAGATGCAAGCAAAATAGGCTTCATCTTAAGATCCCTTATCTTGGCTTATAGGTGGCCATCACCTCTCTGTGTATTCACATGACCTCCACTTTGTGTTCACTCAGAGAAAGGGAGCAAGCTCTATGATGTATCTTCTAAGGGCACTAATCCTGTTGTGAGGGCCCCACCCTCATGACTTCATTTAACCCTAATTACCTCTGAAAGGCCCCATAAATGCCAACACATTGTGGGTTAAAACTTCAACATATAAATTTGGGGAGGAAGGCACAAATATTCAGTTCATACAAGAAAAAATTCTGCGTAAGTCTTTTGCATTTCTGCAAGTTTAATGAGCAGAGACACTGACAGTTTCCCCCACCCCAGGCTATCCTTTCAAAGTAGTTGCAAAGCAAATAGCTTTAGAAGACAGAAATAGTGTATCATTCTGGAAAAGAAGGCAGTGCACTTACTGTGCAGTTTAATAAGGATAAAATTCTCTCTGAGGCAGATTTGCTTGCAGTCTGTTATAAAAGATCAGCATTTTCTTCCTGTAACGGTACCCAGTGCATACTTATTCAAGTATGATTCCCAGGTTTTTGCATGAACAATGAACTGAGTGGTGGTGCCTCTGACTACGATATGGAAGAAAGAAAGAAGAATCAGTTTTGTGGGGAAAATCATAAGTTATTTTTGCTACCTAAAGTTGAATTTCCTATAATATATTGAAGTAGAAATATTGAGAGGGTAGGTTCTGGAGTACAAGGAAGAGGAAGGGTCTAGATAGTATTCTGATGATCCATTGATGAATAACAAAATTCCCAAAACTTAATGACTTAAAACAACAGCAACATGTGTTTTGTTTCAAACCTGCAACCTGAGCAGGGTTTGATGAGCAGGGCTTATTTCTGCTTCATTTGGCATCAGCTGGGGCAGCTGGAAGGCTACAGGCTGGAATCATCTAAAGCCTCAGTTACTCACATGTCTGGTGGTTGATGATAATGGCCATCAGTCATCTGTGGGGACTGGGCCAGAACTCCTACACATGGCCTATCCATGTAGCTGCCTGATTTCTGTGCAACCTGGTAACTAGGTTCCAAGGGTATATATCCCAAGAGAGAGGTAGAACCCGGGTAAAGCTGTGTCATCTTTCCTAACGTTTTCTCAGGAATCCCACAGCTTTGCTTTTGTCTCTGTATTTCTTAGAAGTGAATCATTAAATTTACTTCATTTTCAAAGGGAGTGGAATTATAATCCATCTTTAGTAGGAGGTGCATCAAAATATTTGTGGATGTGTTTTAAAACCATGACAGTTAAAAAAAATAAATTTGGAAACCATTGGTACACTGATGACCTTTATACCCATGAAAGGGGGTAAAATTGCTTAGAGAGGGAATAAAGTTAGAAGAGAAAGAAAACCAAAGAGTAAATTCTGAAAAACACCCACATTTCGTGTCTGTCTGAGGAAGAGGAGCAGAAAAGAAACTGAGAAGGAAAAGCCATTGAGGTGGGGAAAAGCCTGAAGAATGTGATTTTTTTGAAAGCTAAGAGGCCTAATTGAACTCACCTACTCTTAATTTCTTTCCCCTAAACAATAATAACTGTACCTACTATACACTTTAACTACTTTCACAAAGTAGAGAAAGCTGCGTCAAGGACTGCCAATGGCTCAGACAGGTCAAGTAATTGAGAGAGAAAACTGGTGACTGACTATAAGATGGAGGTTGTTGAGGACTTTGACAAGAGCAATATCAGTTGCATAATTGCAATACAAATCTGATTAGAGAGACTTAAAGAACAAGTTGAAAGGTGAGAAAACAGTTATTTTTCCTTCTTCTTTTGTATGTTCTGCACTGTACAAGGCTCCATGGCATGATGACATAGAAGATAAGGGGAGAAAGTTTAAGGAAGAGTGTAAGCGTATAGGAAATCATTCGAATGGGGGATTTATTTTTGGCTGTGGTTGAGAATAACTCATCAGTGCATATTGGCTATACTCCCCCTAAACCTCACATTGAATTTTTGATAGCCACACTATCTCCAGTTTTAACACAAATGTATGACTATACATTGATTCTTAAGACTGACTTTTAAAGTAGTTTTTTTAAAAGTATCTATATTTTGATACTGACAGAATGAGACACTACTTATGCCATTACACTGACAGCAGGAAACTTTCAGTGAAGAGACTAAACTGAAAATAAAACAGGATATTATTGACTATAGGGGATATTCTCAATGAAGAGCAGAGACAAGATCCTACTGCACATAAACACATTTTCAATTGTTAATTTGTGTTAAATTTCTTTTTCATTTTAAGCAGAGAAGAAATGAGCAGTTCAAAAGAAGGTTTATAAACATTTTAACTCTTCTTATTAAAAACAAAACAAAACAAAACAAAACTTACTCTTTAAAACTATGCCAAATTAGGTCAATCATATTTTCCAGGTAAGAATATTAATAACAGCTACCAGTACCTACTTTCTGGTGATCACAAATCTAATCTTACTATTTCCAATCACTCTTAAAAAGACTTAATATTAAATCTTATCATATGCTATGAGTTGGGTTCATTCTACAAATGAGAAAACTGAGGCTCAATAGGATCAAATAACTTGCTTTAGAGTGAGACAAGAAGGTGGTAGAGCCAGGTTACTGAGCAGTTGATCTTGGAGTCTGGGCTTCCTAATCACTGGGCAAACTGCCCCTCTAAAACATGCTTGCTTACCAGAAGAGGAAAGCCATCTGCATATTCTTTTCAACAAGTTTTTTTTTTTAAGTGGCAAAATAAAATTTTATTGAAGTATTAAAAAAGTGCAACTCTCAGCTAAGAAGAGATTGTAAAACTCTCAGCCCCATGGGTGATTTCTTTCTTTCTTTTTTTTTTTCCTTAGTGTAAGAAAAAAAACACAAAAACATACTAAAATGTTCTAATTAAAAATACAACACAGTGGATAATGCCAATTGCCTCTGTACTTTCAGAGAGCAGAGAGTTCTGTCTTGAAAGCAGCTTTGTTTGAAAGACAAATACTGGGGAGGAAAAGTATTGGTAAAGTTTCATCAGGAGGCAAGCCCTGTTTTCTGGGCCATTGGCCATCTGCTGGTTCTCAGAAATATTAATGATGCTGGCTTTCTCCAAATTCAAGTTAAAGGAAAGTCATCTGAATAAGTGATATTATTTATGCCACTGGGGCTAAAACCCTGTAGAATTACGATAAGAGCCCTAATTGCTTAGCGTAACTGGTTTCCTTGTTCAGCAGTCCACTGGCATGCAGCTAGGAAATAACATTCAATTCAGGTCAATAAAAATATATCGAGCAGCTGCTTTGTACTGTCACTATTTTTGGTCCTGGGAATTACAAGATGAAGGAAACAAAGTCCCCTTACTGTCTCTCTAATTGGAATAAAGATAAGTAAACAGGTAAAGGATATAGTAGGTACAGTTATTGTTGTTTGGGGAAAAGAAATTAAAAGTAGGTGAGTTCAATTAGGTCTTAAATGATAAATATTCACATTTTGTAGTAGCTAGGTGGAATAGGGACAGAACAGACATTCTGTTGGAAGGATACACAAAGTTTTGAAAGACAAAACAGAAGACATGCTCATTACAATTTTAGTAAAATACACATTTATTATAATATAGTCAAACAATATTTAAATAAGTAAAGAAATCTGAAATCCAGGACGTGGTTTCATAGTGTAGTGGTTAGCACATCTGTTTTACATGCAGAAGGTCCTGGGTTTGTGCCCCAGTGGAGCCATGGTCCATGGTCTACAGCCACGCCACCCTGAACAAGCCCGATGTCTGATCTCAGAAGCTAAGCAGGGTTGGGCCTGGTTAGTACTTGAATGGGAGACCACCTAGGAAGATCAGGTGTTATAGGCATAAATAAAAAAAAATGAAATAAAATTAAAAAAAAATCTGAAATCCCAATATTCAGAGACTATCACTCCCATGTTTCTATTAGGGAATCACCACAAGAGTAACACTAGTGACTTTGCTCCCCATCATTCACTCTTTTCTACAGACGAGAATTGTTTTATAATCAGACAGAGCCTTTGGTAGAGTTTATGTGATTGTCCAGGATGTGTTCAGCACTTTTCCTGCTTCCATGCAGCAAAGCACATGTTTTAGAGGCAGATTGGAAGATTCGTTACTCTCTGTCCCCACTGCTGTAGCCTAGTAGCACAAAGAGTAAAATTTCCCCTTATAAGTGTCTGGGTAAGAGTTAAGTTTGCAGAATTAGAATCTCCTTTGGGTAGGTTATGCTGAGGTGAGCCCCTAATGGAAATACTGGCATCTGGTCTGACCACCAATCTACATTCAACAATCCAGAGCTCACAGCATGAAACCTTATAGACATTTTGATTTCTAACTGCTTCCTGTATTTTTCGTAAATTTTTTTTTCATGTATATTCACTATCTATAAGACAGGAACAATCTTACCTTCCAGAGTTGATATAAGAATGATGTGGCATTAAACATTAATGCCTCCTACCTATTCTTGGCATATGCTTAGTAAGAGCAGAAGTTAGTTTCTCTCTCATTCATGTTCCTGTTCTAAAAAGCACTCAGGATTTTAGAGGCAGAGATTTCCAAAGATATCTCAATCTCCTCTGGCCTCTCTATTAATGCATGATCCTGTGTCAGAGTCCTGGTGGTTCTAGGCTTATCCACAGGCAATTGAGGGTGAAGCAAACTCCAAGTAGAAAATCAACAATTTTTAGAGAGTCAGAGAGCCTATCTTCTCCTGACACCACTCTTCAGGACCAGAATCACCTTTTATCTTTGAAACTGATAGAGAAAAAAAAAAAAAAAAGTTTTATGAAGTAGAATAATACTTATCAAAGATAGAATGTTAATAATATCTATTAAAGCATAAGATTTTAAAGGTTGGAAACTCTTAGGTATTTTTAGCCACTTACTTCTATTTCCTGTAACATTTTTATCTGATATTATATAAGTACGTAGAAATGTGGACACTGACGAATGTGAACATCGAAGAACTGGGTAGACCAGTTTAGAAGAGGGCATGTATCCACCTATATAAGCATTCAATTGCATTTCCAATATAATGAGCTGTCTGAATTCCATGCCTAAACTTAGCCAATATATTTTCATCTGTTAGAAATTAGGAGTTATTTAAAAATGTTCCCTGATTTTTATTTCAGCATTACCTATAAATCAAATTTCAGAAAAATAAATTTGATTTTGAAATCATTTTGGAACTATTTCATTTTTTGTGTATTTGTTTGGTATGCAATATTTATAGACTTAGAAAAGGGAACATGAGAAATACAACCATGACCAAAACAAAAACAAAAACAAAAAACTCAAAAACAAGAAAACACGACCAAAAGAAAAAGTAGAAGCATAATCATAAATTGCAATGAATACTATGTAAAGCATGAAAAGACAAATTCCATTGATTTAAAATATAAACAACAGAAAAGATGAATTACTAAGTTGATTTTTTTTTAAAAGGAAAGGTGTGATTTTACACTACAAAGGAATCTTTAGCTTTACTTAAGATTACAGTATTTCATTTAGTTAGGGCCTTAGTGGTTTTAAATGTAATTTAGTTTATAAAAATTCAAATTTCATGTACTTGTTCATGGAGGGATAAGTTTAGTAAAACATAATAAGCTTATAGTATCTGAGTAGGTTTCTCTACCATTCTTCAAGTTTTTCTTGTATGTTCATACTTTTGCTTGACACGTTTACCTCTGTCTGAAAAGCTCCTCTCTTCTGGTAGTTAAATACTCAGGATTTACTCCTCCTCCCTGAAGCTTTGTTTGGAATTTCCCCCCTCTTTTTCTCAAACTGCAATTTGCTCTGCCCCATGATAGCACTTAACTTGATTTTTTGTATAGTCAGTTATTCTCATTTTTCTTTCCCACTAGATTACTTTTAAGATGAAGGCTCTGTCTTCTGCTTCTCTGTTACTCACAGTACCTAAGAGCAGAGCTTTAAGTATGACAGAAAATATGACACTAAAGATGTTTAAGGGGTCCTAGATTGGAGACTATTCACTCACTCAACAATGTCAAATATTGAATGTGTTAAGTAGAAAAAAAGTTTGGAGTTTTTAGGCTTAAGAGAACATGGACTTTGAGTCACATGGCTGGTTTGAATCCCAGCTCTGCCGCTTACACACTGTGTAACTTCTGACAAATGGACTAATATCTCACTAATATATCACTTTCTTCATCTCTAAAACAAAGACATAATAGTTATTACCTCACAGACTTATTGGATATGCAAAAGAAGACATACATGAAAAGAGCTTAGAATGATACCTGGCACACAAACTCTTGGTATATGTTAGCAATTATTATTAGTTATAAAATCATATTGATATAACTACTTACATGAATGCACAGTGCAGGACTATGTTCCCATTAAGTTAAATGAGAAAAAATGACTTAAGAATAAGACATATAGCTTATTCTAATATTATGAAAATGATTATTGGTTGTTTAAATTTTCTTTGTACTTTAATTTTTTCTGAATTATCTATATACATTAGTTTATAATAAGAAATTAGATATTGTTTCTTAACTCATTTCCCATTTTAAAAAAAAGTGCAGCTTGCTGATTGCATTAATTTAATTTTCCATAAACATGCTCTTTGAGGCCAAAGCAGATCTGACTGGTTTTCATTGTGAAAATAAAATATAAAAACTCTTCTGGAGTTATTCCTAAGCAGAATTTGTTTCTAATCCTAATGTAACAGAAATGCATGTTGTAGTCAATATTTAATAATTTTTTTGTGTGTGGTAAATTTCAAGGCACAGAACAACATAAAACAGAAAATTGCATTCAGCACAAAAATATTGCATTTCTCTCTGGGTCTCCTTGCCATCCTTGTCATTATGTGAGCAGTGAAATTTGCAGCGATCAGTTGGATTCTGTTTCCTGATGTTGGTGGTATGCTCCTGGAGAAATGTCTTCTAGACAGGCAAAGAGGTGTGATATCATTAGATCACGGATGACCCTGAAGATGTTGCTGCCCTGGCTTATGATGCTTTTCCAGTATTTTTTCAATGGACATCGATCTGAAACTTACATGGCTAATTGTGTGCTCAGGACTGTACTTCTTGAACAGGATGTGGGAGTTCAGCACTGTAATGTTTAGAAGGTGGCAAAAGAATGTCTTATACCAAAATATGTGCCTTTTGCTCTCAGATAAGAAGTGAGCATCTGATCAGCTGAGTCCACCGCTCCCATATTTTTGTTATAATCCACAATGACACATGGCTTCTTAGTTTTCTTTCCAATTCTGTTAATCTACTTCAATCACAGAATCATTGTAGAATGTTGACAACATTTCACCTCCTTCTTGTCACACCATTTGGGTGCTATAAGTTCACCACAGAATCTGGCTATGGTTGTCTCCTTTGAGATCCCTTTTTTCATATCATTCAGCATCTGTTTTCTGTTCAAACGAGCTGTCCCAACTGCATCAGTCCTGTTTTGATGTAATTCTATGAAAAGCATGGGAGATGTCTGGCAAACTTTGGGAGTAAGTTTAGGACTGAAATCTGTGAGTTATCTAAAGGTAAATGCTCCAGCCTCAAATGCCACTGGAGAGTATTCTTGGGGCAAATGAGAAATAGATTAAAAAACTAAAGACATATATAAGTAAAAATTTGAAATAAGAGATGATATAACTCTGTGAATATAGACCAAAAATGTGAATTTGACTCAAAATTATGTTGAGAGAATTCATGAAAATCAGCCTCTTCCTTCAATCATAAACCACACCAGTAAGGAATCTGAAGGGAAACTTATATAGGAAACTTCTGAGAGTTTTCTGATAAGCTGATGTTACACACTGGGTTCCCTGGAAACATCTGATTATCTTTCAATGTTGAGATGGAGTTTGAGTTCTAAACTGTTTATGAGGGATCGACATTTGGGAAGGAAGGGGGAGGAAGAAGTTGAACTGTGATTCTGACCCACCAAGGCCTTGGTAATGCTGTTGGATCTCTGGTTTGGGTATGGTCAGCCTCAGTGTCCCGGGTCAGGCCCTGACTTAATCTCTGAATGGAGACTGCCGTGTTTTACATGTATTATCAAATGATATGTAATAGTAATGTTTTATGTTGTATTTGTTTTATCTTTAAAATTTCCAGATAGGGAATCTGAAACACAAAGAAGTTAAATATCTCTCTCTAGATCACATAGTGAATTTAATCCCGGGCAGCCTGGCTCTAGAGATTAATATATTAACCATTATGTTACTATGCTTCAGAGAAAGAAAACTTGTAACTGCCAAACATGAGTTAGGTCACCAGGCCAAGGTAGGTTTTATTTCAAGATAATGAAATAAATCACAGATTGAATTCTATAAATGTTCTTGGTAATGATTCAGGTTGTGAAAATTCATTGAGAGATAAGTATAAAGAATTAACATATATTATAACAATTGGCCAAAAGAAAAGATGAGTTATGCATATGAGCTGTAAGTTAGAAAAGTTAAAAAGAAAAATAATAACATGGAATTGAATTATCTCATTAACTTCAAATAATTGATATCTCTAGGATACAATAATCTGGAGTCGAGGGAAAAACAAGTGAGTGGTAGAGAAGGCCTATGAAAAACTAACACTAGATTTATCTGTACTCAATTTTTTAAAAAAGAAATTTCTGATAGTAGTAAGGGTAATAAAAATAAAACCCTGAGTTAGAGAATATATTTTCTTTAAAGAGTGTAAGATACTCTCATTTAATTTTGCTTTTTCTTCACATACCCACCATGAATGTGTGAATAATTCCATTTCTTTTACAAATAAAGAAATTAGGAGGCGTAACAAAAGTAGCAAAGGTCAAATTATCTTCAGCCAACCTTCCTTCACCAAGGACATCAGATAAAAACAGGGCACATTGCTTTACAGATGTATCTTCTACTAAAGAATCATAATAGTAACATGTCTCAATTCTCTTTTATGTTCTTTATATATTTTCTTCCTTTTTTATCTTTCTCTATGTGCCAATATTTTCTCTCTTCCCACTTGTTATTTTTACATAAAGAAAATATTCATTGCTTCCTGGAATCCTATAACACTGCAAAATGAGAAAAGCAGTGGCCCAGAAGGAATGGCAGTAGCAGCATATATACCACAGGGTTGATAGCTAAGCATTTAATTAAATCAGACTTTTCCACAGGGGCCATAGAATATCTAGATTGAATCCCAGTTAGAGAATTCTTGGGCAATCATCATAGCAGGAAAACCAAGAGTTGCATTTTTGTTTTTGTTTTCATTTTTAGCAAAAGTATTAGGCAAGCAATGTAGTAAAAAATATAGTATCAAATAGCAATCAGTTTTAAATATTTTAATTCTGACCACAAATAAAAAAGCAATTCTTTTTAGCATTCCAAATAGCAAAAATTGCTGTTTTCTTCTACAGAAATAAATCACCATTGGGGATTGCAACACCATTTGCTCAGGAATACAAATCTTGTGGCTGGGACATGTACATGAAGGCACTCACTAGTTATCATCTAGTGACAAAGTCTGAAAGAGTCAGGGGTCAAAGGAACCAAAGGAGTACCTACTTTTTGCCCTGCGCTCTGAATCTCCTCTATTCTCTATACTCTTAAAAGTACTCTTAGATAACAGTCAAGATGCTGATAATTAACCAATTGAAAAGAATGGATTAATTTGGCTAACACCTCTATTATCAATATCACTCCTCTCATGAAGCATTTGTCTAAACGATTTTGCCTAGAGGAATAAATCTTCTTGGATTAAGTATTTGGATTTTAAGCATCATGAACTAAATGGTTGTAAGATGTTTTGGGGTTTTTAATTCAAATCCCTGCACATCTTATAGGCCTAACTATATACATATATTATATGAATGCATATAGGTGTAGATGAATATATATGCATGTATGTATATATCTAATTTAAATCAGCACAAGGTTTGTCCAGTAACTAAATCAATGGTTAGGCCAATTAGACACTTCTTTTTTTATTTGACAGTTATTTTATTTGGAGTTTTTCTGAGTCTTTTTTTTCCCCCCCTCTACTTAGGTGTGATAAATAAGTCTGATGGATTTAAGTACTTTCTTAATGCTGTTAAAAAATTTACTTTACCAAGTGTTAGTAGATATTACAGAGCCATATTAATTAGAAAAAAAATATGACCTCTACAGGAATAGAAAAATAAACTAATAGACCATAACAAAGCTCAGAAGAAGACATAGAGGACATAATTTATGATGTAATTTCTTAAAAAGCAACATAAAATGATATATTTTATTTTTTAGTAGATAGCATTTAAATAATTGGCTAATTATTTGAAAAAATAAAACTAATATGTTTCTACCTTATGCCTTATACAAAAGAACTACAGATGGGTTATATGCCTAAATGTAAAAGGTAAAACTCTAACTTAATAATAAAAAAAAAAATTAAGAGGATCTTTTTGTGTCCTGGGATTAGGAAAAGACTTCTTCACAAGTCTCCAAAAGCTCAAACCCAAATTTTAAAAATTGATAGATTAAATTTGTTAAATTATTAAATTATTAAAATTCAAGATTTCTGTTCAATAACAAGAAAAAAGCTGACAAGACAGAGTAGACAGAGGTAATTGAACTATTCAATAACAATAAGAATTACTATCCAGACTATACAATGGTTTTCTACAAATCGACAGCAAACAAAGAAAGCTGATGGAAAAAAAGGGGACAAGATGATGAACAGACAACTATCATTAGAGGAAGTCCAAATGACTACCAGATATGTGAAGAAATGCTCAAACTCTCTAATGACTAAAAAAAAGAAAATTAAAATATCAGATACCACTCTTTCACATCAGAATATCAAAATTATAGAGGTCTATAAAGTATAATGTTGGTGAAGATATAGAAAGACAAGAACTCTTATTGTGTGCTGTTGATGGAAGTGTTCATTAGCACGTCCAGTCTAAAAAGCTACATGATAAGTTAAGTACGCATGTGCCTTATGATTCAGCAAGTACAATTCTGAGTATACTTTCCAGGATATTTCTTATGCATGTCAAGAAGCAGTCATGCAGAAGGAGGTTCAAAACAACACTTTCTGTGTCATTAAGAGAATTGAAGTTCATCATTAGCTTAGGGAATAAATGTGTGACATGCAGATGCATTGTATAACATTCTGTGTGAGGAGGTCAGAGGCAACGGATCAGGTGTCCAAACAGCAACATGGATAAGATGAAAACACAGCATTGAATGAGAAAAGAAGACAAAATGAGATTTTAGCTCAGTGTATGCAAAACCAAGTGAGCACACAGAAAAACTTATCTAGCCGTAAGTATGTAAATCAAGGATATGAGAAAAGGTGCCTGCAAGGTGAACAGCAAATGGTGAGTGGGAGTTGGGATTGAGAAAAAATAAATAAATAAAACAGAGAGGGGCCTTGCCCAGACTGATTTGCTATGAAATGAAGAGAATAACCAATGAATTCCATCAAAAGAAGAAATAAAAATATTATTAAGAAATAAAAATATTGTTAAGAAATAAAAATTTGATGTAAACTTTCATAAAAGTTTCTATTGCATTTAAAATAAACTTCCCAGCAGCTTCCCTGGGCCTGCGTTCCCCCTGAATGACTTGGTGTCTGTCTATCTACCTTAATACATTTCAGCCATATGACCCAAACTCAGTGCCTGAGGCATACTACAAGCTTTCATACTTCAGACTCATTCTTCATTTCATTTCCTTTTCATGGAAGACTACTTATCCACCTTTTGGGCTGGCTCCTGGATGTGATCCCTACTCATACTTTCTAAAAGGTACTCCTCCCTTATCCTCTGTCACGGCCATACTTTACTCTTTGGTTGCACTTACAACAATTTGCAGCTATTTTATTTTTGTTCACATACCGTTTATTTCCTGCTAGCAGGTGAACTCCATTAGGGAAAGTGCTGTGTCTGTCCCACTTATTGCTGTATCTGCAAGCATAGAGCTCTAGTTAGCACTAACATTTGTAGAATGAATGAATGAATAAACTTTAGGCACAAAAGTTTACAAGTTTTTATAACTTGAGGATATTCAATAATTATATTATTATAATTAATTAATTAATTAAAATTATTTAATTATCATTTAACTAATAATTGAATTATTAATATAAAACTTAATGATATCTGGGTTTTTTTTTCTAGCTTGGTGGTTTCCTCTTTATAAATGTGTCTCTTACCTTCCCCCTACAAATATCTGTATTACTTTTTAATATCTGAATTTATTCAAAATATCAGTATTGTTGCTATTATATAATTATAGCTTTCAAGCATTGTAGGTATATTTCAGGTGTTCTTTTTTCACAAAGGAATATATATATATATTATATATACATAATCTTTGTGAAGAAAGTAAAAATGATATGATATGACCTTAAATGATTCACTTATGAAGGAAAGAGCAATCAAAAATTTTAAGTAAATTACATTTTGCCTTTTAAGATTTTAAAATACCTATTAACATCAGTTGGAACTCCCTCCATTATGGGAGAGCTATTTTTCTTGGAGAAACTGAGTCACAAGAGGACTGTTTAAGGTCACACAGTGAGTCAGTGACTTTGCTCGGAATGAAAACCCAGAGGGCTGACTCACTGCATTCTAGGTGGTGAGTGCTCAGCCACAGTCCTCAATCACCATACTCAGTCAGTCTGAGGTCAATAACTGATTTAAAATCATACCTCTCTTCAGTCACGGCAAATGGAACTCTGTAGATACTGACATGTGTCTTGCGGTATTTCTATTTTTCTTAAAAAAGGAAAGACTATAAATAAAACAACCAAAGTATACTAAAACAGTAGGAAAGGGAAAGAATCTTTAAACTTTTATTTACATTTCATAGACAATATAAAAACCCCAAAGCCCTCTAAAACACCCAGGCACAACAAGACGTTTTACCAAGAACAAAATTCTCAGTAGTTCCTCACTACTAACAACCCATGGGACACCAGCATATTCCTACTCTGTCATAAATGCTTTCAATTATAAATAGAGTTAATTGCTGAAATGACTGGTACTTTTGTATGCCAAGGTCAGTCGTATTTATTCAATCAGTCAGTTATTCATTCAATATATATTTATTTAGTGTGTTGGCACCATGCTAGGTGGCAGGCACAATCCAGCTCTCATGGAGCTTACCTTCTATTTTCATGAGTAGATTAAACCACACTTGCTCATAAGATGAGCATAGAAGACTAGACCTATTTTATTTTTTTCCTATTACACTATTTACTGAAAAATGATACTAATATTATCAAAACTTTTTCTAAAAACATACAATCTCTGCACTTATTTATTAGTGCTAAATTTTAAAAGAAGCAAAAATTATTTGAAGACGTGAACTTTTTGCTATGCACACTGAAAATGAGCTGTAATTGTGAGTAATGAAATGTGTGGTTTGTTATTGGTCAGAAATGATGAGTCATTTTATATTCATAAGGATGTAGATATCATACATCTTTGAAAATCAGACTGCATATTACCATAGCAGAACAGAATGGGGCTGAAATAGTCAGCTGATTATTTTCACTATGACCCTAGTATACTGCTAAACTCTATAGTAGATATTCAGAATCCAATTTAATCATAACCATATACAAGTGACTTTGAGTGCATTTAAAATGCATACACAGTTTCCAAGTGGAAACCTGATAATCGAGGAATTGTAATTCTTCTATGGTTAAGAAAATATGTGTTTCTCATGATAAATTATAATTTAAGATTTAAAACTGATTTCTAAAGGTGCCGTATTTTTCTCACAAATATGCTTGTGAGATTAAAAAATAAAGGGTAAATATTCCAAGAATAAGTTACATTGAAATGGAGAATCTCCCATTCAGGGTTCCACAGAAAATTAAATTTCTATGATTAATGAATACTGTATTAAGATATTCTATGTGGAAATCCTCATACATGGTCAGAACAGAGGCCAGGAGCCCTGACTCACAGCTTTCAGCTCTTGACTTCTACCTTACTTCAAATTCCCCCGACACCCCTATTGTGAGGGAATAACACATGAATGAAAAGTGTGAGGAATGAAATCCTCGACTTGCAAAAAGCCATTCTTTGAGAGGCAACATGATGTAGTAGTAAGAATTTTGCAGTTAGAAGAACAGCGTCGAAATCCCAAGCACATATATTTTTTTATCTCTTTGAATTTCAGTTTTCTCATCATGAAGGTAGGGATAATAATGCTTAGCTCTTAGGGTAGATCATGATATAATTGCCGTGATGATGATGATGATAGTGGTGGTGGCGGTGAGGATAGCTAACATTTATTTTGTGTTTGTCATGCAGCAAACTCAGTGCTGTGTGATCTGCAGGCCCTGTGCAGTCTAGTGTCGTGGTAAGAACATGAGTTTTGATGGAGCCAGAAAGATCAGGGTCTGAGAAGTGGTTCTGTGAATACTATAGGCCCTTGGGTAACACTTTATGTTTCTGAATCTTACTTTTTAAATCTGTAAAATGGGACTAATAATCATACCTTATTCTTAAAGTTGTGAAGATCAAATTTTTAAAAATGTGTATAACATGTATGTAAAGGTATCCCTAGTGCCTGGCATGTGTTGGGTCCCTTCCTTCCTCTTTGATGTGGCTTGAGCACATGTAGCCACATTTTCCCTGATGAAGAGAAATTATTAAACCTAACCTTGACTTAGTTTTCTTTATGAGTGTGGAGAATACCTTATTCTTCCAAAATACAAACAGGGGTATTATTGGCTTAATTGTGTCCCCATAAACTTATTTGTGATAAAGTGATATCCCATGTGCGGGACCTAATCTAAACTGACTGGTGTCTTTATAAGAGGAAATTTGGACACACAAACAAAGAGGGACACTAGGGGTGCACACACATAAAACAATGACCATGTTGGGACACAGAAGGTGGCCTGCAAGCCAAGGAGAGAGACTTGGTTTCAAACTCAAGCCTGCCGACACTTTAATTCCAGCCTTCCAGCCTCCAGAACTGTGGGAAAATAAGTTTCTATTGTTCATGCTATCTGGTCTGTAGTATTTGTTATGGTATCCTTATGAAAATAATACAAGAGGTCTCCCTACCTGCAAGGTACTTGATGACATCTCTTTAAAAAAGAGGCTAAGTGTCGCCAGCTTTCTGGGCAGTACCTGTGGCCAGCTCAGCAGTGCCATCAGGATGGTGTCTGAGACACAGGTTCCAGGCATTCACTGTCTAAACTCCACATAAGAATTCTCAGCTCTGCTTTTCTTTTGCCTGGAGGATTTTGTTGTTAAAGTGAATATTTGTGTGATCCATTTTTTTGCATACGCCATTGGTTTGGAAAATGCACAATGAGTAAAACCTAGCATAGACTGTGTCAGGAAAATGGATAAATATTGAGAAGAAATGGATGGGAACACAAGGAATGTAAAAGGTACACATCCTTCCATACAGTACACAATGTTTATTATATGACTCTGAATATGGCTGTATATTAATGTTTTGGTGAAAAATGTATACTTTATAGCTTTTAAGAAGAAATACGTTCTGACTTCTATGGATATTAAAAAATAGACTATCATATACTTGAAAAAATTGGACATTTTTATAAAAGTCTCGAGGCACTTGAGCTTTCACAAGATGCAATATAAAACCAGTCTACTTTTAAACAATGAATAGTAGTGAAGGAACAAACCTAAGGGGAGAGGAGTCAGGAACAACTTTGACTATGAAAGGTAGGGTTGTTTAGAATGTGAAAAGGTGGCCAGTGGAAAGCCTCTAGAGTAGCAGAAGGGAAAAAGAAAGAAACCACAAAATTATTAAAGAAGACAGTGAAGGTACTGTCGAAACTATTAATTATTTTTGCCTAATATTTAGCAGACCTATTAATAGGTACCCAGGTTATAACTATAATTGAGAGAAGACAAAGATTACCCTCACTCCCATCCTTTCCCACCGCTTCATCATCTCTGGGCCTCCATTGCATATACTGTTTCCTCTGCCAGAAATGCCTTCCTTGTTCTTGTTTCCAAGGAAACTCCTTATTTCTTGAAGAGCCATATCATTGTCGCATTGTTGTATGCTTCCTACCTTTCCCAGACAGTTTGTCATTCCCTAAACTGTATTCTCCATTCCTTTTTGTCAGCATGACACTGTGTACTCCTTGATTATGACCCTTAGCACAGTGTCCTGATTCTCTGAGCTAAAGCTTCTATTTCCCCTAGCAGATCAGAGACACGTGAAGGCAAAGACCTTATTTTTGTACCCTAAATGACTTACTCAGTGCTGGCCATAATATAACATACAAGTTTGAAAAAAAAGTCATTTCTTAAAATATAAATAGAAAGACATTTCAAATATAATAAATAGGCATGTTTGTTTCATAATCATCAATATAGTTTCACTGGAAAAATTCAAACTATGCAGAACTACAGTGAGCAAAATGGGATCATCGTTACTAAATCTACTGAGGCTATAATATTCTTTTTTCACTCAACAGTATGTATGTAGATATTTTCATGTTGGTAGCTCATGTTTACTGGTAATAGCTCTATAGATTCCATAATTTGTATTTACTGTAATGTAAATGATCACTCACCTGTTCATTGCCACTTAAGTTTTTACCTCTTTTTTTGTTTGTTTATTTATTTGTTTGCTTGGTTGTTTTTGGTATCATAGTTAATAAAACAATGCTCATCTTTGTACCTACGTCTTTCAACACATGTTCTGGTATGTTTTAAAAATAGATTACCAGATGTGGAATTGCTCCAAAGGAGATGTACATTTCAAATGTAGACACTGACAATTTGCTTTCTAAAGAGGTTTTACCAATTTAGATTGTCTTCAACAATATAAGTTCTTGTCAATGAATTCTAAGTAATAATACATGTTATTAGTCTTTGAATTGTGCTATTCTGATAGAAAATATGTTATTAAAACCTGTTATTATCCTGATGGCTAGTGAGAATGAATATAATTTCAAATGTATATCAGGAAGTTAGTTTTCTTTTCAAATTGTCTTTTTTATATTTTTTTCCCATTTTTAAAAACTTATGTTTGACAATTTCTTATTCATTTAAAAGAAGTTCTTATATAGTCTGATATTAATGTTTAGTTGTTAAATAAATCATACACATTTTTTCCCAATTGTTACTTGATTTTTAATATTTATATGGTATTTTTGTGTTGAAGTTTTTTTTTTGTTTAAATATATTTTTTAAAATGTAACCAGATGTGTTAGTTTATTCCTTATGTTTTTTGGAATGTTTAAAATCTCGCTTAGGAAGCCTTTAAATACCTCAAATTACAAAAATATTTTTCCATATTTTATTTGTTTTATAACTTACTTTTTATGTTTAGCTTCTTTATTTGTCTGGTGTTTATTTTTGCATACTATATGACATGTAGCGACCTAACTTAATGTTTCCTAAATGAATAAACCACTGTCACAAACTAGGTATTAAATAGACCACATCATTCTCCTGTTGATTTGAAATATGGCTATTTTCATAAGTATCTGCACATATTGGTGAATAGGGTATTGGTGAATACCCTATTCCATTTTACCCATTTTTTTCTATATTTGCACCATATATAAGAATGACTTAATTACTTTAACATCATAGAATTTTTGGGAATATGGTAAGGCAAGTTTTCTTCCATTCTTTTTAAATATTTTTATTTTTCAATTATAGTTGACATATAATATTATATTGACTTTAGGTGTACAACATAATGATTACACACTTATATAACTTATGAAGTGATCACTTGATAAGTCTAGTACCCATCTAACACCATACATAGTCATTATAATATTACTGACAATATTCTCTATGCTGTACTATACATCTCTGTTACTGTATTTATAACGGCAATTTGGACATCTTAACCTCTCCCACTTTTTCACTTATCATCTCAACATCCTTCCCATATGGCAACCATCAAAATATTCTCTGCATATATGAATTTGTTTCTGTTTTATTTGTTCATTTACTTTAATAGATTTTTAATTCCTTGCTCTCTCTCTTCTTCATCCAGTATCCCTATAATGTAAATGTTGATATGTTGGATGTTGTCCCAGAAGCCTCGTAACCTATCCTCATTTTTTGAATTCTTTTTTCTTGTTACTGTTTAGATTGGGTGTTTTCTGCTACCTTGTCTTTTAAATCACTAATTTAATCTTCTCCTTCATCCAATCTCCTGTTGAATCCCTCTTATGTATTCTTTATTTCCATCATTATACTCTTCATTTCTGATTCATTTTAATGTTTCTTATCTCCATTTTTATGTTTTCTAAAGTTCTCACTGAGTTCATCTACTCTTGCCTTAAGTTTATTGAGCATCTTCCTTAACAGTGTTTTGAACTCTGTATCAGGTAGATTGCTTGTCTCCATTTTGTTTAGTTCTTTTTCTGGAGTTTTGTCCTGGTTTTTAATTTGGGGCATGTTTCTTTCTCTCTTCATTTTGGCTGCCTCCTTGTGTTTGTTTCTATATATTAAGTAAAGCTGCTATGTCTCTCAGTCTTGATAGAGTGGCCTTATGTAGTAGGCTTCCTATGGGGCCCAGTAACACAGTCTCCCTGGTTGCCTAAGCCATGCGCTCCAAGTGTGTCTGCTCTTTGGGTGTGTTGTTTATAGAGGTGGTTGGATGGTGTTTGGTATGGACTAAAGCTGACCATATAATGTGTAACTCTGGGGCCTCTTGGGAGGGCCTCTGGTGCCAGCCAAAATCAGCTGCTGCCTGTTCCCTGTCATGGGCAACCTGGTATGAACTACAAAATGATCTGCAAATGGTTGCTGCTTTGCTGAGCTTGGAGGTGTCTGAGAGAGGCCAAGTTGTGAACTGAGGCCAGCTGCCACAAGTGTCAGGCTTGGAGGCCACTTAACAAGAGGGACAGGGTATGCTGAGGTCAGATAATGTTTGTTTGGGGATTGTGGAATTTTGAAAGATTTTAGGAATGTCTGTACCATGAGTCAAGACAGGTTGTTTGTATTGAAAAGCCACTGAAAGTGACTTGGGTGGGCCTGAAAGTTAGGTGGACCAGGGGCTCAGGGAATCGTCCAGGCAGGATGAACAGTGTTAGCTAGGTTAGTAGAGACTCAGATAAGGTGCCTGCAGTTTGGCTGAGGGAGGGCTCAACAAAGAAACAATGGCTTCTACCAGCACTTCTGTCTAGGAGAAAGCTTCCCCTCCAACCCTTACCATGAAGCCAGACAATTCCGCTCTTCCCCATATGTCCCTGATGCTCTTCTGAGCCTTTGCCCCAGTTCTGGAGCTCAGAGTGAGTCCACCAGCAAATGAAGTTGTGCGTGGGCACTTTTGGAGTAATCCTTGGGACTCCAGCAACCCTCTCTCTCACTCAGTCACAATTGCCACTTTATTTTACAGTCAGAAGTTTTTGGGACTTCTCTTCCTAGCACTGCAACCCTAGGTTTGGGGGCCTGATGTGACTCTGGGACACTTTGCTCCTCAGGAAGGATGGCTGCAGATGAGATGTTCCTCCCAATTTTCAAACACAACATGTGGTATGGGACCAGACTATTACTCATTAATAAATCCATGATTATTAATTAATAAATCCATTAATTGTTATTAATCAATAATAATTATTGGTTATGAATTATTGATTTGCTTGAGGAGAACTGAGTTATTTATGAAACCAAGTTTTTCCATCTAGGAACATGGTACAATGGATGGCTTTAATTATGTGATTTTGGGAAAATCATAAAAGCTCTCTGTACTTTAGTTTCCTCATCTACAAATGGGGATCCTAACAGTACTAGTCTCAAAGTATTATGAGGGTGAAATGAGATAATATAATGAAAGATTGGAAGATACTACCTATAATATTTAATATGTGCTAGTAGATAATGTTGTTATTATTATTGTTATTATTATTAATTGATTAGACTACTCTGTCAGTAAAATTTTTTATTCTTCATTTAGGTCTTACACATTACTTACTAAATTTAGATGTAGGTATTTTATATTTTCTAATTGATGTTATGGTTGTATAAATTACTGAATTTTAGCTATTGATACATAACTGAAAGTGTTGACTAGACTTATAGTACTTTTAAAAGTTTTCCAGATAATTTTTTTTAGTTTTTCAAAGAAAGCAATCACACTATCTGCAAATATTGACTTTCCAAGACTTATGCCTTAGACTGTACTTGCCTCATTGAATTAACAGGGCTTAATTATGGTAGTGGTCACAGACTCAAATGTCTTTCAAGGCCAATTAACATAAATAAGTGAAGTAGAAACTGAGTCAAAGAGGGGAACTATAGTAAACTGGGAAATGCATTTTTTGTCTAACGAAATCAAAAATATAATGAGGGGACCAATCTATTTGATTCAAGGAATGGTATTTTTTGGCTCCTTCTTTACGTAGTCATCACACTAGATTAGCAGTTCTAAAAGTATAGTTGGTGTCTCTTGCGAGGTCTCAACATCATTGCAAGGTCAAAACTATTTTCATAATCATACTCAGACACCATTTGCTTTATTTTTATGTTGATACTTATGTTGGTAGTGCAAACGCACTTGTGGGTAGCACTGTTAGCTCTATAGTACAAACAAAGGCAGTGGCTCTAAATTGTCCTAGGAACCACTGCATTTTTTATTGCCATGTGCTCATGGTGAAAAAAAAAAGTTGGTTTTACTTAGGAATATTCTTGATGAAGCAATAAAATTCTAAACTTTATTAAATCTTAACCCTTGAATATACCTTGTTTTTAATATTGGTATGAAGAAATGGGAATATGCACAAAGCACTTTTGCTACTTACCAAAGAATAACAGCTGTCTTGAGAAAAACATTTATGCAGTTGATTTCTGAGCTAAATGAACTAACTTTTTTTTTTTTTTTCTTGGAATGCTATTTTACTTGGAGTAAAAGCTACAGACAAACTATGGTTAGGGGAAATTGGGCGTTTGGCAGAAATGTTCTCAAAAATGAATGAATGAGCCTTTACTTCAAGGAAAACAACTGACAATATTTGCTGTCGATGAAATTCAAGATTCTGAATTTAAAAAAAAAAAAGAATTTTGAAAAACATTTAACCAATGTTTACACTAAGAGCTTACCAATATTAAAGGACTTTTCTGAATTGGTCAGTGGTGATATTAAAATAAATATTATTTTTTGAAATTGTGTAATGAAATGTGTCAACATTTAGAAGATCTGTATTATTCAGTGACTCAATATTTTCCATAAGATTAACGTATATTACAAAACCATGCATGGATAAAAGATCCATTCAAAATGCAAATAGACCAATAGATTGTAATGTAGCAGAATGTGAAAAGTTTATTGATACAGTTTCAGATCACATATTATAATTATCTTAAGAAACTATAGCTTGTTGAGTTTTGATGTAGTATCAAAGAAGAATATTAACAATTACCCAAAGGTTGACTCTTTTCTTTTCCAACTACGAATCTGTGTGAAGCTGGATATTCTTTGTTTACTTTAACCAAAACAACATATTGCAACACAACATTGCAAAATATTGCGCAAACCAATATGAGACTCCACTGAAACATTAAAAATCTATTAAAATAAAAAATGTAAATGATACTCTTTTTACTAATTATTTTCTTTGGAAAATATAGTTATTTTTCACAAAATTGATATTTATATTAATTAAATTATATATTAGCTGTAAAATCACCCAGGTGATGGCTTTATTGTTATTTTTGATGTATTACTAAGTAAATATTTTTTTTAAATTTCACAGTTTTTACTGCAAAAACTCACCCTTCCCATATGACTTAGGTAAAACTCACTACAACTCTTTCTCCTGATTCCCTTGAGATTCTCAATGAATGTCTTTGTTACCTTTGACCTTGCAAAACACAGATCCTCTAAATTTTCATTGTTCCCTAAATCTGTTTCTCTGAAAAAAATTTTTTTATTCAACTGATTGACTGACACCCCTCTGATTACAAAAACTAATTTCACTATGAAATCACCCCTCCTATAACTTGTCTACTTCTTCTTATAGAAGTCTAGAGCAAAACTCCTTGCCAAAATACTCTGACCTGCAGACCTAGAGTGTTCTTCCTATTGTAATAATAGCTAAATAAAATCAAATTCTTCCTCACTCGTTCATTAATTTTTGTTGTTCTTTGCCTTTGACATTAAAAATAATTTTATATTTTTATTATCTTCTAACTTTCTAATATGTTGAAGCATGCAAAAATAAGAAACTCTGGGCTGGTTTTTATTTTTAAAAACATAAAACATTCATAATGCAAAATTAATCTGTTTAAACTTCATTCTCATAAAATGAAGCTGTATTTCAATATATACATACAATTTCCTCTATGATTTCATTCAGGAGAAAAAAAGAATCAGATGAATCAGGCAGAAGTTATGTGGTAATAGAAGAGAAAGGTCTTCCAAGTAAGCCACACAAAAAGATGAAAGGTAACTATACATACAGTACAATTGGTAGAGCATAGGGAAGCCCTTCAAATCCTAAAATACCTCTTCTTTATGGTTGTGTGTGTGTGTGTGTGTGTATTTGTGTGTGTGTGTGTTGGATGGAGGGAATCAGAAAGTGGCATTTAAGTCAATTGTACATCAAGAAACAGATAATGTGAGACATCCATTTAACACTGGACTTTGGTATCAGCTAATACCTCTGAAGTAATTAGTTACCTATTAAGAAAGAAAGATGACAGGATGGTTATCACAAAGTGGGAATTGTGGGGGAAGGAGAAAAAGAAGCACATGAAAGTTGCCGCAACATTGAAAGTCTAATTGTTTTTCCTTCACTATTGTACCTATCCTTCTTGATTTCAATATGTTGGTCTTTTCCACCTACTAACTCAGAAAATCAGGAAGCCCCCAAAGAGGCCAAGAGTCAAGTGTGTTTTAGGGCCCCTTAGTCCCTTCCCTAATTCTGGACACAGTCCTTTTCAGTCTAAGTGCTTGCGTGGGTGCTCTGGCCAAGAAGTAACCAACAACAGTGCTGAAACATACTAAAAAAGATATGCTCTTCCATATTGTTTGAATCTATAGTTCTTTTCACCAGTGCAATGCATTTTTAATAGTATGTACTATTAACAAAGGAAAGGTCAGTGGATAAAAGGTCTCTGGTGAATCTCTGCTCATGTAATGTTAACTTCCTATTAAGAGATGTTATTCTCATAAATGAAGAAAACTAAAAACACACACTTTCGGAAGCAGGTATATTTGTTATACTTTTACACATGTAATGCAGTCTAAAGAAAAATTAATAAGAAGAATTTTACTAACTATATCCTGTACTGTTACAGAGAACTCAAGAGTCGAAAAGAAAAATAAATATCAATTCTGAATATCTTGAAAGTCACAACACTTAACTTTAGCTATTAACCCTAAAATATTTTTGATTGTTTATATAATGCAACCAAATAACTAATTGTAAATTAAGCTATAAATTGATTGATATAAAGTTAAAGTAAATCTTTACTAAACTTTTTCTACATTTAAATATTAACTATCAATATTAACTATTATTTCATATTATACATAAAAATATTTGGTAATTTTACTTTTAGAATTGTATAGCATCATTCTGCTAAAGAATTTAAATAATTTTATCTTTTGAGAATTAATTATTTTTATAACATCCCCAAGAAGAAGTTAAATGCATTTAGATATTTTAAATTATTTGATTTCTTCCCTTAGGTAACACTAAGTGTATTTTGATTGAGAACTGAAGTGAAACCAAATCATATCATACCTAAATTTATAGGAATTTTCTTTTGTGAACAGAACTGAATATAAAAATAACATTTGAGTTTAAAAAGTTTTCTGTATAATAAGAAAAATTTTAAAAATTTAGGAAAACTATCAACATTTTGTAAATTTCAGGATTTACTAAATTACCCAAATTTTTAGTGGATATTAAAGTAGCCTACTGTTAGAAGGTATATCCATTATGTACTTTTTTGTGTGTACAGATCGTAATAAATATTTTAGATACTCATACTGCATAAAAATGTCATATGCAAGATTCTCCAGAGAATAAAATCTCATAGTAATTTATTTTTTACTATTATTCTATAGTAACTTTTTCTGAAAAGAGAACTATCTGAAGTGAGGGTCTACTTCATGAGAAAGAAAATCAAAAGCTTTTGGATTTAGGAAAGTACATTTAGCTAATGTGATAATCCTCTGTCATGCAGCTCTTGGAGGTCACTCAACATACTTGTCATAACAACCTGAGAGGAGCTTTTCAGAGTTCAGTCCTCAGTGAATCAGTTCTCAGAAGTTCAGAACATACTGAAAGGAAGCACTGACTGTGAAATCATCTCCATATTTTCATCAATAATATCTTTAACTCTAAAACCTTGAGGTATGTTATGTAAAACATAAGGAAAGCCCCAGACAGAAAAGGATCAACCATTCATTCTAGTTAGAGGCAACAGGTTGTCCTGTGAAAAGAACATTTGCTGAGTCCATGGACTTCAGTTCAAGTCTCAGCTTTGTTATTAACTCCTGCATGACTCAGATTCCTGCCTCCCTGGGCTTCTTTACACGCATCTTCCAGGAGATAAATTGGACCAGATGACCCAGAAAATTTCTTCTGACGAACTTAGCATGCTCCAAATCTAATTATTTAAGGAAATATGTTTTACTAGCATGAATGTATATTTTTATAAAAGCAAAAAATTTCTAACCATTATTCATTAAGAAATTAAAATTCTGAAAACAAAATAATTCTGTGACATTTGTTAAACAAAATATGTGCCCCACATAAAAAAATACATTAAAGAAAAACTAATTAATATAGTTTCTCTTCTATCATCTTTCTCCAGTAATCCTTTTTTAGTTTTTACCAGGAATGTACGGTATAACCAAAGTTAACAAAAACAGTTCTCTGCGCATGAATAATTCCTATCCAGTGATCAAGAGTGAAAAGCAATGACCATGTATTAAAGGGTCAGAACCGTGTGTCAGGGGATGGTCTACATTCCCACTGAGAACAAGGCAAAGCTCTTGGACTCTGTGACCCTGAGTCTGTTTCTTTATAAATTTCAAAAGAAGACTCAGTGAAGTGCTAAATAACAAACTATCCACAGGCGCCTGAGAATGGATTTACTCTACAGGAAATTAAATTGGAGCTATTGAGGGCTTGAGTTCATCTTTATTTTTTTTAAATCCAGTTTCTTACAACATAACCCAAGGCCTATTTTCATCATACTACCTACTTCCTCATTTGTGCATATAGAACACTGATTTTCTTAAACCACTAAAACATTAAGCTAAAAAAAATAAACATTATAAATATACAAAATTGTGTGTGTGTGTGTGTGTGTGTGTGTGTGTGTGTGTGTGTTTCTTTTGGATATAGCCTTGTTCTGAAAAACAAAACAAAAAAATGATGTCAAAACTATAGCAAAACCAAACTTAAGATTCCCTACCTGAGGCAAAGAAGAACTAAAATATAGTAGCACAGTTCAAGCTACTATATGGTAGAAAATCTCTCTTAGATTATTGTGTAGTTTAATACTTAGTCATATGGACATAGGTGTAGCTCATTTTTATTACAAAAATAAAGAGTTTCCCAGCTTGTACTTTTTAACCTTAAAATTGGAAAGGTAAATCCAATAAAGATAATAAAACAGCAAACTCTATGCTGAATAGATTTTACATTATAATTTGAAAGTTAGCTTGGAAACACTTATTCTTAATAGAGAGATACCTGGCTACAATTCCCTAACTCTATTAGATAAGAACTGTTCAAAAGAAGGAAGAAGAGAGGGATTGTGAAATATCTTCTTGTACTAATAAATTTAAGCAGAATTTTAACATTTTATAGAAGATAAAAGCAAATAACATATAGTTTTAAGTTTGATTATGACATAATACAAAAATTCAATAGTTTTTTTCTTTGATTTTTTTTTTTTTATGGTGACATTGGTTAAAGAAATCCAGTAAGTTTCAGGTGTACAATTTAGCAGTAAGGTGTGTGTGTGTGTGTGCGTACACACAAACACATATTTATATTGCATTGTGTTTTTCCTTGATTTTTCATAAGAAATGTCCTCATAACATATCTCTCACTGTTGAAATTTTTTTTCTTGCTTTCTATTTTACTACTCAGTAAAATGAAACAAGAAAGTGCCAAAACAGGACTTCATCTGAACAACAAAACAAGAATTATGACAACAGAAGAAATACTTAGCTTTAACATGGATAATGAAGGTATCAAAATTGTTAAAGATGTTGTTTACCTTGGTTCAGTCATTAGTTTGAATGAAGGCTGCAGTTAAGACATCAAGAGAGGGCTGAGACTTGGAAAGGAAGCAATGGAAGAATTCCATCGAGAGCAAAGATGTGTTATTAAAGACCAAGGGTAAGATCACCCTTACCTTCATATTCTCAATTACTATGTATGAATGTGCAAGTTAGACAGTGAAAAGGCTAATAGAGAAAAAAAATGATTTATTTGAAATACAGTGTTGGAGGAGAGCTCCCTGGATACCCTGAACCACCGCAAAGATCAACAAGTGGGTCTTAGAGCAAATTAAGCATGAAACATTGCTGGAGGCAAAAATGACAAAACAAAAGCTGTCCTACTTTTGGCACATCATTAGAAGGCAGGTAGGGTTCTTCAAAAGACAGTAATACTGGTAAAAATAGAAGGATGCAGGAAAAGAGGAAGACCATATAAGAGATGGATTGACTCCATAAAAGAAGCCATAGGCATGAGTTTATAGGAGCTTAGAGGGCTGTTGAGGACAAGACATTGTGAACATCAGTCATTTACATGGTCACTAGAAATTGGAGCCAACTCAATAGCATGTAAAAAGAACTTTTTTCCTCTTGTTTCATCCCTTCCTTTTATGATATTTACCCTTATCTTTTTTCTTTTACTTCAATTTACCTCTGCAAAAATTTGATGTCCGGGCTCAGCCTCCAATGTCCCCACAAGCATTTAAATGGAAGGCCCCGAGGGGCAAGTGTAGGTGAGCAGTGTGCAAGAGAAAGCTGGGAAAGCTTCCAGGCCGCAGACCAGGGGGAAATGAAGTAGAACTCAGATAGTCAAGCACACATTAAGAGCCTCAGAGAAAAAGTCAGAATGACAGGTTGCCCTCTTTCTAGGCAGCTGTTCTTTCCCTATTCCAGTCCCTCTTGAGGGGGCCTGTACTTCCTCTCTGCTTCTCCGCCCAAAAGTAGTATAGTAAAGAACACATCCTGCTTCTTTCCTAGCCTTGCTCACTTCTTAAGAGGGAGGCCCACCTTGCTTCTGCTCTCCCATTCTATCTATTATGACAGGAGTTCAGGGGAAAGCTTGCCTTAACCTTTTGTTTCAGTTTTTCCATCTGTACTTTAGTGCATGCATTAATCTAAACTACCACAGAGGAGCACTCTGTACTCCTGATACTTATGTCCTTCAGAACTTGAGATTCTTAATAATTTTTTTTTAGTCTATTTGTGTGCCCACAGACTAATAAAGGTGCATTTAAAGTCACCTACCACCATTTAAATTTTATTGATTTCTTTGTATTCCTTTCAGCTTTTGTTTTCTATATTTTGATGTTATGTTCTTTGGTTCATAAATCTTCACAGTTGTTTTAAACTTGTAGATTGTACTCATGAATGTTATAGAAAGTGACACTTTGGACCTTTAATTACTGTTTCCTTCAATGCAGCACTGTTAAACATTATTATCAGAATCATAACTTTAATTTTCTCATGTCTGGTATATGTTTGGCTATGTTTTTATTTAAAATATTTTTAAATTATTTTTCATAGAATATATTTTCATAGTCCCAAATGAAACTTTTTTCTTGATAGAACATTTTATCCTATTTTAAAATTGTTACATCAGATATAGTCTTCATCTTCTTTTTATTTTATCAAATTTTAATCTTCCCTTGATATTTTCTGTTATTAAATTTTGATCTTTATTTATATGATGTATTATCTTTTAACCATTCAGCCAAATTAAAAATGTATTGCTTATTTTTAGTTCTACTAAAAAATGCACCTATAATTTTAAATAGTATGTTTAAATGTATGTCTCTTATTTTCTATAATTTCCCAAGTTAAATAACCATTGCTGTTTCTTTGAGAAATCAGGAAAAATAGTTTTCTTTTGCTATCAACATTTCCTTCCTCAATTCCTACCTTTTACATTCTGAAATTTTTGACCTAGTATATAGCTCACCAAATTAATATTTTCTCTCTGCAGTATATGTGTTCACCTTTAAGAGTTATAAATGTGACATTAGATTGTTTTTACCTTAATTGGCGTGGCTATTTGAAATGAATTATTAGTGGTAGGATATGCTTTTGACTTTTCTTTAAGTACTCATTTGTCTTATCAATTCTGAAAGTTCTCAGCAATTACATCTTTGATCTACTTTATTGTCTATTTTTTTTTCTGAAAACTTCATTAGGTATTTATTGAATAGTTTTATTTCACCTTCCATTTCACTAACTTTTTTTTTCATATATTGAACCTCTACCTTGCTGCAGTATATTCTAGGTAATTTTTTACAATATGTTATGCACTTATTCTCTCTTTAGTTGTATCTAAGCTGTTTCTAATTAATTCATTAAAATTTTAATTTTAATTTCTATATTTTAATTCTAGAAATTTTACTTGATTCTTTTTTCAATTCTGCATTAAAATAATAGTTTTATTTTTTTCTTTTAAAACATATATTTCCTTTTATAGCTTTTATTTAATAATTTTATCATATTAAAATTTTGTAATCCAAATTCTGTTATTTGTTGTGTCTTATAACTATTGCTCATAATAAATTTTTTATATTGTGTTTTAAAAATTTATCTTCAGTATAGCTCTATCTAGGAAATCGGTTAAACTTAAGTTGAAAAAAGTTTTGCATTTTTTTCTGCTGAGCATCTCAGGTCTATCATTTATCTGACTTTATACTTTTATTTCTCAATATGATGGTTCTTGGGCCATGTATGTGGTAGAAATTTGATCCCCAATTCCATATGAGGGCAGGTCTATGTTTACCAATTTCCAAGAGTCCAGGAGGACAGAAAGTTCTATTTTTTTGTTTTCCATTTTTTTGTAGTCTATTTTTCACTGAGTTTGTTACAGTTTTATGGATGGAGTGTGTTCCTGTACTAGCTTCTCCTGCTCCATGTGGATGATATAGTCAAACTCTTGCAGCTATTATAATTGACAACATCCCTATCTTCACTCTACCCTTGAAAATGCTGTGGCATAGTTTATCAATTTGCTTCTCTGCACTTCAGTTGTTATTTTTTTAATGTGGTTTATTCGAAATCAATTTCTTCTGAACTTGTCTAATATATCTTTAAATATTTCTGGTATTTCAACCAATCTATTGTATTTTTATGCATATCAGTTCTCTGAATATTTTATCATTATTTATTCACCATAGCTATCACACTTTCTCCAATTTCCTCATTTCTGTTTTTCATAGTTTTCTCAAACACATCTTCACATCATTCATTTTGTTTTCTGTATTGTCTATTCAGATCAGTTTATAATTGTATTTGAAGTCTTTAAGTGCCATTGTCCTTTATTTCTTTTCTTATTTTTTTTTTTATTTCCTCTTTAATGACTTTATTTCATAAAGTTCATTTTTGGGCAAGTTTTCTTGAAAGTCTGAGGACATTTTACTCTGTCATATTTTCTGCTACATAGAATATATCTCCTAAAATATTGTTCATACCTATATTTTCCAATCTGTATTTATTTTCTTCTTGTTCTGCAAAATATTTGCTCATATGACAAACATTAATTTCTGTCTTTCCAATTTTATCCTTTTGAATGATCATAATTTACCTGGGTCTGTTTGTTGTCTGAAATAGAATGAATGGAATTTCCTTGACAGTCTTTCTTGTTCTCTTGGCAACTGTCTTTGTGGAAGATATTTCTTCTATGTGTAATTATCTGGTTGTATGAGAGTGATAGAAAGCCAAAACTGTGGGCAGCATAAGAGCACTGTGAAATTTCTCAAATTTTTTGTTACTCTGTACCTGACTCCACTGAGTTGGGGATTTTCTTGTCCCTGGGAGAGGTATCTTTTCAATATCACTTAGCTTCCCACATTTAGGATGAGTTAGCAGTTTTTCTAAGGATAGAATGCATAGGTTTTCCCTTCGGCTCTTGGGCTATATGCATTATTAATCAATATGTATTTTTCTCCATGTGTTTAATTCTGGCCAGCTGTTATAATGCTATATATCTTACCCTTCTTAATTAGTCTGATCTGAAAAAGGGGGGGGGGGTGGTTTATATCTTTATTAAACATGTTTTCTCCAGCCCCATTGACCTTTCAAATTTACAATGGAAAAGTAGCCCTTATGTCTACTATTTCTTGTCCTTCTTGCAATCTACTCACATTTATACCCTGTGCCGTTAAGCATTTCTTCCATCCATGCTCCTGTGCTCACAAACTAAGGAATGAAGCATTAGCTCCCAGTGTGCAATTAAATTTTGTCCAAATTATAATATATATGACATATTCTACAGAGATTTTAATATTATATTAGGATTGGTCTTAATTTCACCAGAGATGACAAATTTTTATGTAGTTCCTTATTGTTTGTGTACATTTTAGAGTGTTTTTGTTTTTTTTTCCAAGATGTACTTCTGACTCATGGAGCTAGAATAGTAGTTTATTTATTTTAGAAGAAACTGCGATTTAAAGGAATTCTCTGTTATTATATGTGACCATACATTCTGGTCATTTTTTGCAAGTCAACCTTTCTAAGCTTTAATGTCCTCAGTTATAAAATGGGGATAGTGACACATATCTCCTTGAGTTGTTGTGAGAATTTAATTAAATAATAAATGCAAACCCAATGAACATACTGCCTGGATATTAACAAATGTTATTACTAGTAGTAAAATTTCAAAAATTGAGATTTTTCTTTTTGAGTGTCTGCTTTTAATGTAAATCACTATGAGTTTTTGAAGAGGCAGAAGAAGCTCACTTTGTTTATTTCAGCCAATCATTCTCTGCCACCTGGCAGGGTTCAGTGGTCACTGGAAAATCTTATCCAAAAAGAAAATCTGTGAAAGCAATATCCTGAATCTGAAAAAAAAAAAAAAAAAAAAAAAAAACTTCTACCAAAGAATGTTGACACAGTTCAGTGATTTTAGCATTTTAGTAAGGCTAAAACAAGGTTAGAAATGAAAACTACAAAGTAAACGAAGCAAAAAATATAAAAGTTTGACTATTTAGCCCTATTGTGGCAAATTTACAAAGCAATTTTATTACCAGACAAAAATACAATCAAAAGTTTAAAAAAAAAAGATGAGTTATGTATGAGTTTTATTATCAAAAACAGAGCACACATAGCTATTTTAGGTAACATATTTATAAGAAAAAGTTCCTTTACTGATGGCGTTGAGCTTACATCATTCATTTTTTCCATCTGCCACCAGTAAAGAAGTCATATTTACTTCCAAGAGCAAAATGTGCTAGACTATGGTTTCTTTTTTAAATGAAGTTGTAATGTATCTGAAGAGAAGAGTGATGGAATTAGATGTTATTAAATAACAGCTAACAATGACAGGTATTTCTGGCTGAATATATCTTTAACTCTATAAACTAAATATTTCAATCTCAATACTCAGTGACTACAAATTATGTTAGAAGCCCAAATGTCATGCTTTGGAACATCTACTCACTTCCCTTGTAAAATTTCCCGTCTTTCTCAAGGCTGCCTTGCCCAGATAGCTCTCATTGTTCAAGAATCAGTTCTTTCTCTTCTGTCTCTCTGTCTGTCTATGTCTCTTTCTCTCTCTCCCTCTCTTACTTTTCCTTTGCTGCACAAGAATTTATTTATACAACTCACTCTACCACTTCCTCCCAAACTGCTGATGGCTCAGTGCTATATTCTGGAGGTGGTCCTCACTCTGCTGTCTTCTGGAGTTATTGAAGGTTCTTGAGGCTTCAATGACTACTGCCTCCCTTGGGTGACAGCTTAAGAACTAAGTCTTGATAGTTTCATAGACTTAGTTCCTTTTGGCATCATGTCCATCTTCAGTTTCACTTCCATTGAATTTTGGGTCTTTGTGTCTACTAAAATAAAGGTTTGGTTACAACTGAGTCACAGACTCCACTAACTTAGGTGATTCCTCAAAGGGAAGAATGATACTTCCTTCAGTCAGGAGTGTCCAACACACACATGTGCACACACACAGACACACAGACACACACACACACACACACACACACGCACACACACACACACACAACTTGGGCTCTAAAATATACAAGTGTAGTAGTGTGATTTGAACCTTTATATTTATCCACACAGCAGTTTTCTCCCAAGTGTGCCTAAGATTCCAGGCTGACTCGGTTGAATGGGGAATTACTACCCATCCCTAACATGGCCAGAAACGTTATCCATGCTCTCATCTCTATCTTCCTTTCCTGACATCTCTCTTTGGTTAGTACTTTCCTATCTAACCATAAATATGTATTGAGTGCTTTCTCTGTCTAAGGCACAGCTCAAGCAATGGCAGGTAGTACAGAAATAGTTTACCATTTGTTGTAATCATTTTGAATCTCAAAGAGAAAGTGTATCTTCCAAACCCTTCTCTCTTACAAAGTTCTTCTTCCTCATCAATATTTATGCATTCAAATAGCTCTATGGGATCAGCCAGGTAGAATTTAAGAGGAATTGTACAACTCCAGATATCTAGAGAGTTGGAGCTCTAGGTCTCTACTCAGTCAACACTCATTGTACACCAGTGGCATACCAAGGATGGGACAGTGGGAATAATTTACCCTTGGGGCAGGCAATAGGTCTATACATTAACTATGGTTGTTTTGCTCTTTATTATCACCGAATACCAGTAATTCTAAACAACACTAGTGTTAAAATATTCTTCCCAGAAAGAATGTTTGTCGGTCTAAATTAAGAGTCAGGAAGCTGTCCGTAAAGGGCCAGAGAGTAACCATTTTGGGCTTTGAGGGACATAAGATCTCTGTTACAATTACTCAAACTTACTACCATTGAGAGAAAGCAGCCATAGACAGTATATAAATGAATAAGAGTGGTTATGTTCCAATAAAACTTTATTTACAAAAATAGACAACAGGCAGAAATTGGCTTTCAGGCCATGGTTTGGCTCTAATTTCTAAATAATTGTGTTTGCTGATAAGATTTAATATATATCAGTTTAAAATTATGTTCATTGCTTACATTTTTGTAAACATTATATTCTACATATAAATTAATTCAGAGAACTCCCAATTATACAGAGTCACTGACACATGCAGACTCAACCATATGGTTCGATTTCTGGAATAAATTTTTAACAGTAAGAAATCATTCGAGTTTGCTTCTGCCTATTTCCAGTCTCAAACCCTTGTGATACTACATATTTTTGCATTTAGACATAGATTAAATAAACAATGATCACAGTGATGTAAAGAAGAAACAGAAAAGCTGGATCACTTAAATTTTATTATTCTATTTCAGAGTTGAAAAATAATGGCTATAGCCAATCAGCTAAAAATGATTTTTGTATTTTTTTAATATTTAAAAATTTTTCAAAAGAGGAATTGTTTCATAACATAAAGTTTTATTAGAACATAGCCACACATTTGTTTATGTATTGCTACAATAAGAAAATTGAGTAGTTATAATAGAGATCACATAGCCTGCAAACTTAAAATATTTATTATATGGCCCTTTGCAAAAGCATTTGCCAATCTTTATTCTGTATGACCTCTTGGAATTTTTAACTGTGCTCAAAAGTTAAAATAGCAAAACAAGATCTGAACTGTAGGTAAAATTTATTTGTTTAGTAAATGTAAATTATAGTTTATATATGAGATGTTTTTCTGACTTTTAATAATATATTTAAAATTGAAAGTTATTCTTTTCTTTTACTTCATTGTTATAAAAATAAAGAAGGAAAAAAAAACTAATGTTTAATACTATTGTACACCATATTAGTATGCTAGGACTGCCATAACCAAATATCACAGATTGGTATGTTGGTTTAAACAACACAAATTTATTTCCTCACTGTCCTGGTGGCTAGAAGACTAAGACACAAGTGTCAACAGGTTTGGTTTCTTCTCAGGCCTCTCTCCTTAGCTTACAGGTAGCAGCTGTCTCACTGTATCCTCACATGGTCTTTCCTCTGTGCGCATGCATCCTGTTGACTCTGTGAGTGTTCAAATTTCCTGTTCTTATAAGGATACCAGTCAGAATGGATTAGAGCCCATCCTAATGACATCATTTTAAATTAGTCACCTCTTTAAAGACTGTCTCCAAATACAGTCACATTTTGAGATGCTGGAAGTTAGGACTTGAACATGTGATTTGAAGCAAGCACAATTCGGCTCATAACCTACATAATGAATAAAAAATATAGTCATAGCTTCTTAAGCCTGAAGGGAAATCTGATTTTATTTGTTCATTTTATAGCTGAGGGAAGAAAGGTTTCTTCAATACAGGACAGCAGTGAAACCATGGGAGCCCAAACCTGAGCTCAATACTCTTTCCACCAGAGTTTACAGGATGTTTTTACTGTTTCTTAGACTCACTGCTGCTGAAATAGCAAATTGATATTATATCATTAAATTACCTTTGGTAGAAAAGTTCTCATTTTGGCTTTTACTCTATACATTATTGTACATAGTTCTGTTGCCATTCTATGAAGAATTTGAGGGACTCTCCATCAAAACAATACAAATGAAAGGCATAGAAGCTCAGTTCTTTGATAGAAATGCTGGTAGAAAGCTGATAGGAAATATTTGTACAGGAAATCAATACTCTTAATAATTATAAGTGGCTTTGTTCCTTCCATCTTTCTTCCAAGTTGCCTTTAAAGAAAATAAAAATATATTTTTATTTTGGGAGATATTTCAATGTTTCTATATTGGGAGATATTTCTATTCAAGGAAAAATCAGAAATCATGTGTTCTTCATAAAACATGGTAATTTAAGCTCTATTCCAAGAGGATAAAATATTTGTGGAAAAAAAATGTAATTTTGATTACAAAAATTGAAGGAATTACACAGCAGAAAGATGATTTTTCCTAAAAGAGGAATACTTAAAACTAAGACAATTTTTCCTGCAGATTTCTCTGTAAATTTCTCAATTTCTTAAAGTCATTTAGTGATCATTCACAAATGAAAAACAGACACTGTTATCTAGGCCTGAGGCCAGATGGTTTATTTATAAAGATGTCAGAGCATTTCAAAATGCTTGATGCTTATAACAAAGACAGGCTCATGTAGTAGGCAGTGGGATGAAGGGAGGCATTTTCTTATTAAACATACCAGAAAGTGATCTTGAAAGCATAGCTAAGATTTTTCAGATAAGGAAGAAGTACATAGTATCTCTTTTTTTTTTTTTTTTTAAGGGTTACGGTAACCCTGATATGTTAGGAAACTTTTTTTTTCTATACAAATGTCTGGGACCCATTTTGGAGTTTTGAATCTGTTAACAAAAATGGGCAAGGTGTCCTTTAACAACTAAGGATAACTTAGTTGTATGTACACTTTGCATGCTGTATGTAAGCTCTCACAACCCAGCAAAATTTTAGATACTTAGCCTATAACATCTCAGATACTAGAATTCTGGTCTCAACTTTGTTCTGTTCTCCGTAATCCTCATATGGATGAAATAAATTAAGAGGGTTAATAACAATTATAGAATGCTTTAAAACACACTAATTAAATTTTCAATAGCTGCTTTTAATTTTTTTTCTTTTGGAAATAATATTTTATTTTTGTTGTTTTGGCTCTTTTTCTTCTACTGAATTTATTTACACTATTCTATTTTCCTGAAGAACTAGCAGCTAGTAGTTTATAGAAAAATAAGATGAATTTCTCATCAAAAGCAATTTTAGAGATGATCTAGTCAAAACATTGGTTTGAGAGTAAAAAAAAAAAGGAACTATAAAAAAATTAAACTGATGTTCTAATTCCACATGATAAACAGTGTTAGAGAAAGCACTTGATTCTATGTATGATAATTCTTCACCTTCTTCTTCCTGATAAGCCATGCAAAATGTAAAAATTCAGATATATTAATGATCTTAAAAAAACATTCAGTCTTTTTGGTGGAAGAATAAAAGATTTTTTATTCTCTCACTTCTCTAACAGAACTTTCTGTCTTCTTCTTTCTAAAATTTAAATCCTCACTAGATACAGTTTTGAGTTACTCAAAGTATAGGGAAATAATAATTGGGAGGACTCGTGTTACCATTTTGTCTTGAGAAGCCAACTGGTTACTCAGAACTTCTGCAAAGCAAGGAGCTTTAAAATGGGCATTGCATTCCATAGATTGGTTCTCCAGCTTTCTAGATCCTTGGAACTTTTTGTTAGTATACTTTGAGATGATGACTTAAGTCTTGTGAACTAACAAACTGACACACAATAAACTTACTAGAAACTGATTTATAAAGAGAGTCCAGTGTTTAACTTGTAACAAAAATTACAACTACCAAATAAACGAAGTGTTTATGGAATAGCAAATAGAAGAGATGGCAAATTATAACTGAGAATTTGCTCATAATTATTTAATCAGCATCAGGCAAATTCTAAAATTTAAATGGTTAACATCAAGAGTCTATTGATAACCTAGTTTTTAACTCAAGCTTATTCACAAATTTTAGTTTACATGACATATGAGAAGCTAAGACATAGAGAAACTTTTTTAAAAATGTATTTTATGTTTGTGTGATATTAATAGTTAACAAACACTTTTACATGTATAAAAAAATGTGCATTTAACTAAGCACAATTCCTTAAATCTGTTACTCACTACAATGATTTTTGATTCTAAAGAAACATTTGAATATTTGTGGTGGCAATGCTTCAAATTTCTACCTCAATAGTCAAAGATTACTTCGGCATCTGTTTTAGCCACTGTTAGAATGTTGCTGTAAACTCTGATTTAATGCTATGTGATCAGACTCTCTTAGGGGCCAATCCTTGCCCT
Source organism: Eidolon dupreanum (assembly GCA_028627145.1). Classification (NCBI taxonomy): domain Eukaryota; kingdom Metazoa; phylum Chordata; class Mammalia; order Chiroptera; family Pteropodidae; genus Eidolon; species Eidolon dupreanum. The sequence continues at coordinate 145,080,435 of CM053502.1, forward strand.
TCAGTAGCCTACTAAAATAGGTGTGCTCATTTACTTGAGATGTCTACTTTCTTTAAAAATCCTCTGTCCATAAAACGTCAGTCTTTCCCTTTTTTCCAAAATCCACCTAAAAATTCCTTACCTCCTTTAGAAAGCCCTGTATGATGAATTCTGTCTGATTCTAATTATACTACTGTTATCATTCCAGAACTGATACGTTCATTTTAAACTCTATTAATATGCATTTGCTGATTTAAAATGTGTTTTTTTTTCCCTGTTATTTAATGATTGTGGTAGCCAGCCACTAAGATGGACGAAACATTCCCCTTTCCTGATATATAAATGACTTTAGTATTGAACAATGTTAAATTGGATAATCAATTGAATAGTGTGGAAATGACAGATAGTGACTTTTAGGCTAGGTTATAAAAGACATTGAAACTTTCCCCTCACTCTCTTGAATCACACACTTCGAAAGAAAATACCTGACGTTGTGAGGACACTCAAGAAGCCCTCTGGATAGGTTCATGTAGTGAAGAACTAAGGTTTCCTACCAACATTCGTGTGAAAAAGCCACCTTGGAAGGAGATCTTCCAGCCCCACTCAAGCCTTCAGATGACATCTTGACTGTAGTTTGTGAAAGATCCTGACCTAGAACCATTCAGTTAAGTTTCTTCCTTTTTCCTTGGCAACTATAAGATAATAAATGTATATCGTTTTAACCTACTGTTTTGCAGCAACCTGTTAGGCATAATAAACAATGGACATAATGATCAATTGTGTCCTGACATTTAACCTACTTGAAGTTATAAAATTTGCAATTTATTTCCTTTTTGCTCAATTCTTCAAGCATAGGAGAAATAGCAGGATAGATATACAAGGTTAATGATAGAGAAATGGTAACCTTACCACTGTGATTCGTGTCACAGTATTTTCTCCCGTAAAGCCATTGATGATAAAATGTCAGTTTACTCATATTTATTTTAAAATATCTGAACTAGATGAGCAAGTACCATAATCTAATTCTTTTTTTCGTATGACAAATTCTTAATGGTAGGATAACTCCCCTGGTGCCTAGCAAAATGTCACCTTTTTTCTTTGTCCCAAGTCCCCACATTAGATAATAAATAGTCTATTCAAATTTTAGTAAATTATGTAAAGTTATTTTCAATCTTTTTTTCTCTCTCGCTCTTCATTTCCTCTCTTTCTGTCTTCCCCATTTTCCTTTTCAAGTAACTAGCTGAGGATGCAGTGTAAGAAGGTTTTTTAAATTTTTGTCATTGCATAATAATTTTAAGAGTATAATGTATATTTCTTATTTTCTTATTTAAGGTAAAAATATCTTCTTTTGAAAGAAAAATTTAAGAGAATTGCCTCAGTTTTTTTATATTTGACTTCTTATTATAACTTATCACTTAAAAATATATCTAAGTGTGGGGCAACCAATGAAGAATTGAGGTATAGAAATAAAAATTATGTTGCTGGGACAATAAGTGAATTAGAGGTTTTTAATTTATATCAATTGCTGGTTTATGATAAATAGTGATAACTATTTTGCAAATATTGGAGCTGTTTTCATCCACGTTAAAAGATTTTATTATTTGAAAGTATATCAGTCAGTGTTTTCCAAAGAAACAGAACAAGTAGAAGATATGTCTATCTATATCTATTATCTACTTATATAAATGAATATCTGTCTACCTACCTGTCTATCTTCTATCTATCTATCTATCTATCTATCTATCTATCTATCTATCATCTATCTACCTGTCATCTATCTACATGATACAGACAGGGAAAATTCTCCAGAGTTTGGGGAGACTCAAGCCCTGCACTGAGTGAGAAGAGAGGTCTTGGCAAAGTGCTAAAAAGCATTCAAATAGACGCCAAAGTCAAAAGGACAGAGTGTAGTCTCTTCTCAGAGGCAGTGAGAGAGCCTAAAAGAGATTCAGAGGCACAGAGATAAAGACAGATGAGGACAGTGAGAGAGACAGAATAAAGGCATTAAGAGGGACTGAGAGAGAGAAACCCTGAGAGTTTGAGGAATTCAATTTATATATTGTTCTTTAGTTCTTGTTAAGTTACATTTAAAGGCTTTGTTTACCCATTTTTCTTTGATATGGATGTACAATGAAGAAGGATAAGAGTATGTATATGTAGTATGAAAGGCCTGCTGGCAATTCCCAGCCTGTGACCCATAGGTTCCCCTGGTTTTAGCAATAGGGAATGAATAATTTTATTTTGTGTAGGGTGCCACTTTTAAGATGATGTTTTTCCTGTTTTCTCTTCACAGGTGTGAAGGAATGGGTTTTTAGCAATCCCTGAAGAAATCTTCCTTAGTTCTGCAGTTTTCCTCATAGTCTGTCTGTAGGGTCATCAGCATATTGTAGTCTCTGAATGTAGTTTGATTCAGCATTTTAGTTCTCTTGCCTCCTCCCAGATTTTATACATACATACATATTCCTTGAAATATATATATATATATATATATATATATAGAGAGAGAGAGAGAGAGAGAGAGAGAGAGAGAGAGAGAGAGAATTGCCTCAGTTTTTTTATAATATAAATATCTATCTATCTCTATATATATCTATATATAGATATATAGATATATAGATATATATCTATATATATATATAGAGAGAGAGAGAGAGGTTTTTTTTTTTTCTCATCAGAGAAACCTCAGTGTTTGTTTTAAAAGGACTTTTAAGTGATTGTGTTAGGTAGCTAGTCAGATATGAGCGACAGGGCTAACAAATGAATAGGGGTCCAGGTAGAGACCTCCCAAAGAACACCTCAACAATGGTAGAATTCTGGGTAAGAGCATACTCACTAGGCAAAGTGTTATATAGCAACCAAGTGCCAATCAAAATGACCTCACATGCCAATCACCTAGGTATGCCTTTGGACCACTCATCACAGCCCAAATATAGTGCAGACATTCTCATTTCTGTGTGGTTGTTGTTGGGTGTTGTTGTTACAGTGCTCTGTTATAGCTCTTCGCTAGCACCAGGTGCCTCCTTGGAGCACATGCTTTGTCTTTCTAAAATTTACTTTTAATAAATCTTTTCTAAATCTCACTGACCTGTGATTCTTCACTGCATTAATGAGGAAGAACCGAGGAAAAATGTTAACTACACTTTTGCGCCATTATCCCCACACCCCATGTTGCTAGGGTGACAACAAAATTCACATTGCCCCAACAGCAACAAATGGACTGACCCACCCACTTTATGGACAATAATTTCCTTTACTTAAAGTCAGCTGACTATAAATGCTAACCACAGCTACAAAATACCTTCTCAGTGATACCTAGCTTAGTGTTTGGCTGAATAACTAGGTACTATAGCCTAATCAAGTTATCACATAAAACCAGCCATAAGAGAAAGTATGAATTTAAAGTTAGCTATACTGTTTCCATTAATTAAAGAAATTATAAATTCTACAAACAAGATTGTCGTAATAAACAAATAATTCTAAAATCATTCTATGAATGAAAAAAGGGTGCTGTAATAAATCATAAATTTCTAACTGGGCAGATCACAGTGGGTAGTCACACCCCAGGCATATAACTTTTTAGTGAAAGGCTATAATGCCTCAAGCAAGCCTTTCTAGTCTTTCTGTGTATCTACGTTAACACACCTTTGAAATGCCTCTTTTCAGATCATTTCAGGGTAAACCACACTTTCGGACCCCTCCTTCTAAGACATAAGCACCCACAAGAAACCAAATAATCTTAACTATTTTGTAATCTAATCCTCACCTTGCTATCTCGCACCTTCATATAATCTTCCTTATGTTCTCTCCTTAATTTCAAATGCATAAGAGAAATTGAAAAACTGTTATTCTCTGGAGCATTTGAAATCTTGTTCCCTAGCATATGTTGTCAGTTTGGCTCAAAGAAACTTATAAAAATTCTTTACAGGTTGGGATGTTCTCACATTGACAGTTCAAAGAAGTGAACTACACATTGATTTTTGTTTTTGAAGAATTAAAATATTTATTAGTGAACTGGTTTAGGTCTTAACACTATATATGTGTGGATGAAAAAAGGGGTTCTATGGAAATTAACCACACAAGGTGATCTTATCATAAATTCCTAACTGAGCAGGTTATGGTGGGTACTCATGCAGCAAGCCTATAATTTTTTAGTGAAGGGGTTTAAACCAGCCTTGTCCATTATTCTTGTGCATCTAGGTTAACCCACCTTAGAAATACTGGAAGTAATACCCATCAAAGCAGATATTAATCTGCAAGAGACCACCTAATTTTGTTAACTATTCTGTCATCTAATTCCCACCTTGCTTTCTCCCACCTCCAAGTATTTAAGATCTTGCTCTTGGCATATGTCAGCAGCTTGGCTCAAATAAACTCTTATAAAAACTCATAAAAAATATTTGGATGTTTCTTACATTGACACCTGAAAAGAGGTCCTGTGTCTTCAAAGATTTCCAACTTTTAACATTAAACTCCTGCTATATCTAGAAGTAGAAGAGCAAGGGCCTCTAGAATATAATTTGGAGTGAGAAGAAGAAAACTGAAGCTTACACATTACCTGTTAACAACCACATTTTTTTTCTTTTTATCTGCTGCAGATCTTCGCCTTATAAAAAGCTTTGATTTAATTTTAATCAAAAACAGCTGTTTCAAGCAGATGTTCAGAGTTCAAAGACATTATGTACATAATTATAAAAACTTTCATTTTCAGACAACAGGAGTAAACCAATCTAAATTCAGCATGCTTGGGGATTCAAATTACATCCTTGTGTTTTATTTAAGAATCTACCTAACATAATTCTTCCTAGCAGCTAAGGAAACAACTCTGTCACTTCTCAAGGCCTGGAAAAGCTAGTGTCAGGTCCCTGGGGAGGCTGCCTTTTGTCATAGCTCCAGATACACAAATTGCTCATCTCAGGGCAGAGCTGTTTACACTACTTCCAAAAAATGTTGGTTATCTTTACAATTAACAACATTAACAAAAATCACCCAATTACATCTTTAAAAGTAAAATTCTTGGCTACCTGCCCTTCCAATAGGCTGCCAAAATATACTAGAAAGAGAACTTCTGCTAACATTCCTAAACCACTTCCAAACCATTAACTGAGAATTCTAAATTCTTGCCCTCCTGGGTGTGAATGTTTGTCACCTGCTGGGTTGATGTGTTATCACATAGCTTTTATCATTTATTAGAACAGAATTGCCTGATGGGTTAAGTATTTCTGAAAGAATGAATCAATATTAAAGTAAAAACAAGTTAAAAGGCAATATTTTTACACTAGGTTCTCTGCTGACTATAAATAAATTTAGATATGCATGATACAGTTTTGAAAAGCTAACAAATATTTCAACTTATTTAATAATGTATTTTAGAAATACTGTTTAAAATTCTACATGGAAATGAGGGTATTTTAATTCTTCAAAAAAAGTTACATTAATGACCATTGATAAAAGATTGAAAATGGCTATGTTTCTAGGCTTGAGTTGGTCACTGCCTCTAATTAGTTAGCAAATCTTGAGGAAGATATTTCACTTCTCTGGGCATCAATTACTTCCCTGAAAAATGGACAAATGGTACTATAGCAGCAGTTACCAGACTTCATAGGTCAATAAAATTAAAAACAAAAGAAGTTTGACATTGAGCTGCCAACAACAACAACTTCTTCCTCTTCTTCTTTTTCTTCTTCCTCTTCTTCCTCTTGTTGTTGTTGTTGTTGTTGTTCCCCTTCTTCCTCTTCTTCTTCTTCCTTTTCTTCTTCTTCTTCTTCTTCTTCTTCTTCTTCTTCTTCTTCTTCTTCTTCTTCTTCTTCTTCTTCTTCTTCTTCTTCTTTTGCTAAATATGAGCATTTTAAAAACATAAACATCTACCCTCTACAATCCCCTTGATTTTACTGAAGAAATTAAATATCAAGAATGAGTACAACATAATCTCAGAATAAGGTCAGTTTTTTAGAAGGAATAAATATAGATTAAAAAAATGACTACATTGTTCTTATTTGTCTCATTTATCAATAGACTTGTAAAAAATTCGTAAAAGCAGAGCACCTGCCCTCCAAAAATGTTTTGGATTCAATAGTGAATAATCTCCAAGATTTACTTTTTCCTCTCACTCAGAGCCAAAAATGCTAAATTTGAGCCTATAATCCTGGTATCACATTGGCAACTCATTGCTTCATTGTTGCTTTGGGAGTTAAAAAAATTAATACTTTTTCTCCCACCTAAGTTTTTCTAAGTGGGCTAATAATCAAATTAACAGAGACATACTAACAAGGGAAAATCAAAGTTTTAATACATGCACATGGGGAGTTCACATAGCATGAAGATTTCAAAGACAATGAAACAACACTGGGTTTATAAGACATTTTTGGGCAAAGAAAAATGGAGAGGTATTAAATTTCAGAAGTCAGAATGGATGATTTACAGGTAGTTGAGGAAGAGCAGAACACACATGGCAAAATAATTTTTTGCTAGGTAACTCAGAAACAATGGGACACAGAGTGTCTAGCTAACAGGCTTGGAGTCTTCCTGACTAATGTAGGGTGAAGATTCTTATAGTGATTAAGCCCAGGCTCCCTTCCTAAAGAAGATTTTTCCATCTGAATCTCTTAAGCAGAAACAGGGGAGGATCAAAGTTCTTTCCTAGCCTTGTTTCTCAATAAACAGCTTAAACTCAGTATCCCAAAAGACAGCTTCAGGGTGGCAAAATGTGAGATCCCTTCATTGCTTTATTTTTTGTTTTCATTAATTTACAATTCATTTTCCAACACAGACACTTTTTCTTACCTAAATTCCTATATAAGTTCATATTTATGTGTCTATAGATAACCGTACATCATTTCTCTTACTTTTCTGCATAGTTTTATACATATGTGTGACATGATACTAGCTCTATACTCTGTGAGACTTCTTTATCAGGTCATCATTATCAGAGTATATGAAGTGTAGGTAATATAGGAAAGAAGCATGAGAACTACACAGACCAAGTAAACATTAAACCAGGTTGTATTCAGAGCCTGCTAAGTGCTGCTAGACATGGAAATCTGTCTGATCAACATAAAGCCAGACCATGAGGAAGCTCCATGAAGATTCCTGCGGAGATTACTAACAACACCCCATACCTTAAATGCTGCATACCCATACTCGGAAAGGAAAACAGATTTAAACCGAATTTCTCAAACACTTGGTCTCATTCTCTCTGGCTTTGAGAGGAGACCACATCTCTGTCTGTGAAGCATTATTCCTCCTCTAGTAAATTTTCCTTTTGTCTCTAATTCTTGCTCGCGCTTGAATTCATTCCTGCCACAGAGTCAAGGACCCTCTCTCCACAGGCTCAGGGCTTGAGCATCCACTCGAGGACATTCTTCCGTCCTGCAGCACATGGAATATATTCAAGAAGGGCTAGTGAGATGCTCTTCTACAAATGTTTTTGACTTGGAAGTGCCATGGTTTGTTCCTTATGTATAGCTATATAAATAATCTACCTGACATTTGGAGAAATGAGATGTTCTTCCTAAGAGCATTTCACAGGGAAATAAAATCTATGTTTTGCTTTTATTTTTTTTTTAATTAAGGATTCTGAGAGAAAGAGTATCCACACTTCTTTGCCCTCATATGAGAAGAACAATATTCAAACTTTAACTTTTTTTCTGATAACCAAGGTCATGCTTATAAATCTCAGATCCTGTAACTTTGAGTACCATTGAAGTAAACAGTGCAGTTTTGCTCCCATACCTGCTGAGCCTTAATTAACATTCTATATACCAGAAATAGTATTAAGTGTTTTCAAAGCATAATCCATTGTGATCTTTACAATAACCACATTATGACATAGATGTCTTTGAGGTTCATTATTCTGTCACCTACAATTACTTGGATTTTTTTTAAAAAATAAAGAAATTAAGTGAAATAATTTGCACAAAGAAGGAGGTAGTAGAGCTAGACTTGCACTCAGATTTCCCTATTCTAGACCAAATGGGGTCAGAATGTTCAGTAGTTTCCAGACAAAAGACAACTATGAGATTGTTACCGGACAGTGGGGATCCTCTCCTGGTGCGTTGTCCAGGTTCTTGATGTCTCGAACAAAGAATTGAGCAAGACGTCGAAATATAGTATAAAAGAAAAGTTTTATTAAAAAGGAAAGTACACTTCCAGAAGTGGAAGTGGGCCTGAGCAAGAGAAGCGTGGCTCAAAAGACTTGATAACAAAGTCTTCGGGGTTTTTATACCTTTTTGCTGTGGGTGGTTACTTTTCTTAGAGGAGTGGGCTTCCTTGATTGGCACCTAAGGTTGATAGGACTCAGTGACTCATCATTTTGCTTTCTGCACATGTTTGTTCCCAGAATTCCGTCTGTTATAATGATATTAATGAATTTCCGGGCATATGTATCATATTATAATGATGGTATAATGAGGCTCAGGTGAGTTGGGGGGTCTTCATTGGGCAGGTGCGAGTGACTGGCTTAAATTGGTACTTAATTCTCTGCCTACTGGCTTCTTTGCGTGAGTTAAAAAATGCTTTCTGGCTTGCTTAATTGTGGGCGGATTAGGGTGGATCCCTTCTGAGATAGGATGACTTCGGTGTCATTGCAGGCAGACCCGAAACTCCCTAACTTTCCTGCCTACCTCTTTTTCTAAGAGCCATGAACCTCCTTATTATTAGTATAGATATTGAGGGACAGAAGGTCTCTTCTTCCGTATCTACTTCCTGCTGAGAATGGCCATAGTCCCTGCCTACAGGGGTTTCATGGAGCTCTTTCTCTTTCTGCCTCAGTCAAGGTGGGGTCTTGGGTTTCCTGCTGAAGTGCCACCTCAGTCCCTAGACAAAGAAAAGAAGATGGAAACTTATTAGTTAAATCATATATCTATTAATTTATGTTATTGATTTGTCTATTAAGTGAGTAAAGGGAAACAGGCTTGGTTAATATGTTTCTTAAAGAGTAAAAAGACCTTTGGCCTAAAGTCCCCTCTCCTCTCAGACTCTAAGAGCCCTGCCTAGTTTAGCACAATTTCTATTTAACAATGGGCTGATGACCCTTATCAATAACCAGAGGATCTGATTTGCCAGGCCAGTTGTCAGGATTTGAAGGAGAGGGCCTTTTTTCCAAAGAAAGGAGAGAAGAAAACTTAACCTAGGTTTACTAAAAAGATTAACTCTGCAAGTGATGTCCCATTTCATTTCCTGCTAAAAGATTAAGAGTTTTATAAGTGATGTCCCATCTCAAGATGATTTTATGAGAAGGAATTTTATTCTAGCAAGCAAGGACATACCAGGGACTGTTACCAGAGCAGTATGGCCCTAAACAAAGCATTTAATCCATTTGGGAAAATCATGCATAGACACTGAGGTAGACTTTGTCATTGTGCATATGAATAGGTGGGGACCTTCCAGCACAGGGGTAGTCAGAAAACATGGCTATACACACATTACGTGTTCAATAATGGAGGAAAAGCTCTGCCCCAGAGGTGGAGATTTTAATATTATAATGAGGACATAATGAGGAAAGTTCATGAGTAGGTCACTGGAAATTCCTTCAGGCTGCTCCAGCTTGTCTCAAGCGGTTTCAGCCTGTTCACCCCCTGGACCTGCAAAATATTCTGGGCTCTATCCTGAAAAACAGTCCTGGCTATCATCAACATCAGAGATTGCATAGACATGGATAAACATCTAAGTTCTGATCTTTCTGTGAAACTTTCAGCAAGTTACAGGATAGCATTACACAAACCTTCTACATTTTAGGGTGATCTAAGTGAGGTTATAGGTTAATCGAGGTAAAGATATGAACTCTAAACAAAAGTTAGTCTATGCTAGGCTACCTGCTAGGCTATATGTGCAGCCTAGGTTACACTATTCAGAGTCCATCTTACTGACCACTCATTTCCCCACAACTGCTATGGCTTTGTATTCTCCTGAAATATTTTTGCCTCACCCATCTCCGATTACTCTAATAATATCATGGCAATGCATATACACCTAACTTCCAAACCAAAAAATCAAGGCTGTTAAAATTAGGGTTTAAGAAAAAGCTTTATATTATATAGTACTGTATATAATAGAAATTTAGTGCTTAGTCAATGGCCTATATTTTTTATGTACTTTATGCTTTCTAGCCATATTTTATAGCTATGTTGCACCACTTTATTTCTCCCTAAAGGAAAAGAGGGTGAGCTCCTCAAAATGCTCCATGTTTCCTATTTCTGTATGCCATCAATGCTTTTAACTTATGGTATTCTCATACAAAAAATAATGACAATCATGATAAGTGTGTTGTTGGTATTTGTAATAAATATATATTTGATTGTTCCCACTTCTGGCACAAAGCTACTAAAACCATTGGAATTTTCTAAGTGATGAGATCAACTAAGGTGGCTTTTGTTATGGTAATGGAGTGACTTTTGGACCATGCCTAAGGATGGGGGAGGGGGTGGCTGGTTGCCAGGGGAACCAATTATGTGATTGGAGGGTTGGGACTAAAAGTTCTAGGGAGAAGTGAGGTTGAATTGATTGCCAATAGTTGATTATTTAATTAATCATGCTTATGTAATGAAGCTTCCATAAAAAAAAAAAAAAAAAGAATAGGGTTTAGAGAGCTTCTGGGTTGATGAACACATGTAGATGTAGGGAGAATAGTGCACCCAGAGAGAGCATGGGAGTTCCAGACTCTTTCCTCATATGTTGCCCTATGCTACTCTTCTATCTGGTGCTTCCTAAATTATATCCTTTTATAAAAAAAAAAAAAAAATGGTGATTTAGTTAAGTAAAATGTTTCTCTGAGTTCTGTGAGCCATTCTAAAAATTAAACCCAAGGAGGAGTCTTTTGAGCATCTAATCTATAACTGGTTGGTCAGAATCACACATGACAACCTGAGCTGGTGACTATTGGCTGAAAGGGTGGAGGACAGTCTTGTGGGATTTTGTCTTTAATCTGTCAAATCTGATGGTATCTGCAGGTGGATAGTGTCAGAACTGAGCACCCAGCTCTTGTCGAAGAATTGCTTGCTGGTATAGAAAACACACACACACATATGCCTGTGTGCACGCCTGTGCGCACACACACACACACACACACACACACACACACACACTGTAATTAAAGTCAGAATCATCAATAACTCAAAGCCAAACCCTATGTCATAGATTAACCTTAGTTCAATAATTGCAGGCTACGTCTCTTGGAAATAGATTCTTAGATGAAAATTGGCCTGTAGGTGGTCTGTTGGTGAGTCCTCTTTGTAGCAGAGCAATGAATAAGACAAAGAATGTCCCTGCTCTCAAAGGTCTAACATATTAGTGGGAGGGATGGAAAACTTATAAGTAAGATAAAATAATAAGATTATTTCAAATAACAATAGGTGCTGTGGAGAAAATAGCACACAGCAATGTGATGGAAAGTAACAGAGAGTGGAGGATGGTTCAGAAGGGCATGTCTAAGCAGGTGGCATTTGAGATAAGACTTGAAGGATGAGGGGGAACCACTCTTGTGAAGGCCAAAGGGACAAGTGTTCAGCATAGGCAACAAGTAAGTGTCCTGAGGGAAACAGAAAGAAGGGCCAACAGAAGTATGACTGGGCAGAAGGAGGAGGGAAGGCAGGTGGTGAGGTTAGAGAAGTGGGCAAGTTTGCAGGACCTGGCAAGGAGTTTGGATTTCCTTCTAAGTGTTGGGAAACCACTGGAGAATTTTAAGTAGGTCTATGAAGAATCTGTCTTAAATTTTTTAAAAATAAGGTCATTATGATTATCAAGAAAAAAGATTTAATATGTAGGGTTAGATGTGGAAACAGGCCCTCCAACTAGAAGGATTTGCAGTAGTCTAAAGTAGTGATGTTGGCGGCTAGATAGTATTTTAACAGTAGAGATGGAAATTAAAAACTATTTACTGAATACATGTTGGAGACAGAGATGACTGGCTGATAGATTGGACACAAGAGTAAGGGAAAGAAAAAAATCAAATCTATTTTCATTTGATCACATAATATACAAACAGATGAAATAAATGGAAGTAATAAGTGCTATGAGAATGATGTGATAGGGAGTAAAGAGAGAGACATCTTTACATATATGAATATAGCATGATTACGGAAGACTGTTTGTGAAAGTAATGTTTGAGCAAGGTCCTGAGGGTCTAAGAATGAGTTGGCCAGGTGAAGATATGGGGCAAGTGTGAATAGTCTATAAGGAAAAGTCCTGACACTATGACAAAAGCTTGGTATAAACAGAAGCCTGTGATGGCCGGAGCAACAGTGAGAGAGGGGACATGCTGTGAGATGCAGTTGAAGAGAGAAGCAAGATCCATAAAATAGCAACTCACTACTTTATTGCTGTATAAAAATCAGTAAATTCATTGATTATATAAAAAGCTGTGAGTGGGAACTGGAAGAAAACTAGTATGTCTGAGGGAATAGTGAAGTTTTTATGACTCCCACTATTTGGCAAAGCTGGTTTGTTGGACCACTTATTTCCTATGACCACTTAGAGACTTTTTAATTGTGCTTCAAGATTTCATATGACTGAATAAAAAATTAATTTGTGGCTTCTAGTTTTAAATTTAGAATTAATTTTTGGCAGCTTTACTAACAAAATAATAGAGAACACATGCAATGTTCAAAATGCTCTCAATTTTCAACACTTTCATAAGACAACACAAACATTATATTTATTTTATCAATGAGTTTAAATAAATCATGAAGCAGTTTAGTGGATTTGGCCAATATGAATTCCAAACTAATGAAGTAATTAAGATTAGAATTCAGGTACTTGATTTCTTAGTGCAGAATCATTTCTAATAGACCCCTTTTGCACTGTAAATTATGAATCAGCACAGAGGACAATGTGTTTTCGAACACTATTTTGGATTCTCGGTATGAATAAGGCTATAGAGAGAAGCTATAGAGAACAGAATTCTGCACAATAAGAAATGCTTTAAAGGCAAAATGGAGAGAAAAAAGCAAGCTGAGAAGTTCAAAAACTTAAAGGGGAATATTGCTGAAGGCTTTCTTCTTCCATTTCTAGTTTTCCCTTTCCTGAAGGATGCCAATTTTTTAAGGTCAAGAAAAAAAATTAAATGGCTGGTCTCTCACACCTACTTTACAATTGGGAAAGTTAGCTTTTAGATTACTTTTTTAAAAATTATATTTCTTTCCATTTTAACCCTATAGATTGATGGGATTTAAAAAATGTTTAGAATTTAAGCCTCTGGATAGCAGAAACAGCATCAATGTATTCTGTACAGGGCACAGTATAGTACATTGTATGAATACCCGGCAAATGTTTTTACAAGGTTTTAGCTGTTGTTGTTGTTGTTGTTTTGTTATTATTATTTTAATTATAAAAAGACATTGATTACTTATCGTTGATTCATTAGCTAATAAATGCCCTTCCAAAGAATCCAGGCATCATATCCAAAGTTGAGTCTCAACATGTTCAAGCAGATTTGTGTGGGTTTGGAAACTTGCACTGGTCATATGTTGTGGTTGACTTCATTAAAAAAGACTTCTATGTAGACTAAAGCATGTGCCAACAATGAAACTTCATCTACTTCTCTTGAGATAAATCTTTAAAGAACATTAACTTGAAACTCGTTTGAATAATTCTGTGTACTTCTGCTATAGGAGCATCAGGTCTTTGTGTATTACTCTTCTGGTAGTGAAAGTATGAGACCCATACTTCAAAGTAATCCAATGCCTTGAAAACATGTTATCTGTTTACATGTTAGAAAAGTAACTTGACTCTTCTCAATAGTCTATTTAGATAGATGTAGGGTTTTTTGCAGTATAAATTTTTGAGACATGTGTGGATAATTGTGATATTCCCTTTCAGTTCTATAGTTTCTCTATCTGAAACAAAAAACTATATCTCTTCATCTCGGCAAGCAATAAACTATTTACTATTAGACAGAAGAATCTCAAATTAAGCAAAGAAAAAAAAAGAGATTACTCTGAAGGTTCAGTTCTGAAACTGAATTTTAATAGCATAGGTAAAAGAGGTGTGTATTTAAGATATGTTGATTCTAATAATCTAAAATATTAATGATAATAACATAATAATTATTATTAACTAATATATGGCTATATGTTTTAAATGTCTATTTGATGTGGCTGAAACAAACTCTAAGATGAAAGCCAACAAAGTTCCATTTCTTTGTTCTCCCAAAACCTTCTCTAGTGATCATAGCTACTCATCTGACGTTCATTTACCCTGAGCATTCTGAAAAGACATGTTTGAAATTGTCTTTTCTTTGAAGGATAAAAATATTCACATGCTGTATACTTTATGCTCTCTCTCCCTCTCTGTGCTTCATGAGTGGTTAAGTCATACTGCTTGTTTTGTTATTTCAAGACTGTGAAAAATATCTGTCTACTAAACTGGATATTTTCATATATATGTTTTGTCAAAGAGAAATAACATTTTTTTTCAAGGTGAGTTTTTTTAGAAGGAAAATCTAAAGATCAAATACAGATATTCTGAGTAACAGTAAAGGAGCAATTATCTCTTTGATCACATCTTTCTGTTACATCCTATGTGCATTATACTCATATTTGTACTTCTTTACCATTTCCTGCTTTGAAGATTAAAATGCTTTGCATAATTCTCTTTTGTCAGATCTCGAAATATACTTTATAAAAAGTAGAAATGAGCTTCAATACACTGACTGCAGTGACACTCCAAGAAACAGTCTGGAAACTCACTAAGAATATTGTCAGATATTTGAGAGGCATTTGTTTTAGGCGTGACATAAAATATAAAAATCGAACTTCTTGCACAAATTTAAAACCAAAGCATAGTACAACCTCTTTGTGTTTTGGACCCAACATGTCTCTGTGTATTTGGCCTATTGAATGCACATTTTTTGTGAACTATCAACAATGAAGCATGAAAACAGATGTTTCTGCTGTTTTCATTATTAGGGAAATAAAAGCAGCTGTGCTGGACTTGTGTGCAAGAAAAGCTCTCAGTGAGGCCTTCACACTCTGGGATATGGAAAACCTGGCAATGTAGACTAGGATTTATATCAGGAACATCTTCAAACAAGGCTGATTCCTGGGCATTGTTTAGGGATTCGCTCCTTTCTAGAGTAGTTAGTTCAGTTTTTCTGGTGTAGAAGTTCTGTGTGGGAGTATATTTTAAACCAAGATAAAGTTGTATGGCCCTAATTTTTAAAAAACAGTTGGAAAGACGATTTCATAACTGCCCTTTGTCAGTATTTGAGACTATCATTTAAAATAGCACATGTAGCTTATGACATTCAGGGGTGACAAGTGTAAACTAATGATAGATAGTGCTTTGATTTGGTTCTGCTAGGACTATCTGGACAAGAAGGACCAAATATACCTTTTCCAGACACAATTCACATAGCGGGGAAGAAACCCAGCATGTTTGGTAAAAGAAAAATAAATCAAAGTATAAAAACAGAGTCTTCTTTTATGCACTTGCAGACCTGATAGTATCCAGATGGTAAGTGTTTTGCATTGAATCGGTGGTTTTTGTGCAGAAGGGCTATTTTTGGCTCAGTTTGGGAAATTCGTCATAGAATAGTTCATTTATCTCAAGGTTTCTCTTCCTTCTGTAGCAGTCTGATGTTTGTGCATGTGCGTGTTTGTATGTGTGTGGGGGGCAGTGTTTGTGTGTGTCTGTGCATATGTATGGTGGCAGGGGGTTCTTCTATATGTGGTTATGTACTCGTCCTGCTTTTACAGAGAGCAGAAGTTATCTTAGGAAAGAGAGTAGAGATAAAATGTGAGCTTCTCTGGGTTGATATGAAGTTTGAACTGATGTTATATTGGTGATCAGAGTAAGAGAAGGTTAAAGTGAAGAGACTGATAAAAGAGAACAATGACATATTCAACTCTATACAAGCTTTCTAAGTACAGCATTTATTGATAGTATCTTGGGAAATTTTCTCAAGGGAGAAATAAGATTAAAATGAACAAATAAGATTAAATGGGCTATAGATAATCAGATGAACCATTAAATTCAAGAAAGTATACCTTGTGACTTAAAATAAAGATGTTGTGCTTCCTTTAGATAACTTTGTAAGAGCAGCTCAGTGCTGTAGCCTTAGAATTTGTAAGGTACAAAAGTAGCTGGAGGTGTTTCTAATAAAAAATGAAATTCTGTCGCATTTTAGCATTTATTTTCACAAACTGCCTGTGTGGCAGAATTTCCTAAAACCCTTTGACTTTTCCCCCCTCTCGTTATAGATCTCAAAACGCTAAGATTATGAAGTAGCTTTCAAAGAAGAATGTGGAAGAAGAGAAAATGTAGGTATGGGTTTCAAAAAACCTTGGCATAAACTGAAATTCTTGCCCACACAAGTAGTTACAGAGAACTACTCTGAGAGAGTCTTTCTTTACCAGGTGAAATATTTTTATCTCTGTAGGTTCAGCTCATATGTTAATTTTAATTTTCATAACATTCCTTTTATTTCTCTCCTCTCTCCACTTCCCTCTCTTCCTCTTGTTGTCTCTCTTTTTCCTTTTATTTTTGGTTTTCAAAAATGATATTACTACTGGCTTATATTTGGTCAAGCTCAGATAAACTTAGTATGAGAAAGTGGTTTAAAAATTAAAATTGCAGAATGATTGTTCTGAATGTCAGTTCAAATGTGCTGGATGTTTGATCAACTATTAAAGAAGTGTTTAAAAATTGCACAAATTTGGTCAAATCCTATTGATTTTTGAAGCCCAGCTTTCAAAAATAACTATGTCCAGGTTGTCCCTACTGACTCTTCTAGACTGATTATAGATTGAATGTGAACTCAAGGACCTCCACCGCTGTGTAAAAGCAGGGGTCATGGCAGATGCCAAGAGAGGGAAAGAGGAAAAGTAGGCAATCTGAGGCTCTGCTTTCTCCAGATAGCACCTCCTAGAGATGTGAATGACTGTAGTCAACCCCCAGGGCCAACTTCTAAGATTCTATCTAGCTCACTCTCTTGTATTCCTTTCTTCCTACAGGACATAATGTCCATTTCTTTGAGCTTGATCTAAATATTATGTAAGTGCAGAAAATATTAAAAGAGCAGCAGATCTCAAAACATGTTCACTTATAACTCCTTTACACTTAGCTGCAAAATTGAGTAATTGAGTCTATAAGTACAAATCCCTTAACATTTTTTTCCCAGTTCTGGTACACTCACTTGTATGCAAATGTTCTAGTCTCAGAAGATGAAGACCTCCCTCATAATCAAGGTCAATCTCTCCACCAGGCTCATGATTTTCTCTCTTCTTGGAAAGGATCTTACTTCATCGGTTATCCCCTCCTCTCCAATAACTTTAATTTCTTTCTCTTCACATTTGTCTTTGGCCTATATTGTAGACAAATCTCTCCTATCTTTAGAGTCCCATCTTGATGCTGTTTCCTCCTCTAGTTACTGCCCAGTCTTTCTTCTTTTCTTTTCCTATAGACATTATAGCAGTATTTACTTATTCTTTCATCATTTCCCCCATTCATTCTTCAAACTACTGCAATCTGGCCTCTTTCCCTGAGAGCAATTCTCTTTCATCACTTCCTTGATTCTCATCTTCTCTGACTTTCCTTCTTGGTATCATCAAGACCTTCTTTTTTTCTACCTTCCTCTAAAATTTTGACGACCCTCAGATTTTCTTTCTACAGTATATACTTTATTTGAGATAAATCATTTTGTTTCAAGGTTTTAACTATTGCCTGTTCACTAAAGTCTTCCCCAATGGATTTCTTTCATGCACTATAGTCTTCTCTTGAGAAAAATATCTCCTTTGAACATTTGTACCTGGAATTCATACTGGTGATTTTATCTCAATGCCTTTTAAATAGAATCAGGCTTTTTTCCCTGCTCCTCATATTATTCCTTGACTTTGCCTTCTCCCTTTCTCTCACACTATTACAACCAAACCACACCAAGTTCTACAGGCTTTATTTATTATATATTTTTTGACCCTATTATCACTTTCTCATCATCTCTTGCCTAGATTATTATAATAACTTTCTAGTGGATCTCTCTGTTTCAAAATTTTATTTTCTTAAATCCATCCTTCACACTCTTATCAGAATGAAATATCAAAAATATATATTTGCTACCATCTTATTCAACCTATAAAATGGCCCTATTTAACTTAATATATAAATTTTCCATCATCTGGACTCTGCTACATTTTCAATTCTATTCTCAGTCTCAGTTTTGCTTGCCAGTGTTTCTTTTCATTCATCATATTTCTCTCGCCTTCATACCCTTGTTCCTGCTGTCTCCTCTAACTGAATTATTTTTTCCTAATATCTTAATCTACCTTTTGTTTACCTTTCAAAGTATCATCTTCTTTACCATGCCTTCCTGATTACCCTTCAAAGTCTCCACCTGCTGAGTGGGTAATAAGTAATCCATTGATTTAGGGACTCACAATATCTACTAGATATTGGAAGCCAGCCAGGTAGCAAAGGTCAGATTCAGGGTATTGTTTTCTCATACAGCACAAATATTTCTATCAGCCTCTAGGTAGTATCCATTATGTTGAGAAAGGGGAGTGGAAAAGCAGAACACAGAAAGTAATAAATTAAAAAATAGTGATTTTAGGTTTTAAAAGTTGTCCAAAACTTTGGCTGTGGTTACTACCAAATGGAACCGAAGAGCAAAAACATTAGAAACCAGTTAAATTTTGGAGGATATTGTATTGTCAAAGAATCTATAAGCTAAACTAACAAAGACTTTTATTGTGCAAGCTCTAAATCAGATCATTCTGTACCAGAAGAAATCAGACTGCAAAAGCTGAGCAGCCCTCAGAATTCTTCAGAGATGGCAACATAGGACAGTAGACTAGAAAGAAACTTCTCAAAGGGCAAAACCATAGGCTCCTCACTGAGAGAAGAATCAAGGGTAGTCACACTGGCTATATAGAAAACTTATTCTATGGCAAGTTATCTTTGCAGTTCTTGTCCAATACTCTTGATAATCTCTATGGACTGATAACTGTTAAGTGTGTCTCATTTTCCCTGTTTAAAATTATAGACTTTATGACGGTCATCTTAGTCCACCACTATAAATTTGGTATGTGCGTGGCGGGGGTGCATATAATGACTTTTATTTTATAGGTTGTCAGATGCTGAATGAGACTTGGAGTGGGCTTGAACGTGCTCTATATATGAGAAGAGTACCACAGATATTTGGGTAGGTAAAAGGGTAGACTGTGGGAGAGATGGTTAATTGATCTCCAGTATGTGTTCTCCTAATCCATGGTAATGGAATTCTAACCCTTATAAGGCCATTTAAAGTGAAGAGTACATTTTCTAGCTTTCCTTGCAGCTGGTTGTGGTTATGTGATTTGGTTCTGGCTTTTAGAGCAGAAATAGTGTGTGCTACAAGATTTTCCCTTGAAGGGATGCCCTCTCCTTACTTCCTTTGCCTTTTCCAGTTATGGGAAGGAGGGGGTTAAACTATCACTTGAGTATAAGATGGAAGCCACATGTCATGAAGGTTAGAGCAATAAAGTAGAAGAAACCTTTGTTTTTGATGCTCATGGAGCTATCATGCAAGCAAATGATTCATTTGGGGTCTCTTTCTATCCTAGGACCAAACTGATATGAAAACTAATGTAAATTAAATGAAGAGAATTTTACAAATAGTATCCAGATAATTCAACATAATTAATTCAACTTTATTATTAAACCATGTGTTCATTTGGAGAGTTTTTATGTTTCTTACTTTTTCAAATATAGTTCTCAACTTTCCCTAGAATCTACAATACCAAAGTCAGACACGCATAGTTATTTTTTTGTTCACCCATCCTAATTTTACTTAGGAGATGGAGTGAGATGTGAGCTGAAAGTGAGGCACAATTGGAGGACAGATGAAAATGAATTATCAGTTTCCACCTTCCTGTCTTTGGATATGTATTTATTATGCCTCATTTGCATCAAGAGAGTAGGTACTTACACTATTGCATATTTTGGTAAATGTTAATTTGAAGTGGTCAGAATCACCAAGAGATTAATTTCAAATAGCACAAAAAATGATGAAAGTTTAGTTAATTTGAGAATCTAGAGAAAGGGTAATAGTAAGCACATTTTTGAGAGTTAGGACATTGAAGGCCAGGATTTCCTTGGCTATGGAAATCTATTAAGTTCTAAAGGCTATTTTATATGAGCCTGGTGGATATGTTGCCAGAAAATTAGATATTTCTCTTCTCCTTGTGTGTCCTCTCTTTTTCTGGCCTGAGAGATTATTTTAATTATCTGGATGGGCTTTAAATGCTACACATGTATCTTTATAAGAGAGAGAGAGAGAAAGATTTAATATACAGAGATGATATTAATTCAGAGGAAGATTGAAGGGATGTAGCCATAAGCCAAAGATGCAAAGGAATGCTGGCAGCCACCAGAAGCTAGAAGACATGGAATGGATTCTCCCCAGGACCTCTGGAGAGAGCATACTCCTGCCCGCACCTTGGTTTTGGACTTCTGGCCTCTAGAACTATGAAAGAATAAATTTCTGTTGTTTTAAGTCACCAAAGTTGTGGTAATTTTTTGTAGCAGTCACAGAAAATTAACACAATTGGTGAGTTGTAACCATAATGTACATTGAATTGTCTTCTTTTACATTAATGTATATATCAAAGTTACTCATTTACTTATTCAGCCAGTAACTACAGTTCTTTTCTGGTGATTGGCTGTGTGTGTGTGTGTGTGTGTGTGTGTGTGTGTGTGTGTGCATGCACGTACATGTGCATGTGTATGTGTGTACGTGTATGCAGTCAAGCTGATTTCCTGCTTTTTATGACTTCAGCCCTTCTAGCCTCTTTCTATAAAAGAAAAAAAAAGCTATGAGTAAGTTAATTATTTGAAGCAGTTTCATCTATTACCACTGTTCTTTGCTGATACATGCAAGCACAATTATTACTCCACCTGGCCTGGCAGTATGACAGACATTTGAAGGATGAAAGGTTTTACAATGTATTTTATTTCTCTAAGAATTGCATAAGCCTTTATTAGGGTTACATCCATGATAAAGAGACCATATGTTTTAAAGAAATAAACAGCTGAGATTTAGAAGTCAGCATACAGATCCACAGACAAGGGCAGCCAAAACTTCTGCTGTCATTAGCCTAGTTTTTCCAGGGGAGACATACAAGAGAGGTATGGGTAATTTTGACAAGTATTAAACCAGTGTGGTTATCTCTCTCCCTCATAAATCATGTTCTCTCACAGCAATTCTGTTCGTGTAGCCCATGGGAAAGGGGTGGTGATAAATGCTAACTCAGGAAAAAGGAAGATATGTGGTAGTGAAAAGTCTATGTTACAAAATAGGCAGCCAGCCAACCTCTTTCTCCCAGTAGCTTAAAAAGAGAGAAAAAGGATGAGACAAGAATAGAAGGAATGAGATCATTAGACATGGGCTTTTAATGGAGGAAGGTATAAGGGCTCTGGCCTTGCTTTCCATTAGGTCTCTAGGAAAAGCCCACAGAACAGAGTGGCCACACAAAAATACAGACTGGCCCACACTGGATATGTGGGTGGAGTGGCATAGACAGACCAAGGCAGGGTTTTGCTTTTCCTCCTGAATCTCCCTCAAGTCCTGTGTCATGTGAATTCTGAGTTGACAGCTCAGTCTCTAGCCAAGCCAGGCAGACTCAACCATAATTTCATTAGGTATAGATTTCAACAGCAGACAACAGTGGAAAGCACAGGATGGGACTGAGCCAACCACAGCTCACTGGATCCAGCCAGAACACTAACAAATCAGCACAGCCTGGTGGCTAAAGGCATCGCTTATGGAACAGAATGCCTGGGTACAATTTCTGGCTCTGCCATTTCTAATGTTGTAATTTTGCATGCATAACATTGCCTCTTTCTGCCTCAGTTTCTCCAATTGTAAAATAGCGTAATAAAAACATTTGCTTTATAGCATTGTCGCAAGGATTAAATTAAGCAATGCATGTACAGTGGTCCTCCCCCTAATCCATGGAGATACATTCCAAGACCCCCAATAGATACCTAAAACTGCAGATAGTACTGAACCATATATATATATATACTATGTTTTTTCCTATACATCTATACCTATTATAAAGTTTAATTTAAAAATTAGGTAAGAGGTTAACAACAGTAACTAATAATAAAATAGAAGAACAATTATAACAATATGCTGTAATAAAAATTATGTGGATGTGGTCCCTCCTGTCCTGTCTGCTAACCAATATGATACTGAGATGGCTACTAAGTGACTAAATGGGCAGGTAGCATACACAGAGTGGATATGTTGGACAATGGGATGATTCACATCCAGGGCAAAATGGAGTGGAATGGTGAGAGATTTCATCATGCTACCCAGAACACGGGCAATTTAAAATTTATAAGTTGCTTATTTCTGGAATTTAATATTTTTAGGCCACAGTTGACAACAGGTAGCTGAAACTGCAGAAATGTTCTCTTTTTACTGTCTGCATTAAAGTATTGTTGGAAGTTGCTTGACTTGAATATACCTTGAAAATACTAACTTTACTTCTTTTGTCATTAAAACAAAACACTGGAAAAACATCATAACTAATACATGCCCATTATGGACAATTTAGAAAATGATACTGAGTGAAAAATATTCATTCATAATTCCATGTCTCAGGAGCAACCACTATATGGACTTTTCCTTATATAACTATATTTCTATGTAGAACCTTAAATATTGTATTTTTAGTTTTTGCAAAATAATATTTTCCAGAGATGTTATTAATTTCCATTCTTTTACACTGTGATTTTTTTCAACTACCATTTTTTCATACCACTGATATCCCTAATCCAGATTTTAATCCTTTGTACCATTTCTACCATCCTTTCCTACCACATAAGCTGACTTGCATATCTTCCAGGAAGCCCAGATTCAATGGATCAGATTTGAAATTTATCAATCTCTACAATCTCCATGTTCCAAGTTTTAGTAAATGGCACCATTATTTACCAAACCAGAAATTTTAGGCAAGTTCTCATCCTTGATCTAGTGCATTTCCTTACTCTCCATATCAAATAATAACCATGTTCTGTGGATTCTACATACTCCATGACTATCAAGTCTGAATTCAACTATCCTTGCTGCCATGGCTTCAGTTCAAATTTTCAATTTTTTTTTTCTATTTATGACAGCATTTATTATTTTTTTCTTACCCTCTTATAACTAATCATTCTAAAAAGTAAACCTGGTTGCCTTCACTCCACTATTTAAAACTCCTCAATGAACATTCATCACCTTCCATATAAAAGCTGAGCTCCATCCTATGGCACACAGGGCACATTATGATGAGGCTCCTCTGTTTTAGGTGCCTAGTATCTCATCCCTTTTTCTTTGTACCCTCAGTTCTAGACACAGGATAGACCGCAGTATATTAGTCTACAAATTTGTTTACAGTTTCTTATAGAATATCTGGCATCAAAGAGTCATTCAATACATTCTTATTAAGTACAAGAATATAAGTTTAAGAGGGTTCCCAAAGCTTATACTATGGACATGTGAAATAGCAGACTGTAGAGATGAGAATTTCGACTGAAAAGGGAGTTGTGTTGAAGGATTCAGAATAAAGAAGGAACATTTGAAATCACAGGGATATACTATTCAGTGCTTTGTATCTAATTCATGCTGTCCAATAGAAATATATGAATCATATAGATAATTTTAAATATTCTTGTAGTCATATTAAAAAGAGTGAAAAGAAACAGATAAAAGTAATTTTACTAATGCAATCCATTAAAGCCAGCATATCCAACATATTTTCATTTCAATTTGTAATCAATATTAAAATAATTGAAATATTTTACATTCTTTCTTAATACTAGTTACTTGAAATCCAATGTGTATTTTATGCTTACAGCACATTTCAATAGAGAGTAGTCACATTTCAAGGGCTTAGTAGTCATGTGTGGTTTTGGGCTACTGCAGTGGACAACACAGGTCTAACATTTACAGAGCAGAAGGAGAGGGAAACACTGTGTGTTATCATTGTGGTAAAACAGCATACATCCAGAAGTTTGATCTGAAGGATTTACGAACACTGTATTTTTTGTTCCTGTGAATGGGGCATAAGATGAATCAGAGAAGTTGAAAATCTTAATGAAAGTAAAAGTTAGGAAGAAATTTTATGGTGAAGAGCAACAGTAATAATTGTGATACAGAAATAAGAGTCCAAAGCAGAAAGTTGTATTACTATGGTATAAGAAAACAAAATATAGCTACCACAGATAGGTTATCAAAAAATTTATGGATTTAGACTGTGTACGTTTTCTGTTATTTTCTGGTTTAATTTTGATGGCCTCAGTGGAAAAAAATTTACCATATCAGAGGTTCTTATAATTCATTTTATATTTAATAGCATTTTTCATTTGTCATAACCCGAAAGTAATGGTTTCCATTTTTGTCACCTTGAATTGTGAGTGAGTCAAAATCTCTAAAATAGTACAGGGTGGCAGTGATCACTGGGCAGGACCTGATGACAGTGCTTCTCCCTTCCTCCCAATAAACAGGCTGTGAGCTCAGAGCACAAAATGGAACCTGGCACCTTTATTAGATAAGGACACTAATTATAGTGAGGTGGGGTGCTGGTCATTTACAGCCTCTGGTACTTCTGAAGAAACAGGAACAATGATGTGTCAGAACTGATAAAAGGCACTCAGAAACAGGCTGCCTGCTTTTTATCCATAGGGAGTATACATTCGCGACTAAAGACATGTTAAACTTTCTGGGAAAATATATGACACATCTTTATAAAGGAATTTCTTATAATTAGATTTTCTATTTGTAAATAAGTGTATGCTAGAGAATTATTATTGTTTTATTCTTTCTGGTGGAATGTTTTAACTCTCGGAAGGGTAGTTTATGAATTCCTACAAGTAGAAAGAAAAAAAAAGAAATGCAAAAGATTACACTAAAAGCAACTAATCCTTCTACATATTAAATCAGTTGATTATTTGAAGAATGTCACCATATCTGCAAGCATATGATGATTTAATATCCAACAACCATCAGCCAGTATTCCTCTTCTACATAGCTTTTTCTTATTCAGTTACTCCTGATTTTAATACCTAATTACCCACCAGGATAAAACTTTCATACTATTATTCAGCTTTTTGGATTTGACACTCAATAAGTAGTTGATGAGTTTCTTTGATATACCTTTTGATAAAGAAGCTAAATTTTCTTTACAGATTTTGATTAAATATATTTTTTTCCTACCAAAATCTACATCTTTTAAAATTTGGCACAAAAAAAATTGTGAAACTTTATTTTTAATCACAGACAGCAAAAGATTGATTCATACAGGCCATAAAAACTTGGCTACAGAGCTAGGCTTTTGAATCTACTTATACAAAGTCTCTCTAATGATGTACATGTCTTCGTGACCTATACTTGGTCCAAGTTTAACCTACTGCCAGTGGGGGAGGGTGGGGCAGAGAGTGGGGGAACAAGTCAAGCGGCGATTTGTGGGGGCGGGAACCGCTGGATGCATGGGTGAAGTAAGCCTACAGCTCTTGCACTAATAATGGGTTTTGTTTGAATGTCACAGGCAAAACGGTGCTTATTTATTGCAGGAAAGAAAGCCCTTGCTATTTCTTCATTTGTTTCAGGTTAAATAAATTTTTAAATAAACTTAAAAATACATTGTAATTATTAATCGAAACTAGTAAAATTCATTTGACTTGAAAATCTCAAGACACTTTTTGCTTTGTTTCCTCCTTAGACAAACACACGGTTCCACTTAATCCTAAATTAGGGCCTCTTCACAAGTTTTAAACAGGTCTATTTCATGGCAGATCACAACAAGATCTTAAAGTTTATGGCGGTGGATCTCTGCGCCACTTGTCACTCTCAGATAGCTTCATTCAAGTCTCTAGCAATCAGTTTTTAGAAGGAAGAGTGCCCGACAGTCAGACCTCCCCAAACCCAGTTGGGGTTTAGGGAGAGGAGACTTTCTCATCAAGAAAAACTTTGAGAATCTCCCTGTTAAAGTCTGCTGCCATCACTTTGAACCTAAAAAATTTATTATAACTCAACTGCTAATGATTATATACAACCATTTACATTTATGTTACCTAAAGCAAGGTTTCCTGTTCCTTCCCAGTTATTTTCTGGAAATATCTTCCACACAACAAGGAATAAACAATTTGCAAGAGAGGATTGTTAAAGCCAATCCACGATAACGAAAGAATGAAGTTCAGATAATTTACATTTGCCTAGGTTTTGTTTTTACCTGAAAGAAAAAAAAAATATTATTAAAGGTTTTGCTGTATTAAGTTTATTTATTACTTTTTGTTTGTTTTGCTTTTTAAAAGACAAAAATATAAGGGGACTCTCTGAAGAATTGTTATACTCTAGGAGTATTTAAGGCAGCTAGTTACTAATTAGTCACTCTGTAGATACTAAATAAATAAATAAATGTACAAATTCAATATGTAATAAGACTCTAAGAAGAAGGAATAATAATTAAGGAAAAATGTAAAACTAGTTGATGGTATTAAACCAGCTACAGTTGGGGTATATTTTAATAAATCTGTCTTTAAAAAAGGAAGGGAGCTTTTCGTAAGGCCAAAGGAAAAAATTATAGTAAGATTGATATTCAAACTTAATAACACCTATAACTTTAACGTGCTCAGATGTAAGCTTCACTGTCAGGTTGTTAAAAAATAATGACTCAGTCTCCATTTGCAGACGGTCCATGGCCTATAGCAATCTATAAGGATGAGAGTGGAAACAGAGCAGGATTAACGTGTCACTCTCCCATGCTACTGAACCATGGGACCTGCAAATCCCAAGAAAGGGAGACTTATACAAGGTCACTTGGAATTAGGCATGCAAACTAATGGCCTTACTCATTGTTCTGAGGGGTCCTGTGATTGGGCTTGAAGCCAACACACTTGAGCCAACAGAGTCTCTCAATTAGGTACAGTTCCAGTGCCAAGTTTCTCAGCAAGAGCATGTGAAAGAGCTCCTTTTGACTTTTGATCAAATCCATTTAAAATCTTTGCCATGGGACCCTAAAATTTGCCATTTAAAAATATGTCTGGAATGCCTCCTACCTGGGAACTAATACTAGGTACTTTTTCTTGCTATAGAGATTATGACCAATGAGAGCACAATTTTCTCAGCTAAATGGAATCAAAACACAATATTGCTGTGGACCATGGTGGAAATACGAAATACAATACTATTTGACAACAGTGCTATACTATCAGCTTTTTAAGGCAGGAATCTTGTCTTATACTTCTGTGCGCATGCAGAACCCCCACACATGGTGGACACTTAATGAATATTTTTTTGATTGAGATTAATTAAATAAATTTGTTTACTGAGCTTGCAAAACATGCATCAAACAAATATATGGTTTATCATTTATTTGGAAGATCTTTTTTCTACCCTATATTCCCAGTTACCCATGGTGAGAGCTTTTAGAACAGAAGAGGAGCTTTTATACTGAGAAATACAGCTCAATGGCAGTGTGCCTGCTTTGTGGAGGTTGTCTAATCCCTCCTGCTTTGGAATGCTCATTTGTGTTGGGATCTGAAGTCTCTTGCCTTGGCTGTGATCATGGAACTATTAAAAAAAAAAAAAAAAAAAAAAAAAAAAAACCTTTCACTCTTTATTTTCTTTTCAAGTATAAGAAAAACAAGGTTTGACTAACATGTATTGCTGGGTATTTTGTTTTAGGCCTTACTTGTCTTTCTATTGAATTTTTTGGTGACAACAATAAAACAATGACTCACAATCACGCCAGTTCCTTTTAAGAGGGATGCTCCCATGATTTCAGTTTGGCTGAGGTAAACACAGTAAGTGGAGACACTGAACTCAAAAGCAAGACAGGACAGACTGTGGCAAATTCTGTGGCTTGTGCACATGATCCTGTGCCTTTATTGCTACACTGCCCTACGTGAAGCTAAACACGTCTTTAGAGAAAGAAACTAAAATAATTTTTTTCATGATGAGAAATGCAGGAATTTATGAGATATTAACACTTTGATCTTTAGCAGGAAGGCTTTAAGAGTTTAAACTAGATAAATCTACTTTTACAAATTTAAGCAATATTTGCAAACTCAAATGCCTATAGCGACCAAAAAGATAAAGGAAATATGTGAAATAGGCCAAATATTAGATAAATGGAGTGGTAGAGACTGGGTTAGTGGTAAGTTTGTGCCTGTGTCCAAGTTATTCAAAGTATCGAAAACATACACACAGACACACAGACACACAAAGATACTCAGACTCGCAGACCTTGAATTAACATGTCAGTGGCTATATGTAGCCCTTTTGTCATTATTTTTAACCCATGAATTCTACCCCAGTGTTTCATTTAGTTTTTCCAAGTTAGAAGAATTTTCCAAGTGCTTCTTGTCATGTGATATTTTAAAAAAGGTGTGATTTCAAAAGAATTAAAGATTCAGCCCTGCGGAGGTGAATCCCTTCTAATCTCTCTCTAATTCACTGAAACTCAATCCACTACCACCATGACCCAAAAAGGTTTTGGACTTGACCCTGTTTCAGTACATCTCTACTTGAGCTCCCCCTAGAGGTGAAAGTCTGCCATTAACAGTCTCGCCTCTGAGAGATGATGGGATTAAGAAAATATCCTGGAACAAGAGTGACACTGGGGTTATTGCTAAGAAAATAACAATCAAAATGAAAACGAGCAAATTCGTGTTAATTTCTTTCTCATTTTTTTTGCAATAAATAAATATTTAGGGCATAGTCTATGCAAAGAATTGTGATAGGTGTTCTGGAAAATACTGAAGTCACCAACGACACAATTCTTTCCTCTCTTTTAGGGAAATTAAAAGCACACAAAAAGCAATGTTGTTTCTGCCTTTATGATATGTTAAAATTCTCTTTCACTAATTTTTTTACTATATACTTCTTGGATAATGGTGTTCTTCAGGCTTCTCTTCAAACCCTCTTCTTTTCTCACTTTACATTCCTTTATTTACATACACCCATTCATTATTCTGGTTTCAATTGCCACCTACTTTCTGATGATTTCCACCTTTATATCTCTAGACTGGACCTTTCTTTGAGTGGCAGATTCATGCTCTTATTTTCCTGCTGAAATTCTTTACTAGAACATTTCAAAGTCATTTCAAATCCAACATACTCAAATTGTAATTCAAGGTAATAAGTATTTAGTGCCAAATGAGTATTATCAGTGGTAAGTGCTAGGAATCTAGATCACTTTGATCTGAGGCTATCTATGAAAGTCTCATGGTAGAGATCGACTTAGGCAGAACTTTGAACAAGAGGTTGTTTGTGGGCAACAGTGTAAACAAAATCAGGAGCACGTCTATCACCATTTATTTTTCAACAGAAACTTCTGCTGCTGTCCCAATACTTTCAAGGTCTGAGCTCAGTTTTGACCTGTATTACAATCCAAATTTAATAAAGAGAGAGAGAGAAAGAAAATTTGCCTCATGCTGATCTCTTTCTCTCTTGTTATTTGCTTTTCCACCTTCCAATTAAAGAGATTGAAGACCAAATAAGCAAAAAAAAAAAAAAAAAAAAAAAGAGACACAGCCACATTTCATTCACAATAGAAATGTATATATTTTCTTAAACATTTGTGGATTCTTCTATGCCTGAAAACCAAAAAGGGCAATCTGGAAGCTCAATTGAGAGTTGGCTCGTGAACAACAGGCATTTTCTCTATTCATTTTGCATTCGCGTAAGAGTGTGGATCTGGCCCTGCCTTTGTCCCAGCCAAAGAGCTGAATGCAGCCTCTGAGGCTCACAGCGTTGCCTTGCAATCTCTTAAAGATTGCCTTTTTCCATTCTCTTCCTTGCAGTGGCACTTCCAATTTAACTCTCAGTCCAAATTGCACTTTACATAATCCCATCAGACAAGCTATTTTGATGCTAACTTCAAAATAAAATAGATATTTTCTTCTTTTTATCTTATGCAATGTTGCTATTTAGAAAGAACTTGGAGAGCCTTTTCTGTTTCCTGAGTCATCACAGTAGCTTCTCTGGTATAGAATTGTAAAAAACTAAGAACTTTTTTGTTTAATGTACAACTAGATGTGCCATAGAAATCTTAGCTGTTTGGAACATTTTCCTGAGAAAGAAATATCTTTTCTACTGTGAAAGAAGTTATGCTGTTACAGCTTACAAAAAAGGCAATACAGTTGTGAAAATTTAACCAAAAACAATAGTCTCCATTGAAGAGTTTTAATGTCCTGTGTTTTTCTTCCACATTGACACAAGATTTTAAAATATTGTATTTGTTTTTTGTAGCCTTTGAATAGAAAATTGTCCATTCACACGTCGAGTGAAAATACCTTTAAACAGTTATCAACCAGGTTATGAAAGAGATCTTCTATAATTACACTCATTAGAGTTAGTTGGGCAGCATTGTGTTTCATGACTTATTTGCCATAATACTGGTTTTGTTCTTAATTGGAGTGCTATTTGGTGAGTCTGTCTAATGAAGGGCTATGTATTTTCTTTTATAATTCCAAAAGTCACACACACATACAATTTAGCCCAGATGAATGAACTGAATAAGTAGTTGAAGTAAAAGAGAAAATGTCCCAATTTTCAATTAGTTTATAAACTAGTATTTACCCTGGAAATTAGTGAAAATTTGTTCTGTTTTTAAAGGTAGAACAGGGCAATAATGCAGTTAGTTTAAGTTTTTATGAAGTAGTCATTGACCTATGGAGGAACATATAGTTCCTGCTCTACTGGAGCTTCAGCAGAACGAGGAACAGGCACAGACTAGGGACTAGCATGACCTGTTTCAAAACTCAGGATACAGATATGGTTATAATGTAGTCATCTCCACCTCCTACCCCAATCTATCACTTATTCTCCTACTTTTCTTTTTAGAAACAACAGTATCTCTCTTTAAGACCTTGAACCTCTCCGCTCCAAATAAAATAATCCAAGAACCCTAGGAATTTACTCAGTCCGAAGTGAGTGTGAGGATTTGTCCTGATTTCAACACTAAGCAGAGATAGAACTGTACCTGAATAGTCTCCTTCTGCCATTGCTTCTCCCAGGCACATAATGTTTCTAAGTACTCAGCCTGTGCAGCTTGCTGGACTGTGTTTGTGTACTGTTGCTAGGTATTCTTGCTGATATATGCACATATTAAGCTATAGAAATGTCCTCATCATGTGCCAAAGGTGATAGCTCTTTTTTTTTTTTTTTAATTCACTATGTTCATCAACTACTGTTCCTGAAAACACATAAGTGGGGGAAAGAATATTCCAGGCACATAGAACAGCATGTGTAAAGACCCAGAGGCAGGAGAGGTATGGGTGTTTAGATAGAGAAAAATACTGGAAAACTGCATAATTGTTTAATAGAAGTTAACTCTGAACTGTAGGATTATGGATGATTTTTGTTTTCTTTATACTTTTTTTTCAACATTTTTAGTTTTCTGCAGTGAAAGCACATTACCTTATTATTTTAAAATATTTAAGTACCCAAGAGAATAAAAAATCAGTGACATTGGAAAAAAGTAGAACCTAGGAGTATTATTATTTTTAAAAAATGATATGGGGCAGTACTCAAACTGGGTAAGAGAAGAGATGAGAAAAAATAAATTCTGGGGTGATATCTAAAATATCGGTGTAGGAACCCAAGTCTAGAGTGAATTGGTCTTGGCTGGGTGCTGGCAGATGCTATGAAGGTTAAAGAGATAAAATAACTCAGGGCTGAATTCAAGAGGAAGTTTTTCTAGTCTGTTTCCCCTATTACATAGGTACCAACCACTCATACTTAAGAATTAATCTTAATCCTTTACTCTCCCTTCTTTTTCAACACTTTTTGGTTTTCTAGAGTTAAACATGATATACATAAGTATAATTTTTTGTATTTACTCTGCTTGATGTTCTTTGAACTTCTTGGATCTATGGTTTGATGTCCATTATTAATTTTCAAAAATTCTCAGCCACTATTACTTCACATAATTTTTCTGCTCTTTTCTTTATTGTTCTAATTATATTGCATCTTTTGAAATCGTCACACTGTTCTTTGATGTTCTCTTGTAATTTTTTTTATTACTTTTTTCTTTGTTTTTAGTTTGGGAAGTTTTTATTTACTTTTCTTTGAGTTCACTAGTTCTTTCTTCTATCATATTCAGATATATTGAAGGATCTATCGAAGGCATTCTTCATTTTTGTTATGGTGGTTTTGATTTCCAGAATTTTCTTTTGATTTCTTCTCTTAAGTTTCCATCACTCTTCTTACATCATCAAGCTGTTTTTCACTCTCTCTTTTCCCATTAGATCTTTTTAACATATTAATAATAGCTATTTAAAACTTCTTGCCTGATAATTCCAAAGTATGTTCTGTATAGATCTGATTCTAATGTTTTCTTTGTCTCTTCAAAGGAAACTATTTTTTCTTGCCTTTTAGCATGCCCTATATTTTTTCTTTTCTTTTCTTTTTTTGTGGGTGGGGGATTGTAAAGCTATAATATATTAAATAATAAGAATTGATGCAAGTAGTTTTTATTGTGAGGTTTTTATGGTCTGGGAGTTGGGTTGGCTATGTTTAATGTTTGCTGTAGCTGTAGATGTCAGGGACTTCAAATTTCCCTAGTGTTCTTGACTTTATCTCTTTTGTTGAATTTGAACTTCTCTAAAAACTTCTCCTCAGATAGAGTTTGCATCATGCATCTCTTTATTCTATAATCCACTGCTATTACACTGGAGCCTTATTGGTATAGTGGTATGTTATGGGGAGGGAAAACATTCAATATTCTTATGAATAATTCTCAGTTCTTTAGTGACCCTGGGATGTGACCTTCAAAACTGTTTCTTTACCTTTTTCTCATTATTATATGAGAAAGAAAAGTTAGAGGTGTCAGGAGTTGGGAGTGGGGACAAGTCCTTCCCATAAATTGAATAAAACTCTGATAAAGTCTTTTCTTCTGGCAGTAGGCTTCTGTATGGAGAACGCTCTGGAGCTCTGCACCTATTTCAAATGGATGCTTTTCCCTCCCCCTACTAGGACCACAAGGGGATTTTCTTGGCTTTTCGCAAAAAGGATTTCTGGGTAGAACCCATAAAAGTATGGACAATATCTCTAAGACTGTGCCACCAAGGAGTTTCTCACTGTGTGTTCAGCCTCTAGTAATTCACCAAAATTATCTAAGTGTTCTTGCTAGTTTTTGATTCCATAGGTTCTACCCCTCCCCTCCACCAGGTAAACATATCTTAACTATGACTCTCTGGATTCTCCTGTTTTACCACATTCAAAGGTGATGGTTTGCCTTGTGACTTCAGTTCTCTGATAAGTCCAACAAAAGTCACTGATTTTCAGTTTGTTCATTTTTTTATTGTAAGGACAGATTCTAAATTTAAAACTTATTAGAGCTAAAAATACAAGTCTTCTCCATTTTTTCATCTTTTACAACCAATAAATCAAAAATTCCTGGTTTTATCTCTTATCACTTAAATTCATTTCTCCTCTCTATCCTCACTGTTATTGCTTTCCTTCAGGTTTCTTTGTCACCAACTTAGATTGTTTCAGAAACTTTGTAAATATTTTCTATGCCTGTAAGTCCCCTCAAATTATGGTGAACATACATCCTAGTTTTGTAGGGACAGTCCTAGTTTATTTCTATTTTTAGAATGGAATGATTATAGGGCTCTTTTTCAGTCTCAGAGTGTACTAGTTTAGCAACAATTATTGGTCACCTTACCTTGAATCAATCTTGCCTTGATCCACCCCTTATCTTCAAGTGATCTTTCTAAAATTTAAATATGATCATGTTTCTATCCAGTATAAAACTCTTTAAGTTATTTTCTCAGTCCATACACTAAAGTCTCAATGCCTTATTATACATGGGCATCCAAGGTCTTTATGACTTGACTCCTCCTTTTTGTGGCTAGTCTTTATTATGCCTTTCTCAACACCTTAAAATTAAAGATTTAGCAAAATACAGCTACTTGGTATTGCTTAAACATAACATGTTGTTTTAAACACTGCTACCTTTGCCCTGAAACCTGTTCTTCCCCCAGCCAGCTCTTCCTACTTATAATTCAGTTATTATAAACCATGATTAATTATTCATCAATCATCCATAGTTACGTACTATTATAATCATTGTTTTGCATGCTCTGTCACACACATATAAATACTGTAATACAAGAACATGCTATAAACACTAGATCATGAACCCCTCAAGAGCAGAAAACAGGTCTTAATCATTTGAATTCTCAATGTCCAACATAACAGGCGCTCAATAATGTAGATGGTACTCAACAGTTACTCTGTCGAGTTAGCTTAGGAGACAGGAGAGCAATAAAAAAAGTTCTAGTTGGTAGCAAGGGTATACTCTAGTTAATGTGAAAATTTTACACAGAATAAAGGTCCCGTAAGCCTATAATTTCTCTCAAGATAATTTACAATGCTGACTTTCTCTAATTCTGGGACTTCAATAATTAGAGTTAGAAAGAGCAAGGCAATTTAATAATTTAGAAGAAGCAAAAACAAGTAATGGAGTAATAATAATAATAATCACTCTTCAACTCTTGTCCCAGTTCCAATTCAGAATTCTAGAATTTTTTAGAATTCCATGCTACTTCTGGTACATAGCATGCCCTCTTTTCTTCCCAGTCTTAGCTCACTTTTATAATCTCTGACCTCACTCTTCACAAGCATCCGTTTCCTGGCCCCTTGGGCCTAGAGTTGTTACACATCAACAGTATAATTGGCAATTACAGAATATATCCAGAAGAAGTGGCCTGTGCAGGGAACATAAAATTCTGTGGCCCCTGGAACCTGGAGTGTGCTCTGGAAGGGAAAACATAAGTATATCACTAAACCCTATAGACATCAATTCCCCATTAGGAGAAGGGTAGCTTAAAGAGAGTCCAGTGGGGTTCTCTAATGGTTAGTGCTTAGAGTAGGGGCTCCTCGTATCAAGGTCTAAGGGTGGTATTGAGATGAGTACTATATAGGAAATGGCAGAGGATAGCACTATGTTATCATTACATAAGCAGATTTTTAATAGAGCAATAAATGAGGAAATGTTTAAGGAAATTATAAAGTTTTTACTTAATAGAATGAAGTCACATAGGACTATGACTGGAAGTAAATATAAATTAAGAATGAATGTTAGTTTGTAATCTCATTTCCTCCATCGCCACCTTTCCTGGCTCCCTATGACACAGACTCAGTCTCCTCTCTTAATTCTTTTCTTTGCTGTCCACATGATAGGCTTTGGAATAAGAGATTTCTAGACTCCAGTCTTTTTTTCATTAATGATTTACGTAGCCTTCATTAATTTAGGTGGCAAAATCTCATTTCTTGTAAACCTTAGATTAAAATAGATTACCAGATTAGTCTGAGGAGAGTGAGAGAGCTGGTAGTTAGAAAGACAAAAACAGGAGATATTCAAGTACAACCAGATATATATCAGAATGCCCCATGAAAACTTTGTGCTATGATATATAGCAGGAGTCCCCAACCACAGGGCTGCGGACTGGTCTGTGGCCCTTAGGTACTGGGCCATACAGCAAGAAGTGAGCAGTGGGCAAGTAAGATTTTGCAAGACCTGAAGCTAGAAGCTACATTCATATTTGCAGCCGCTCCCCAGCACTAGTGTCACCACCTCAGCTTCATTTCAGATCAGCAGGCATTAGATTCTCATAGGAGCACCAGTCCCTGGTGCCAAAAAGTTTGGGGACCACTGATGTATAGAACCTATTTTTGTCAAGAACCTTTCCATTTCTAGAGACTTTATTGTCTCAATCTGCTGGAAGTCTGAAAGAAAAATTTATTTCAGCTATAGCTGGTTTTTCAAATAATTTATCCATCATCCATTTTATTTATTTGTTTGTTTGTTTGTTTTTATAAATATCGCAGATAGAGTTTTGTAGATGCTGAGATGGAGCTCAGAGTGCAAGCTCTTTATTTATAAAGAGAAAAGCAGGGGAAAAATAAAACAAAGATGCAGGCCTTGCAAAATCTCAACCAACCCAGTGGGAAGCTGTGTATTAAGTATTGATGCTTAATCTTTGATACTAGATCTTGCCCAAGATGGGCCAAAATGACCAGGTTTTATATCTGACCTTGCTTAGTTACTAATGTGGGATTCCACTAATGTGGAAGGGCATGACCTCAGGTAAGGCAGCGCTCTGTAGCTGAAGCATGCTTTAGAGAAGGTGACAGCTCGAGGCCATCTGCTGATCCATAGCTGGGCAAACAGTTCTTCCTTGAAGAGAAACCTAAGTGGCATATCTCTATTCTACTTCACTGTCTTTGACTCTGCTTTCTTTTCTATGTGCTGGCTTCATTCTGAAGCTTTTTCAAGATATGGCTAAAGTATTCACCCAAAGCTTCAGACATATGTTTTACCAGCTTGACAATTTTATTTATATTTATTTTTTAAAGATTTTTATTAAAATATAGCTAACACAATATTGGATTAGTGTCAGGTGTACACCGTAGTTATTCAACATTTATACACCTAAAGAAGTGATCACCATGATGAGTCCAGCAACCATCTGACACCATACAATGCTATCACAATATTATTGACTATATTCCCTATGCTGTACATTACATCCCCATGACTTATTTCTTTTATACCTGAAAATTTGAAACTCTTATTTCCCTTCATCTTTTTGCCTCCTTTTTAAAATTTTGCAATTACAGTTGACAGTCAATATTATTTTATATTAGCTTCAGGTGTACAGCATAGTGGTTAGACATCTATATAATCTATGAAGCAATCCCTCTACTAGTCTAGTACCCACCTG
Source organism: Eidolon dupreanum (assembly GCA_028627145.1). Classification (NCBI taxonomy): domain Eukaryota; kingdom Metazoa; phylum Chordata; class Mammalia; order Chiroptera; family Pteropodidae; genus Eidolon; species Eidolon dupreanum. Next base: position 145,117,104 of record CM053502.1, read on the forward strand.
GCAACATACATAGTTATTACCATATTATCGACTATATTCCCTATGCTTTACATTCCCATGACTATTTTTTAACTACCAGTTTGTATCTCTTAATTCTTTCACTCTTTTCACCCAACCCTCCAATCCCCTCCCTTCTGGCAACTATCAGCTTGCTCCTTACATCTACGAGTCTGTTTCTGTTTTGTTTTTTGTTTACTCCCTTCTTTAGATTCCACATATAAGTGAGATCATATGGTATTTGTCTTTCTCTGTTTGACTTATTTCACTTAGGCTAATAAGTTCCAGGTCCATTTATGTTGTAACAAATGGTAAGAATTCATCCTTTTTTATGGCCAAGTAATATTCCATTGTACATATGTACCATATCTTTATCCAATCATCTATTGATGGGCACTTAGGTCGCTTCCATAAGTTGGCTATTGTAAATAATGCTACAATGAACATAGGAGTGCATATATATTTTTAAATATCTGGGTGAAATTGCTGGGTCAAAAGAAAGTTCTATTTTGAATATTTCGAAGAATCTCTATATTGTTTCCCACAGTGGCTGCATCAACTTGCAATCCCACGAACAGTGCACAGTGGTTCCCTTTTCTCCACATCCTTGCCAACACTTGTTTGTTGATTTATTGATGATGGCCATTCTGACAAGTGTAAGGTGATATCTCATTGTGGCTTTAATTTCATTTCTCTGCTAATTAGTGATGTTGAGCATCTTTTCACATGTCTATTGACTACATGTGTGTCCTCTGAAGAAATATATATTCAGGTCTTCTGCTCATTTTTTAAATTGGTTTGTTAGTTTTTTTGGTGTTAAGTTGTGTGAATTCTCTATAGATTTTCAATATTAACCCTTTATCAGATGTATCATTGGTGAATATCTTCTCCCACTCAGTAAGCAGCTTGGCAATTTTAGAAGAGTCTATGTTATAAAAGTTCCAGTTAATGTTCTGAGATTAAATATTATTCATTTGGCTTAGAGTCATGGACTCATTTTCAGATCTAGGGTACAAGGTTGACCACACCTAAATTACTGAGAATGAGAGTAGAGAGTTTCCTCAAAGGCACATCTTGGTATTGTTACCAAATAAATGGTGGTGAAGGGGGGTAGAAGTGTCTCCTACCCTGCTGTAGGCCCTCATACTTGTGCACTCTGGAGCCTTTTTTAGAATGATCTAGAGGCTCCCAAGAAATTGTGGGACTGCCCTTAATTGTAGGTAGATCTCAAAGTGCATTAACAGTCATAGAGACCCTAATTATTTTAGAAGATATGACTTGACTTCTCCATAAATAAGAGAATTCATAGGAATATAATGTACAGATTATTTAAAATTCTCCTCTTCCTTTCTCTCAATTCTACCAATTTTCTGAAACATTATTTGCTTCTTTAAAATTTGTAATAGAGGGGAGAATAACTGTGGTATTCTGCAACATACTGAATGGAAAAGTAGCTCAAGAACACAATAACAAAGAGCCTTTCATGCTGCAAGTGAGAGTATTTCTGTTGGCATGGAGAGCCTCCACCACTGACCACTGGTACTGCTAAACTGAAAATCTGTGAATAGAAAGAGATTCCTATATTTAGAAATACTGGATACATTTAAAATAGTGTCAATTTAGTAGTGTGTGTGTGTGTGTGTGCACACATATGTAGACATAATTTGCCTGTATGTCAATATCTGTGTGTATGCATAAATCCTTTATTTAAAACCTCTTTGGTTGGATTTATAAAATTTTGTTCTTCTCTGGAGTACTGAGTTTATTTCTCTTAAATAGAATAAACCAGGACTTATATTCAGAGGGCGCACATCAATGCAGCCACACTATTTATTAAATATTGAAATATTTTTCTGCCATTTGGGAAATGATACCATCGTAAATGTGATAAACACTGAAATTAATTAATAAATTCTACCACATGTGTTCCCCCCTCCTCAGAAACCATACACCATTGTGATGTCAAGTTGTTGTACTTTTTGTTTTATTCATTTATTTATTTTGTTTTGGTTTGGGAACTAGAGCACAGAATTAGCAAGTCTGTTGAAGACATCTTGTTATTTGTTTCAGGTGTTAAAGAATTTTAGGGAGGCATTCAAGTGTCCTTGGCTTGGAAAAGGGAGACTCACACAGTCACATTGAGGAGAAACTTGGTAACGGTTGAAAAATTTGGGAGAAGCTCGGGGCACAAACTGCACAAGGGAGGCTTAACTTTCAGGTTATGGTAGTAATCACTTAGGTACTTATGACTGAGAAACTACTTTATTGGAAAACTCCACTGGGAGGTATTGACCATCCCTGCACAATGTAAGGAGGTTCATGAGGAGAAGATCTTCTTGGATTCCTTGAAAGGTCAAAAGAATGTGTACATAAGATATGACAGTGAATACCTCCTCTTGGACTCGTTTCCACTGCCAGTGGCCAGTTCTCTCAATGTAGAAACCTCAGCTTATCCTACGCCTCCCCACCTCCACTCCTAAATATTTCTGCAACACTTCCAAGCCTGGTAGTAATTGCCATTTGTTTATACTAACCTCTTCTTTTCCCATCTGCACTTGTTCTGTTTATTAACTGGGCTTCAGCTCGTTGTCTCCAGACAAAAAACAATTGTTTCTTGACTACATTTTGAGGGGAGGCAACCTTCTTACCCTTCTTTGTGGGAAAACGCACACAAAACATGCATTTTCCTAACACAAGTAACTAGAATTGGTCAATCAGCATTCTTATTGTCCTCTCTTTTGCCTCACTTTTGTTTTAATAGGTTTATTGTTATTTAGGTATGGTAAGGCCAATAGATCAGGAGACAATTGCTATTGAAAAGGTAATTTATTATAGCACAGATCCCAAGAGAGGGAGTACATGTCACACCATGAGGGGCACCCACAAGGAAGCACCAGGGTCAGTCATGAGGCAGAGAGAAAGAGAACTATGGGTAAGAGCCGTTATGATGGTTTCCATGGGAAGGGACAGATGAGGCAAGGTAAGTAGCTTTAGAATTAGCTAGTATGAATAATTTCAGTGAGCTTCGAGCTTAGGGGCTGTCACATCTGGCTCACTTTGTAGTAATTAGGGCAGGTACGTAGTGGTCCAGAGTTTGGGAGTATACACTCTGTTGGTTGGTATGTAGTTGAAAATAGTGCCCCTGGGAGGAGGATTCCTCCTGAGAGGGAGGAGAAGGGGGGAGGCCAAGGCAAGGTGACTCAGCCATATTACCAAGTTGCCTGGAACAAGGTGTGTCTCGCATATGCATGTAGGGCAGAAGTTAAAGCATCAAATTTACTGACAGTAGAAACATAATTAATATACCCTTCCCCTCCTACTCTTCTCTTCTCCTTCTGGCTTTTGTACTGCTGTCATGATGCTCATGACAATGGGCCAGTGCCTTTTGCTATTGGTCAGTGGGTGGAGAGCGATAAGGAGAGTTGAAATTGAAATGAAGCAACAGGGTGAATCCTCATTCTCCGATTGCTCATAGCATCCCCAGTCACCTAATGACCTTCATTTTAATAGGAGCCTTAGGAAGAATTTTACATGTAAAATCTCAACTAAGAAAAGAACATCATTTAGCAAGTGATAGCTCTGTCATCCAAAAAGTACACTAATGATTTTAAAATAATTAAAATGGCTTGATAAATTATTTTTACTAGAAATTTAAAAATTGGTAAGCAAGATATATAAGGTTTAGACTATATATTTAGAGAATAAATGGAATATATTTTTAGTCTTGATTTATATATTAGAAGTACAAACTGTTATATATTTTATATTATAAATATATTCATATGTTAGATATTACAAATGTCACACATATTTAAAAGACTACATATTTATTACACATGGCATTGACCATTCTTGTCACCTTCAATTTTCCAAACAGTGATTCTCTTCCAAAGACTATTTAAAGTACGATCTCCTTATAAACTTGTTCATGCTCATGATGTATAACTCTTCAGTCTATTGTTGCCTTCCCCAGTTTTTATGGTGGTACGATCACTAATCATCCTCTTTCTCAGTTCCTAGAGCAGTTGTACTTTTCTAAGGTTGAGTACAACTCAGAATTACCAGGAAGGGTCTCCTCTGACATATATATTTCTAACCCAGGCCTTCACCCAATTGCACATACAAAAATCTCTAAGAAATAATTTGAATCTAAATCAATGTTTATTAAAGTGTATCAAAATTGCTTTGGGCACTACTGATTTAAAGCATAAAAAACTAGGAACTCTCTGTCCTACCTCCTCTTTCAGGCTAGGGAACTTAGTACTAAGCACTGTTTTCTGGAAAACTGACCCTGGTTATGGTGCTCTAGCATTGGTAACACAACTAATTTAATCCAGGTCATGGCTAGTACTGGTCACCAGACTTCCACGATGATCTCTAAGTTGAAGTTGTTTCTGATCATTACTGATAGCAAAGCTTTTGTGGCTGGGTTTTATCTTAAATTTCATCATTTCTCCCCTTCCACATCTCATTCCACACATACTCAGTCATCAGACCTATTTCTTAACTTACATTTCAAGTTTTTGCAATGGTATCTTGTTGAAGAGTCTATGCCAGAATGGAAGCTCAGTCTTTTTACATTACAGATTTCCAAGATGATTATGACAAAGCTGACTATACTGTCAAATATCTCCTATTATTATTGGCTGAACCTTCCCTGCATCAACCTACAATTCAGAGTTAATGAATGAGTTTATTCCTAAACCCTCGCTATTCTCTGAAATTAAATCTTGCTTTGAGTAATTGGCTATGCCTACATAATGAGTGATTATCATGTCTAGGTAATGCAACTGGGATGTATTAAGCATCCCAGCTACATTTGCTTTCCTCATATATTTCATATCACATATAAAATGTGTTTTGTAGCTATTTGGATTCAGGGCATCACTCTTCCTGTAATATTTGAAAGAACTGTTCTTCCTTCTATTTACAACTCATCCTTCTACTTGAGCTTTAAATTCTCCTTGTTTCCTGTTCCTCAGAACTCTCATATGTGATTATTTGATAAATGTCCACCTCCTACACTGGGCTGAAATTTCTAGGAGGTCAGAGATCTTATTCTATTTTTTATTCTCATTGCATACCTACTGGCTGGAAGAGTGCCTGGCACATACTAAGTGCTCAATAAATTTCTGTTGAATAAACAAATGAAGATACTAAGGCCCTTGAAAGTATGAAACTGTGTAATGTAAACTCCATCTTAGAATCTACTATTATGTTACTTGGACTCTCAAAATATATTTAAAAGATGAAAGAAGATGCTCTTGGAGAAATATATAACTTACTGTAATGTTAGAATTCATGGCCTTCAGAAAATTAATGTTCAGTCTCAGAAAAAAAAGTATTCTGCATAAAGATTTATACCTAAATATAAGAGGACATATCTCTGAGTCAAAGTTAACACCAGCTCTCACTACACAGAACATTCCTAAACTCATTTTGATGGTCAATACCCACATTCCTTTGTAAAAATCTGTATAGACAATTTTCCCTTTTTTATGTTGACAACAAAACAGAATCAGATCAACCAAAGGATTCAACACAGTTCCTAATCATTGCACAAGCCAACAGAAGGCTCATTCTGGATGCATTTTTGGGTTAGTCCACATTTTCCTCCTTTATTATGGAATGTAACTGGTATTTCCTGCTTCCACAAAGAAACTCAAACCCCAACTGATACATCCAGGACTCAAAAGAACAGAGCTGTTTTTTCTCTCTTCACCCATAAAACAAGGAATTCTCTCCTCACAAAAAAATTCCAAATAAGACCAGAGGGACTAACAACTTTGGTCCAAATTCCATTTGTTCTATAACAGTATTGTCCAGTGGAAATGTAATGCCAGCCATAAATATGAACTACATAAGTAATTTTAAAGTTTTGATTAATCACTTTAAAAAAATAAGAAAAATGGGTGAAAACAGTTTTTGTAATATATTTCAACTTAAAATACCAAAAATATATTATTTCAACATGTAATCAAATGAAAAGTTAATGATGAGATATTTTACATTCTTTTTTTATACTAAATCTTTGAAATCTGGTGTGTATTTTACACTTATCGCATGTCTCATTTCAAATTAGCCACATTTTGAGAGCTTCAAGCTATATGTGGCTGGTGGTTACACATTGGACAGTATAGTTCTAGAATGTGTTTTTGTGCCATAGTTTACAGTCAGAAGAGACGTCCGCATTCACCTTCACTGAAGCCACTGGCACTCGAGTGAGAAAAGGCAACCTGTTGAAACCTCTGAGAAGTTTAAACAGATTCTATAAATAGGATCTGTCCAAATGCTTCAGCGGTCTTTGGGTCCTGCTTACCACAGCTACAGGTGGTAGGTTCACCTCAGCTTTGAAACAGCATAGCTGGGCTGAAGCTCTTCTTGTTGTAGCTATCATTACATGTCCCAGTCCAAACTGCAGTGTGCTCCAGGCACAGAGGAGGATTCTTTTCCATTTGACATTAAGCGCTGCCAAGAGTGATCAAACTAATAGTGACCCAGCATCTCAGTGCCACAGCCCTTTTTAGAGGCAGTCACATTTTTTTTTCCTCTGTTCTGATTCTAGATAATTCCAAAGATTAGGTAGAATCCTTCCATGCCAACTATTTATAGATGTTAATACTTAGAATGATATTTTTAATGAAGCTTTTAATAGAGAGGGCCAACGGATTTGTGAAGAATTAGTGAATTAGCCTATACTCTCATGAGAATGGCATAAGTTTTCTTACATCATAATATGTAGTCTATCATGAGAATTATATGGCAGATTGTGATCATTTCTAGTTCATCTTTATTAAAGAGTCATTGATGATAAACTTTAACATAAGATGATCTCGATTTTCAAACTATGTTTTTTAGATTTCATGCTTCTGCTGAGCCTACTGCAGGGACCCCTGGGATGGGGAGGCAAAGAGTGGGGATCAAGAGTGGCAGGCAGCAGAGTTCCAGGTCCTGTCTCCATCTTCATCCAGAGCAGCTCTGTTTGTTTTTCTTTTAATGCTTCTGGGCAAGATCTAGTATGAGTAAGTGACTGTGCCAAATTTTTAGAAAACCATCTACCTAAGGGAATTGTCTCTGTTTTGATTCAGTCTGCATCTTTTTCTGTGTTCCCCACATTGCAATTTTATCCTGTCATCTGTGCTGGGATGTCCACTTTTCCTTAGGGCCTTTACTACCAAGCATTTAGTCTTTGTTGTGCAATTGCCTTCAAGTACCACATCTTTTAAGCTCATTTTTATTATTTTTATTGTTTTCTGTTTATTAAAAATGTTCATTTTTACTATGGAAAAATAAAGAAGAAAACAAGATAGAATAAAGGAGAAAATAAAAATCATTTATAATTGCATCACAGAGATAAATGATGTTAACATTTTGATATATTTCCTTCTGAATTTTGATATGTAGATATTTTACACTAAATTGGAATCATATTTTACATGGTTTTATGTCTCGCTTTCTTCAATTAGCATCAAATTGTGATCTTTTTTATTTCATTAAAGCATAATTTTATTAGTTTTTAAATTCTTAATCCTATGCATGTCTCATAATTTAACCATTTGGCTATTGTTAGAAATGTTGATCATTCTTGATTTCCCTTTATTAAAAAAGATGTTTCAACTATCATTCTTACAAAAAAATAGCTCTTCAGTGAACATCCTCACGCATAAATATTTAGCTACTTCTCCAGCTTTATTCTTTAGAAATAGAATTACTAAGTAAATAAACTTTCTAAATTCTTATGCTATATATTGCCTAAACATTGCCTTCTTGTAACGAAATACAAGAGTATATGTGAGTGTCAATACTTATACTTCCTGACTTTGAGTTTGATACTTCAAAAGTCTTTTTCAATTTGATTGGATTTTTTTCAAGTAGTTTTTTCTTTTCTCTTTTGTTTACAGATCATTGATAGCTTGTTATGAGACATTTCTATTTTATTATCCAGAGATTATCTATCATCTATCTATCTATCTATCTATCTATCATCTATCTGCCTATCATCTATCATCTATCTATTCCTTTGATAATTTTTCTTCTGTTAATAATTTTATTTATAAGAACATTTTATATATTTGTTGTAAATACAAATGACCCATTTCGTCTTTGCCTTTTAAATCTGTTAGTTTATTTTGACAGCATAGTTTTAGTCATAAGCACTCTTCTAATTTCTATTTATTCTGTTACTCTAAGTGGTTCCATCCACACACATGACTTCAATTACTATCTATTCCATTGATGACTCACAGATTTATATTTCCAGTCCAGGGAGACCAAGCTAGAGAGGGACTATCTGAAGATATATATTGGTATGGCTTTTATCTAACAGAATGGACAGTAAATTCATAAGAAAAAAGTTCATAAAGCCCAGAAAAGACATTGTATCAGACTAAACGAAAAGAAATAAAGACAGTACAAAATTAAGAGAGTCCTTTGGAACTCTTAAACGTGTACATACATATCTATGACATATATGTGCAGCCTACTGGTTCTGTTTCTCCGAAGAACCCTGACTCATACAGGAGATAAATAACTTGCATCATTACTTCATATATCTTTAATTAAGAGAAACTGTATTCAAGGAGGTGTATGCAAGGAAGTACAATTGAGAAGCCTCATCTGCATTTAGACATGATTTAGAGGATTTAGACTTTGAGACAAAACTTGGTGCCACTGTGAGAAAAGAATTGTTAATGGTCTTGGAAAAGAATAAATGCGTTTTCCATGTGGGAAGGTTGTAAATAACTTGGGGCCATATATTATTTGACACTTGTTCCATTATGAGGTGTATCTGCTTCTTCCCCTTGAAGTTGGATGAATTTATGATTTACTTATAACCAATGGTAGGTGGCAGAAAGGTGATGAAGCTTTGACCTTGTTTGCTTGAAGATTCTCTTTGGAGCTCTGTGCCATCTTCTAAGAAGTCTAACCGCACTGCAGCTGCTATGTTATGAGAACCTTAGACAACTGGTAAGATCAATACATAAGTGCTCTTACCGTCAGCCCCAGCTAAGCTCCCAGCTTACTCTCAACTTTTGGAAATATATAGTGTTCTTTATGTCCTCATATATAATTAATTATTGTGCAAAATTTAATATAGATATGGTAACCTAATTCAATTGCGTTGAATATTTTATTATAATTATCTTAATTTTGAAATTTTGGCTATTTGAGATCAAAGTCTGAGAAAAGGTCTTAAATTCTTCCACTATAATTGTATTTTTCCCTACTCGTATTTATAAGTTTTGGCTTCTTGTAATTTGATCCTACATGCCCATGTTTGTCATGACCATTACAACTTTATTATGGATTGTATATTTTTCAACATATGGAAAAAACTCCTTATGGATAAATGCTTTTCCTTCATTTGAAATAATCTTTTTTATTTTAGAATAGTTTTAGATTCATAGAAAAGTTATAAAGATAATATCTTTCACCCAGTTTCCCCTATTTTTAACATCTTATATTACCATGATACATCTGTCACAATAAGAAGCAAAAATTGGTACATTACTACCAACTTAACCTCAGACTTTATTCAGATTTCACAAGTTTTTTCACTAATGCTCTTTTTCCTCTTCCAGGATCTCATTTAACATAAGACATGTTTAGTTGTTGCGCTTCCTTTATCTGTCTGTGACAGTTTCTCAGTCTTTCCTTGTTTTTCATAATAAAGAAAAACACTGATTAGGTATTTGTAGAATGTCCCTTCAGTTGGGTATGTCTGATGTTTTTATAATGGTTAGACTGGAGTTGTGGGTTTTAGGGAAGACTATCACAGAGGTGAAGTGCCCTTCTTCATTACATTACATCAGGAGCATGTGCTATCAACATGAGTTATTACTTGGTGATGTGAACCTTCATCATCTGGCCAAAGTAGTTTTTGCCAGCTTTCTCTACTGTAAAGCCACTCCCTACCTTCCACCTCTCCACATTCTATTATCAGAAAGTAAATCATTAAGAGTAATACACATTTAAGCTGGAAGGAGAGGTGAAGAGAAAGAATAACTTTCACTTCCTGGAAGGTGGATGCTTTGTACAATTAATTACACTTTGAAATTTTGTTTTTACTTTTGTATTCAACACCTGAATTTTTGCCTGTCCATCTATTTTGCATTTTTGTTGATCCTGTATCATTTTATTTTTAGTATACTGCTTTTATGGCTGGATCTTACTTTATAAGCCAATGTATAACTTTGTCCTTTATCAGAGATATTTCTAAGGACTTTATTGAATGATGCTGCTTGGTTCTAACATGTTTATCAGAAATACTGCCTCTGATACAGCTCACCAAATGTGGGAGGGGCAGGGAGTTGCTATATGTGATAGTGGAGATTTCAGCTTTTTTTTCTCTTTGGCAGTTGAATTCTCTGGATAAGGTCAGCCCTGTTCACATATTAGTGAAGTAAAAGGAGATATTTTAAACCTCTTTTGACAGGGTGAGTCATTTCTAGCTAGGAATGTGACCTAAAAAGAAATGTCTTATTTTGTAGCACCATATACTCTTTCTGGTTCAAATTTTAATATCATGTGTGTGTTTGGAATGAACCTGAATGTTTTACTTGTGACATTTTATCTTCTTGGCATCCCAAAGGGTGAACCTCGTTCTTCCCATTTTACAGATGATAAACCAAAGCTCAGTGAAAAGTTATCACTTCCAGGAAATGACAGGAATTTGAAAACAAGTCTGCTTGACTTCTAAACCTGTTTTCTCTTCCACTGTACCAAATCCCCCAAGTAGACAAAAAATCCCTCACAGCACATTCCTTCTGCCTCCTACCCCTTCCTACAGCTTTCTAAAATATTACTGTTTATTCACTTCAGGCGCCGAATCAAGTAGGCAATTGTAGCACTATCCTGCTCCTGTTAAGTAGTGCAAAAATCAGCGAGCGGTGGTATAATGCTGAGACACACCACACAGCTAACAGGATAGAAGACACAAAGTGAAACTGTAAGGAGAGGAGAATGCTCACCTTGGATGAATTCAACTCAATAAACATTGAATTAGCCCTCGGGGGATGGAGATCCTTGGGGAATTACAAGATGAATTAGACAAAGTATTTGCACATAAGGGAGCTCTCAGATTGTGATAACTAAACATGATATAAATTTTATTAAATTAGAAGTGTCCAAAACATGAGACTGTGTCATGAAAATGATCACAGTGTGAGGGTTATGTCTCAATTGGCATTTAAATGCTATGCTCTACGCCTGAGTTAGTGACTCAGTTGAAAGGAATGGCCTTGAGTGGCATATTGTTTTTTAAGTGAAGAAACTGCTAGTTTCGAAAGACCTAACAAGTTTCATGAACGATTCAACTTCCTAGTATATAAGCAAGACTTTTTGAATTTAAAAATCTGTCTGCAAAAACGTTTGTAAAGTCGATACTTCACAGATCTTTCAGAAAACTACTAAATATCAGCTTGACATGTTCAGAGATTTCTAGTATTTTTGTCCTATTATTGACCACATAAAATTGACTATAAATTTTTCCCCCACTGTAAGGAGCAGAGTATATATATATTTTTAAAAAAAGGTCTTTGATTTAAAAACATAATACATTTCAAGGAAACAGAACATATTCTTGTTAGTGTATGCAGAATACACATTTATTTGGAAAAATTAAAACTCAGCATGCTGTTTTCCATAACTTGATAGTAAGTACACAAAGTATGTTTAAAGCTTAACCTATAAAATCTATTTAAAGCTAAAATGTTACATATTTTTTAAATCAAAATTTTATGTATAACCTTCTATCTGATATTGTACTTCAGATTTCAGAGGGATTGCCTTCAAATCTGGTATTTGTTGAAAAAATTAGACATCCTGTCACACATTATCTAATTTGGTAACATTAGATATGCCAAGTTTCCTACATGCAGTCTCTGTCCCTCCAAAAAACTTGTAAGGGGAATCCTAGCGGACACTGGAAGTACTAAAAATTTTTAAATCTTAGTATACTAAAATTTTTAAATGTGCATGTTCCATGAACGAAAGTAAATAGCAACTTACTGTATTTCAACTAAGAAACATGATATTTAACCCTGCCTTATGTTTTTATTAGATCTCAAATTGCAACAAATCAAAAAAGATAAAACTTTATGAGATACAGTTATTATAAGATGCTCACTTGTAAAAATTGTTCTCTGCCTTTAGTTACTTTTATTTTTATCTTAAAAGCTAAAGCCAAGCCAGGAAGAAGATGAGAAACCCCAAATCAAGGTAAACATTGTTACAGCAAAGCACAGCATTGTGAAATAAACCAAAAGAATGTTGTCATGCATGTCATACTAAGTATCCCATATTCCCTTCCCCTCAACAAAACTTGCTTTCTTAGGGATATTTTCTATATAAAATAGATACTGTTAGAGAAAATATTCCTGCATTCTTGTCCTTCAAAATGTTTCTATTTCTAATTTTCAACTGATAGAATAAGAAAGATATTCAGGCCCTTCCTGACAGTTGAACATTTTTCTGTAGCTAATACCATAAAAATGGAACAGAAAACTAAAAAAAGGGTTTAAATTTGACAAGCACCCACCCATTTGGGCGTATGTCTGAGTTATCCAAATCCCTTGAATTTCTAAGTCATGGATGTGCTGTGAAGTTTTCAGAAGATTCTGTTTCCTCTTGCTTTCAGCTGAGTAGAAAATAATTTAAGAGTTTTAAGAAAAGATAGCCATTTGGCAGTTTTTGTGTGGTCAAATGGTCAACATATTAGTTGTGTGTCAAAAAAACAAAGACTTTTCTGTGCCATCACAAATTTCATAGAAGTTTAATAAATTATAAAAAAATAATAATAATGAAATAATAATTAAAAATATATAACTAAGATACTGTAAAAGTGAGAAGAGTGGCTAAAATTATATGAATTTGGTTGTTTTTTGTTTGTTTGTTTGTTTTTGCCCTGTGTCTCCTGCTTTTTCCATCTTCATCCTCCTGCCACTCTATCCATTAGTGGCCACATACAGGCCTATGTAGATAATCATTGTAGCTTGTGAAATTTTTCAGAAAGTTCAGCCCACCAGGAGGTAGCACTTAAAGTCTTGTCACCAGCAAGACACGATTTGTATGCCAGGGATAAGCTGTATTTAAAAACAAGTTTGCGAGTTTCAACATTCTTTTTTGTCTTAATTTTCTTAAATATTTTCCTGTTCTTTGAAATGGAGGCCTTGAAACTGAGCATGATTCAAACTATCTCACTTTTCCAAACCTGTATGCTGATTTTTGGGCCTACCCACCGACTGGCACATTGTTGTGTTTGGACAAATTTCCCGGAAATCAGGATGCAACATCTCACATGATGTTTCTTCTTACTTTCAGTTGAGTAGAAGAAAATTTAAGAGCTTTAATTCATTCATTCATTCATTCATTCGTTCATTCATTCATCCATGTATTAAATTAATGCTTGTATATATTTATTCGATGTCTAAGAGAAAATTTTAAAGTAGGACCACTAGGATTTGATAAATGATTGGATAGAGAGAGAAATAAAAAGGAAGGTTTTACCAATTCTCCTTCTGATAAAAGCTTTGCCAAGCAAATATCTGCTACCTGGGATCCAGATTATTAACTTCGTACTCCCCTTCCCCTTAAGTCCACTGAACAAAATATGCCTAGGAAAGGGGTTCCTCTGTCTGGGGCCTAACTATCCTTGGTCCTCCCCATTCACTTCTTTTACCATTTTGTCTTTCATGTTACCTGGGAAGGCTTCTTTCACTATGGCAAATTTGACCATGAAGTTCTTTAAGAGTAATGACTTTAAAATGGAAGTTAAATCTACTGAAGGTATGTGACCTTTTTTCACACTTTAGAATAAATGACTAAACTCTGTATTCTAGAAGCTACCCTTAAAATAATTTGATAAGCTAAATGTCCTTATGCATTTTATGAAGTATAACAAAATATTTAATAAGCAAATGAGATTTAGTATATAATTCTCATCCTCAGGAAAGCCTTCTTTTTGTGACTATTATGTAATTTTATTTTTGTACCTGATAAGAGAAAGGAAAGGTGTAATTAGTAGGATAATGACATAAAGTATAATAAAGAAATTACTTTTTAAAAGCTATGAAACCAAGATAATGAAGGAATACAGGCTATTTTCAATGCACATTATGTATTTCTAAAATAAAATATACCAAAGCAAATACTTTGTATGTAAAACAGATAGCTTTCCATGGAAGGCATGTTATGACCAGACCAGTGATAAAGACTAGCTTTGACTTGATCTTGTTTTTTCATTTTTTATACATGAACAAACTCCATTTTGAACTCATTAGTTCAAAGCCCACCTTTGTCAACTAACAATTGGTGATGAGTAGACTTAATCCTAATGTACCTCCAGAGGTATGCTGACAAAACAAACAAACAAACAAACAAACAAATGAACAAACAAAAACCGTTGGTGATTCTGTGTTTCCTTCATGTGAAAATCTGTTCTAAAGAGATTATTATAAAAGTCTTTCTTTATCCTCCATGTCTTTAAAGAACTTAGAAATGGTAAATATCATCTTTTTTATTATGAACTTACAAACAGATATTAAGTGGAAAGTGATTATTTTCCAGGCCTTGTTATGTTCAGATAAGACATAATCTTTTCACAGTGGTCTGTTCAAAGTCTAAGTCTTTTTTCAAAAATGTTGGAAAATGAAGTGAAAACTATTTTAAAAGTTCTGTTCTGATTTTCTCTAGAAATATTGGAAGCTAATAAGAAGATATGAAGGGTTGACCTTAGTTTAAGAAGAAGTAAAATTGTGATTTTATACATGTAATTTATTAGGCACCTACAGTGTGCTTGAATGATATCCACAATGGTTAATGTCATCTCTTAACACTGAAATCATCCAATTTTCTAAGAGTTCTTTGTGTCAACAGAGTAAATAAACACGAACATCTATTTAAAGCAAACATACAGTTTCCCTATAAATTTATAAATTTATAAATTTGTGGAAACCATCAGAAAGTCATTGGAAGACAAAAATGATAGTGTCTCAATATCCTGAAGTATGACAGGCCCTGCTGCTTGTTATATATCTAGGACCACTGATTTCTTTCAAAAGCTGATGCTTTCTCAGGCTCATAGTTATATGCATATAATTACCTCAGCATGTGAAAAGCATTTGGCATGTTACAAAATCATAGTCTAAGAGGAATTTATAACTCTAAGAGCTGTGAACAAGCTTAGATAATGTACACAGATTAGATTTTTAAAGTATATAATTTTTATGAATGGACACAAAAGTAATTTTATAAAATTACTTTTTACTTTCTATGAAAAAAGTTGTTTTTAAATGTCATGACAAGGAGCTGTTAATTGCTTTTCTCTAGACTGTCTTAATTATACTTTATTTAAAAAAAAAAACAATTTCTTATTTCTTTGGGCAATAATATTGCCTTCTGTTTGTTAATGATATAGGTATACACAGTTACCTAAGAACCTTATTTCCTAGTCTCTAAGTGGACATTCCTTTAATTAATTAAAATATTGTGTAGTTTTTTTTAAAGAAATAAAATGAAAGAATGTTCGCAGAAAAAAACAGGATAGCTAGCCTAGTGATCCTCCTTTCTTCTCAATTACAACCTTTTTTCTGTATAAGTAATCTGAAAATAAATAGTAAACATTTGTCTTTTCCCAGGATGATTTTGGAACATTCATAAATAAGAAAATGCTTTTTTAAATGGAGTAATTTTTTAAAGTATGAATTTAAAAATAAATGAAATATAGTCAGTTGAGAAATTAAGGGGAAAAGAAACAAGTAAAAGAGTAAATTAACAAATAACCACTGAAAAAAAATTAGAGAAAAGAAAAAAGGTAAACCTATAATTCTGTGACCCAGAGAGAACCAATATTAACATGCCATTAGTCACCTTTCAGAATTTGTTTCATGTATGTGTAATTAGCATCTGGTTTTCACAACTTTGGGAATCAAAATAATGTTACAGTTCTATATTTGTTCAATTTAAAGAATTTAACTTTGGTCCAAGCTTTCCCAAATGTCTCTTGGCCAAAGTGTCTCAAAAATCCCCAGTTAATTCTGATGATAGGAGAATGAATCCCTGTTCTAGCCTCTGCTCTTTTGGGGGAGAAGAAAATCTTAAATATGACTCTTGCAGCCAATATTTTTCGCTGCTGTCCTCAAGATAGTGACCATTCCAACTCCAGGACTTTGTGGGCTCTAGCACCTTTTTTCTGCCATAAGTTTCCTCTGTATTCTGCTGGTGAAACTGGAATTCACATTTACTCCATTTAGATTAGAGGTCAACAAACTTTTCTGTAAAGGTCCAGATAATAAATATTTTAAGCTATGTGGGCCAAAAAGAAAAAATAAAAGGTATTATGTAGTTACTTATATAATGAGAGAGAAAACAAATTGTATATGTATTTTAATTAAAGAAATTTAAATATAATAATAATAACAATAATAATTATTATTAAACACTATAGTAGTTAAATTGTATTTTCTAATACAGGGCTACAAATGAGAAAGATAGAATTCATTTTTGGGGGGGAAGGGTATAACATTTTACTTAATTAAAATTCAAAGATAGTGTTTCCTTTCATCAAAATCAATTACAAATATTCATTTTTTAATGCTTTTGTAATGCAGTTTTATTTATTTTGTCTTTCAAAATGTCTTTTCATAGAGATAATACTGTTAAATACTGTTATTAATCAATTTGCATATGATTTTAATCATATTTAAAACTTAAAATACATTTAAATTCTGTCAGATTCTTCATTTGATATTTGCCTTTTAGCATATCATTACATTTCAGATTAATCCTTTCCAGTTGAAGTTTAGGTAAAAGTTTGTCAACTGCATAGTTAACCAAATTTTGAAATAATAAAATTTCCTTTCTACTTGCATCATGATTCAGAAATGCTGCTGGAACTGTAGTTTGAGCTTGGAAAATACACTTGCTGCAAATTTGTATGGGGATGGAAGTCTTGACTATTGTTTTAGCTTTTGCCAACCCATGATGTATATGAACCAGATGAAAATAATTTGTCATTTTAGAAAATATTAGTTGTCAAAATAACTTTACTGAAATGTAAGTGTCATATATAAACTCTGAATTACCTTATAATTTTAGATTTAATTCATTAAGAAACATTATCAAGGCTGCAGCAAAAATAACTTCCAAAGCTATTTAGTACTCAATAAATCTGACAGATCAGTTCTTGTTCAAGAAAATTTTACATGCTTAGTAAATTTGTATCACTAAGCCATTTCCTGCTCTGCATATATTTATTCCCACTATTTTATTAGTTGTAACATATCTTAGCAGATTCCACTGCAGATTGTACTGAATTAGTACTTTCTCATTTTGGGAGAAAAATATTCTGTCCTGTAATTTTCTTACGCAGACTGTTCATAGACCTAATTTTTTAGTCATGTGAAACTTGGCATTGATCCCTCAGATGAATAACACCTGAGCAGTATTGGTAATATCTGTTAATACATCAAGAACCAAGAAAACCACTAAAAACAATTTCTTTCATTTTTAAATTGACAAAGTTGCTCCCTATATCCTTAACTCTTTGAACAAATGTACTCACTAAAAGGCTCATAGGTAAAAGTTATAAAGGCTGTAAGCCCTTTTAGGCTAAAACACTTAAACATTTCCTCCATGGAAGCTACAAGAACAATCTAGTTAATTCACCATTTGTAAATGGTTTTCCTTGTTTGGCTAACAAATGACAATTTGGATATTCACTTTGGTTGGACCCTGATTTTCATTTCTTATTTTTGTGAAGAAATTCTATTGCGATAAAATATTCCACATTAAATTTTCTAATTTTTCTGATCGTTACTTTTCTTTGAGTTGGAAATATTGTATAAAATGCTTAGTCTGTTAATGCTGATGTATACTGTATTCTTTTAGCATAGTTGTAGTGTCACTATGTAATAAATATCATCCTTTAGTATCTAATTCACTAATAAAAGAATCTAACCCACACTCTACTGTGCCTTAAAAGCACAACTTTCAAAGTCTAATTTTCTCTTCTTTCCTTGTGTTGACATGATAGGTACACACTGGTAGTTTATAAAAATTATGTTGTGGTACAGCAACATAATGACATTTTAAATGCTATTGAGTTATAATTGCATCACTGTGACTTGTGTGCACTGAGCAGAAGTTGAAGTGAGGAGAGTGCCACATATGGTCTCTGTTTTAAATACTTAATGTTGCTAGTATAGCATGAAAGCAATGATACATAAACAATAATACATAAACAAGTAAGTGTGGTTGTGTTCCAATATTACTTTAGTTATAAATACTTAAATTTGAATTTCACATAATTTTAATGTGTCATGAAATATTGTTCTTTTAAGTTAATCTCAACCATTTAAAAATATTAAAAACATTCTTACCTCATGGGCTGTACAATAACAGGCAGAAGGTCAGATTTGGTCCATGAGTCAGAATTTGTTAATTCTTATTTAGACTAAAAGCTTCATATTGCTGTCATTTCCATCTATATTCGGGAATAAGAAGAAGGAAGAGAAGAGAGAAGGAAGAGGAGGAAGGTGTTTTATGGTACAACTCACTAAAGTCTGTTCCTTGTGGTCTAAGTTAGCTCATTTTCTGTCTCTAGAATCATACTTGGATCTCAGTTTGACTCTGGCTTTGTACTGAGAATATGAAGGAAGAATTAGCTCCTACACAGTCCCAAAGTCAAACTTGGATTAATAACTTTCTAGGAGTATTGATAATACTCCTAGATTATGCACTGACTTGTCCTCCCTACCTTAACAAACAAACAAACAAACAAACAAACAAACAAACAAAAAAGGCAGTGCAAAGTTGTTGCATTTTCAAATGTCTGGGCTGCTCAGTCTTACTCATGTCCACATTGTTGGTGCAAGTTTTTGTGCATGTATCATATGTAAACTGGAAATCTCCAACTTACATTTTCTCTCTTTTTAAATACATGTTTTTGGAAGGGGCAATCGTAAAGAGTTTAATTGGAGCTACTACTTCTCAGGAAGGGAAACTAAGGCTAAACCACTTGTCCTTAGTATGATGTCTTTTGTGATGATACCACACTCAGTTGGGGCACGAAAGTGTCAAATGCCTCAGAATAATAATGGCAGAGTCTGTTCTAAAAAAAAACAGGCCAAAGTAAAGATAAAAGATTTAAAAATAGCCTTTCCTTTTTCACATACGATACGCACATGCGCACACACAAACTGCATGTATGTATACATGGATTTTGTATGCATGCATGGATTTTGGATTTGAGATTTGATTTTGTAATCTTAGTGCCCACCTTAATGAGCATTACCTATTAGATAATCTAGTGTGAAAAGAAGACATGTTTTCCTCTAGAGTACATACTGAATCTGAATTGCAACAATCATATTTACTTTAAATCATGTAATGAGACTGCATCCCAACTTCTTGAACAACTGATAAACATTTACCAAAGTCAGAAGTATCATTTAGGTTGCTGGACATAAAATAGACCAAAAAGAGAAAATTCTACTAGCTGAGGAAAGCAGTAAGATTTTCCATTGAAATAGAACAAAGAAGAAAGATTTTTTAAAGGAAATGTGATTCTAGAAAAAAAAATAGAGGAGGTGGGATCGGGAAGGAAGAAATGTTGTGAGAATCTCAGTGTGGAAGTCAAAAGGAGTAACTTCACTGACTACATTGGAAGAGTTCCAATTTTTCTTCTAATCTTATTATCAACCAGAAATTTCCCCAACTCATGAATTTTGCATATTAGCATGTTTAACATAGTGGAAGCTAGTGATGCCAGGTGGTCAGGGGAAATGATAGATTGAGAAATGGGCAGAAGAGATGATAGGGTTATAGATGTCCTTTCAAACATTGTATGGGATTATCCAGTTCTTTAAGAGTATACATCTTTGATTGCCTAGGCTATTTTGCAACTCCATAGGGATAGGAAACTGATAATTTATAGGAATCTATAGGTAATGCAGATTAATTTTTTTCATAGCAATGCAGATGAAATTGTCCCATAGAGACATAATCAATTTAGAAATTAACATTACCCCTATAACAGTGGTTTTCAAAGTATGATTCAGAGTCACCTCTGTGTTCCAAAGACCCTTTCTGGGAGCCTAACAGGTCAAAATAATTTTCATAATAATATTAAGATATATCTGCTTTTTTCACTTTTATTCCTTCACAAGTTTACAATGGAGTTTTCTAGAAGCTACATGACATATGATATCACCACAGATGAATGCAGAAGCAGATTTGAGAAGCCAGATGTTTTCTATTAAGCCAGACATAAAAGAGAGTTGCAAAAATGTAAAACAATGCTATTCTTCTTACTAAATTTGTTTTTGTTTTGGAAAGTATGGATAATTTTCACAAATATATTATTTATGATTTAAAATACTACCTCTCACCTCAAAATCATATTGCTATTATATTTTTTTCTAGTATTTCAATTTCAATTTTTTTATGTTTACATTTTAGTATATTTGTAATTTATTTTGCCACATGGCATGAAATAAACATTTTTCTTTTTTCCACAAGTGGTTGGCTCACTCATTTACTAACACTTGCTTTTTTAATCATTTGATATTGGACCTCTGTCACATATTAGATTCTTATATATACTTAGTTGTTTCTGGGCATCTAGTGTATTATATTAATTTCCCTCTATTCTAGTACCAGTTATGTAATTTTAAAATTATTGAAATTACATAATATATTTTAATGTATAATACAGTAAGGAGACTCTCATTATTCTTTTTCACATTTCTTTTCCAAAATAAAATTTTCATAAAGAATGTAAATATGTTCAAAAATAGCAATATATGAATTATATGTAAACCAATAGCAAAGCATTTAATCTTTGTTTCTGATTCCACAAGGATTTATTTTTTTTCTAGTTTTATTGAGATATAATTCACATATTATATGTTTTAGGTATATAATATAATGATTTAATATATACATGCATTGTGAAATAATTACCACAATAAGTTTATTTAACATCCCTCACTTCTCATAGTTACACATTTTTCCCCCATGATGATAACTTTTAAGGTTCACTCTCTTAGCAGCTTCCAAATATACAATACGGCATTGAATAGTCTTTAGACAGAATTGAAACTCAATCTGTAAAATTCCCAAACCCATTCTGAGCAACTACAGCATGCCACATACCTTACAAAGTACTTTACAATAACATGTCTTTCTAAGACGATGTCTCAACTCATGTTTAATCTTAGGTGTAATACAAGATATTTCAAAAGTATTAGTGCTTTTATTTAAAATTGACCTATATTTACTGTATTTTTTTCTTTTTAAATCACTAGCCACTGTTTCTTATAATTATCAGTTTGAAAAGAACTAATTTTTAGCAAGATTACTGTTGAGTGTGCAAAAATATCCATTGTTGGCCCAAAACAAGGTAGCACAGTTTTTTTTTCTGCTTTATTTTGAGCTACGAGGTTGTCATGTTTCTGTAGATACTTGCCTCAGATGTTCCCTCGCCTTTAATAGCAGTGAAGAATGGCATGATGAAAGGCAGCACAAATTGGCTATGTCACAAAAGATTTTGTTTCCTAAAATTATCTCTTTTTTGTGTGTAACAGTTGATAAATATTAACAAATAACAATTAACTACTATGATGATTAATTTTATATGTCAACTTGACTAGCTATGGGGTTCCCAGATTAAACATTATTTCTGGGTGTGTCCAGGAGGATGTTTCTGGATGACATTAGCATTTTAATTAGTGGACTCAATAAAATAGATTGCCTTGCCCATGGCGGGTGGGCATTTTCCAATCCATTAAGGTACGGAATAGAATAAACTAAGGAGAAAAAAGAAATTCTCCCTCTTTCTTTTTTCTTTTTTCTTTTTTTTCTCCCTTAATTATTGAACTGGGACATCTCATCTCATCTTCTACTTCTCTCTGACTCGGATTTTACACCACTGATTTCTTTAGGTCTCAGGCCTTTAGACTTATAGTGAATTACATCATTGGCTTTCCTGGGTTTCTAGCTTGTAGATGGCAGATCATGGTACTTCTCAGCCTCCGTCATCATGTAAGACAATCCCTCCTAATAAATCTGCTGTTAAAAATACCCTATTGGTTGGTTCTGGTTTTCTGGTGAACCTTGATACAACTACCTTTGGTATAAAAACAATTAAGAAAAGCAGCAAAAGCAGCATATATAGAAACACATTTGAGTGGGCAAGCCATAGTTCCCTGTCATTTTAATCATTCATTTATTTGTATTAAATATTTCCTAAATGTCTAAGAGATTTTGATTATCTCTTCTCTTTTTACAGTTTAACTTATATAATATCAAGCTATATATATATAATGTCTGTTGGTTCTTCATATGAATGTTTCTTTTCTTTTTGTAGTTCTTCAGGATTTTATAGAAAATGTCTTGGCATAGCTAACTTATTTCACATTTCACTGCCTTTGAAATTCCAAGAGGGTTTTTCTGTGTTCTGTTGGCCTTTCCCACTTTCTTTCTTCTTTTTTTCTCCCCAGATTTTTCTGGGCAGTAATATCAAATAACTATGAGGATATTTGATACTTCCAGAGAGAGGATTTTCTTATTGAAAAAAACTTTTTGGAAACAGGAAATCATTTTTAGTTAACCACATTCAGAGTTCCAATGCTAAAAGCTTTGGAAAATTTTTTATTATTGCTTTTTGATGTTAGCATAATGTATGCTCCCATACTTAGTCTGGATATCTTTCTTGGAATTATTACTTCGGAGAGTGACACATAAAAATGTCCTGCAGAATATATAACCCGAAGTGTGTGCCAATAGATCTGTCCATCTATTATCTATCTATCTATCATCTATCTATCATCTATCTATTTATCTATCTATCTATCTATCTATCTATCTATCTATCTATCTATCATCTATCATCTGTCTCTATCATCTACCTATCATCTATCTATCAATGATCTATCATCATTGTATAATAAGCAGTGTACATAAAATGATAGAGCTGTATACGGCATATGAATAAAACTAGAGTGACAAGCAGTGATATAGTATATAATATGAAATTATTTTGGTACTCTATAGAGAACTGTTATAATATATAACATATTTGGATTTATGTGCTTGCTTTTGAATATGCAAATTACTTTTATAAATTATAAATGGTTCAAAATAAGACAAAGAATATAACAACACAATTATAATGTATTTTGTTTATATGGAGACAGTTGATAATAGCACTACTACTTTGACCCAAGTAATCCAGGTTTAAGCCATAGCATCTACAGTAAACTCAATGAAATAGAATTAAATAAAAGAAAATTAGATAACCTCCTCTTCCTACTTTTGTTTGCTTCTACTCCA
Organism: Eidolon dupreanum; assembly: GCA_028627145.1. Classification (NCBI taxonomy): domain Eukaryota; kingdom Metazoa; phylum Chordata; class Mammalia; order Chiroptera; family Pteropodidae; genus Eidolon; species Eidolon dupreanum. The sequence continues at coordinate 145,140,432 of CM053502.1, forward strand.
AATGTAAATTGCCAAACAACAGAGAGAAAAATTAGTGAATTACCTCTATCACAATTCTTTAATTTTGGTTGCATTGGGTAGCACTCATGGAAAGGATTGAATCACAGATTATATGTCCATCATAGACTCAGGGGTCTAATGGTCTTCATGTTGTTTTGCATGACCATCTTGGGAAACTAAAGGAAAACCAGAGATACATCAGCATTTCTTTTTTATATGTGCCATGTATCCTAAAGCACATGAAGAATCATGACCTCTTCTGATAACCTGATTTTTGACCTGCCTGTGAGAGAGCAGATGACTATATTGGAACACTCTGAGGCTTGAGCATGTTAGCATCATTAGCAGTCACGGTATCCTACTCTAAGAGAAAGTGGAGTCCAGGGCAGTGTAATCTACTTTTAGGCTGCAAAAGACTCCAAAGAGAACATGACACACAAGTCAAATTCCCAATGCTAATAGGTAAGATCTGAACATGGCTGGTTGGTTGGAGAACTTCACAGGGGAAGTGTCTCTCTTTACCCCACTGTATGCTTTCTGTCACAGTGATCCCATGTATAGTGTTCACCACTTATGCACAGTTCTTACAACATTGTAGGTGTTTAATGAATAATTAGAGAATATGATAAATGTTAATTGCCCCATAGAGATGGATGATCACACTGAGCATTCCAGCCTCAAAGAGGCCTGGGGCCACATTGAGAACTTTAAAGGGCATCAGACGTATAGAGACCTCCACTGGGTGATGATTGTCACAGCTGCTGCTTGGAGAGAAACCACTCGTAATCATAACAATCACTGAGAGCAGAGAGAATTATGAGAAGCCACCTTGAGTTGCATCTTTTGCTCACTGGAATTGCCATTAAAAGCATAAATCCAAAAAATTCGGTTCCCATCTCTCTATTGGGTCATGAAGTTTATAAGTGGCAGACTTAGAATTGAAAGGGCAAGGAGAAAAGGGTAAAGAAATAGGTCACTTGTAGTTTATCACTCAATTTAGTACAATCTAGCATTCCCTTTTTTGTTGATTCATTTCAAGCTTAACACATTTGCTAAACCTCTTATCTTTTTGAGCCTTTAGTTTCAAACATCTATAACTTCAGTTGTCAGCTCCTTAGGGTTTGAGGGGAGGAACTGTCTTATGTGGGCTCAACACACATAAACTTGGGTTATACAACAGTCAATGATTTCACCATTGGATAATTTTTAAGCACCTAATATTCAATAAATTATACTTGACTAATCACAAAAGGGAATGCCTAATCATGGTTCAATGTTCCATTTTATAATCTTTTTCTGAGGAGCCTCACCTGGCCAAGAACTGTACTTGTTTTCATTTTTCAAAGTCACTGCCTCATGTTAGGTACCTCCATTCAGAAAAGACCCATCTATGTAAGGGTTATTTTAATGATACTACAGTGAAATTTATACCAGGAATAGCTGGTATTCCCAGCATACTACAGTAGGTGCTTTGAGTGGACTTTCTGTTGAAGAGCCAGATTGCTCTAAAAGGGGGTTACTAATTACAAAGAAAGCAAGTGTTGCCAGCTAGACTGACGATCCCCACACTTGGATGTTGCCAAGTCTTCTTTATCCTAGACCACTGCTTACCAAAAGGCTTGGACTACCTGTTTGAAATTATAGCCTCAGAGTTCCCTTGGACTGTGCTAGAGGCATCTTTTTCGAGTTCAGTGCTTTAAGCGTGCCAACTTAATTTTTTTTTTAAGTTCTTTATATTTCACTACTCCTTTTCACTGAAATGTTCAATATCTTTATACCTAAAAAAATGAGTCTAAGATATTGTAACTGTCTGGACCACTGGAAACGTATTCATAAAACTAATGAAAGAAAATAGAATTGATTGCTAACATGTATTTAATATAAAACTTCAAGAGACTATATCTAATTTCTTCCAAGGGAACTGAGATGTATATCAACATCAACCTATGTGTGCTGAGATTTCTCACTACTGTTAGTAACATGGTGTGTTCTTAGTCACTGGCTGTGGTAAAATTCTGTTTTCCTTTTTAATAAAAATTCTGAAAGATACAATAAATTAGAATGAAAAAGAAAAAGGGAAGCATCTTTAATCTTGTATTCTTTAACAATAATATTGATATATTTGTATTTCTGTCTAGAATAATTCATTTTCCATATGTATGTGCTCTATATTTTCTCTGTAGTTAGTTTTTAAGCTAATGTTTATGGAGCACATGTTAGTCATTATCTCTAGGTTTTCTACTTACTCTTTTATTTTATCATTACCTAAAACCTATTAATTTGGTTCTATGTTTTACAGATAAGGAAACTGAAGTTCAGAGAAGTTCAGAAAAAAACTCATACCATACAATTAGTAAAGGAGGAATTGAGATTTACACCAAGGTCTGTCTGATTCCAATGGCCATTTGGCTTTACTGTTTATTGTCAATACTGCAAGAGAGTTCGCAAATACAAAATGTTTGAAGATATAATGACCACTTTTTTTAAGGGAAAAAATTGGGTTACATTCCCTGCAAACTGTTAATCTATGCATTTATTGTTAAATTCAACAAGGCTGGAGACAACGGAGACCTAGATGTCCTCCAAAAGGAATGTCACCTTTCACACTCAAACATTTGGCAATCCTAGCTGAGCCACATGTGTTCATTTCTTACATATGGGGCAGCAAACAGATGTGCAGATACTGCAAAGTGCAGAGAAGATTGTGCTGGAGACTCTCTTGTTCCATACTTGACATTCATGTTCTCTAGGGAAATATTAAGTCATTGAAGTTGTATGCAGTTTTAGCAAGAGCACAAGCGGTTTTAATAATTTTTTAATCAAGTGGACAATTATTAAGCAGTATGATGCAGTCCAAATATCTTTAACTTAACGTGGGCTGTAATCATTGGATTCAGATTTTCCTGACTAAAAGGTTGATCAGACAGAGTTTAGATTGTGCTTGGGAGTTGTGTAGTGTATGTTGAAAATCTCACCTGTATCAACACCTGTTTATTGCCTCAGTTCTTCTTAGAAGTTGGGAAAATAATAGCTCTGAGTGCTGCTTTAAGGGACAGTGAATAACTCAGGTAAAGTACTCAGAACTATACTGACTTATAGTTTGCATCTAAGAAATGTGAACAATTCAATACTAGGTTAGTCAAAACAATCTGTAACTCATGAATACATTTTTTCTAATTTTTAATGAATTTTATATATTTATTTTCATCTTACAATACATGATTTAAAATCCAGAAAAAAACTTTAAGCATGCTTAATTCAAAACTGTTGTTCCTAGACTTTTATCTCATTGTTATTTATGCCATACTTGCTTAGTCTTCAAGATTTAGTTCAGCATTAAGAGCTTTCTCATGCTCTCTCTCCTGTTAATTGTCATGTCATTTAAAGTAGTAATCATATACCTTTATAATATTTATTAGTTTTGTATCTCTGTGATCTCTTAGTATCAAGTCATTGTTTTCTCTATCATTTTAAAGATTTACATAAACTCTAAATCACAATGTTTAAAACTATAAAATTGAAATGATCAGGTGCAGAGAAAACTATGAAGGCAAATGAGCTTTAGTAAGTTGGACAAGATGGCTCTTAATCCCTGTGTTGCCCTTTAGTGAGCGTGAACTTGAACAATCAAACATGATCCCCTGGTTTGGCATCCTCATTTGTAACATCAAGATTAAAACATCTGTCAAGCCTTGCTCTAAGGGTATTGTGAAATAAGATATTTTATTTACTCCTCCATGGTGAGAGTTAAGATTCAAAAAAGTGAAAGCCCCCTATAAACTGTATAGTGCAAATGTTGTACATAATGTTACATGAGAGCTTATTTATTTAATCCTCATGATGGAGGCACTGTGGTATGATTTGGGATTTTGCAACGTTTTAGAGGCTTTCCAGAAAGAGAGCATACAACACTAAGTAGGATCTGACTAAGGGCAAATAAATGGTCTTGGGAGTGTATACTGTAGGTGTCCAGAGAAGGAAATGAGAGCTAGAACTGGCTGGGCTCTTAAAGGAACATCTACAAAGAGGTGGGTTTTTGACACCAGCAGTAGATTTTGGTTGGGACTGAAATAAATAGAGACAGAAAGGGACCAGCGGGGCAGAGGGAGCTGGTTCCAGCTGCAGAAACAGACTGAGCAATGTCTTCAGAGGCTGAAACGCGCAAAGACTGAGCAACAGACTGATTTGGATACAGCACGGTCTTCCTGTAGGGAAGCAGTGAGAGATGAAACTGGCAAGAGCGAGTGAGTCTAAATGAAATGCCAAAGAATAATGTGCTTTGTGAACCCAGCACATTTAAAAGGAAGGCCACGGAAGGATTTTTGAGTAGGAGAACAATGTGGTAAAAACTGTGAACTTTAGCTTCAGACAAACCAGTTTCCAATCCAAATTGGTGTTTTAGCCTGTGTTTTCTTAGGCAACACTTACTGGACATGAATGATGCAGTGGAAAAAGTGAGGAGTCAAGGGAGGACCTTTGGAATGTGAGGCCTCTTTTCTGGACCTACCTTTGGACCAGTGTGGCAGGAAAAGCCATTGTCTTTCTCATATCCTGGCTCTTTCTCACCATTTTTAAAACTATTTCTGCCATATTTTTATTTCATTGAATTTCTACTAGTGTTCCTCCAGGATTAGAGTACAAAAAGAGGTTAAAAGATGTTTTGTCCTAAAAGTCTTTGAAATGTTCCAAACTGTCCAGTCTGCTATTAATTCTTTTCCCATCCCTTTATTGCTCAATCTCCTTCAGTTGGTCATGTTGTCTTTCAGCATAGTGTGTTACTACATGACGATTACAAGCATATGATTACATTTTAAATTATCATTTCCTGTTCAGATGCAACATTAAAATGCCCTTTGTCACTCACAAATTCCAACTTATATTTAATGTTATTTTAACATCATATATGTTCTTACTATTTAAAATGATTTCAAGCCAAGCTTTATGCAAAGAGTTTGAAAAGCATCTTTGTATCTACTGAGGTATTTGTCAATCACATTTCTGGCTAGAAAAAAAATATTGGTGGGTCCTATATTGATTATTTAGGAACTGATATGTTAGCAGTAAGAGTTTTTACTTATTAGGATAAATAAGATCAATCTACCCACCTGCCCTCAGTCTCGCAAAACTGGAAAGAGGAGTAAAATTAAGTTTTCACAGATTCTTTAATTTTTTTTTTTATCTTGGCTTCTACAGGGTGATAGAAAGCTGTAATCCTATATACATATGTAAATTTGAAATCAGCATTATTTAAATGATCTGTCACAAAACCTGACTAGTATACAAAGGGCAAGTCTGCTGTAACTGCTGAGCCGATGAAGAGGACTGGGTAGAGGCAGTAAATTATCCCACTAAAGTATGAAGTAGAAATATGGGAGCCTAAATGACCACAATAGAGAATCAAGAATCACAAATCTACGTTTCTATTTATTTCTTTTACATATACATGGGATATGACTTGAGGTAAATTATCTCAACTTCAATAATGTGTTTTTATTTTACTTTTCACATTGTACAATTATATAGATACTCTATGTCCTAAATAATAATGGTCTACCTATGGATCAGTTTGAGATCCTTGTAAAGTAAACATTAAACAATGGTGGAAATGTCTGATGGTGATTTATGAGTCTGGAAACCATGATAATATCTTTGCCATTTGAGTTTTAAGTGTTTATAAATGAGGCTAGACTTAGAAAACCATTACTATGAATTTAATCCCTGTGCCTATACATTAGTAACATTTTATAAAAATAAAGTGATCTTTACAAAATGGTTTTTCAGGGCGTTTACCCTCTAGTTTATTATTGTTACACTTTAAATGTTCAGAGGTGAACTTATCTGGAACTAGACATCGAGATGGTCAACATATATCCCTGGTTTTTCAGCTAACTTGGTGTGGTCTGTTATGATCTCTCTTTGGAGAATTATTTAGAGAGGCTTACTCTTTTTCAAATAATAATTTGAAGTAGCTAAAAAGGATTTTTTTTATAAAAGAACTCCAATTCCTATTTAAAAAATCAGTTATTTACTGAAATAAGATAACAAAAAAACTCATGTACATCTCATAAGACTAAAAAATCTTTTGACACTTTTTGAAAGCTATGGTTTTATAAATTGCATTTTCAAAGCTATCACTTTTTCCAGATGATAAAATAAATGAAAAATTGAATGTTTTAAATCAAAGAAAGAATGTTTGTGTTAGGGGAAGAGGGAAGGAAAAGATGTAACTCTTAGAACTATACTTGTACAATTATTAATTCTCATCTTTTAAACTTAAGAAGTCATTAATACTTGTACAATATCAGTTGTGCACATGTGCATGGCATGATCCAATGACACATAAGACATGGTCACCACTTATATTCAAATGGGAGAAAAAGTGAATGTATCTTTTTGTGTACATGTGTAACAGTACAAGAATAGATATATAAATGTCAGAGTACATATTAGGAAACACAAGAATAATGATGCATGTTAATATACTGTCACAGAAATGTGCACATAAAGTGAAATTGGAGACAATAGGCTAATTAAACCAGATTTTCAAGGAAAAGGTGAGATTACGAAGTTTAGAAGGAGGATAGAAAAGTGATTTAGCAGAGAGGAAACAAAGAAAAACCATGTGTCACATACCTTGGTGTGACCAGCCAGAGCCACTCTCACTCCTTTTTCATTTCCGCTCTGACTCAAAAATGAGCCTGCACTGGCTACATCAATAGGGCTTTGGTGTGCTCTGGCTTGTGGGTGACTTTGAGACTTAATAGGTTCTGCTAATTTCTTCCTTTCCTGCTCAGCCCTTTGGAATGAAGAGTGATAACACCTCACTGCTGCTGGACTCCATTCTTGTTCTATCAGTAGTGATTAACTTCCATTCCATTCAAACTTTATAATATGTCACTTTGTAAATAAACAATAACAAGCAGGAAACTTGGCTGGTATATTAGTTGGTATCAGAGATGGCCTCAGGAAACAGACTCTTCTGGAAATGAGATTCTGGTATTACTATACCATATATGTGAGGAAAACAGGGATAACATCTTTGCTGGGGGTCTGAGGAATCAGATAGTGGTAATCTTTGGCATATTATATCATCATAAATATTCAGGTTATCATTACAGTTGGATGGGGTGATGAACTGGTGCAGATCAAGTGGCTATGGCACTTAGCTACTTTAGCAATTAAGATTTTACAGTCACTTAGCTTCTTCTTATAGTTCTAGAGAATACAGATAAGGAAAATGAAAATTAAAACTGTGAACATGGAATTACAAATGTTCATGAAGTCACAAGTTTTCCTGAGTAACTTTGAAAGAGCCCTTCTTCTATATTCACCTGGAAGATATAGCTGACAACAAATCTCAGAATATGATTATAAAGTTTGCAGAATTGTAACACTAATTATGAACTAGACCTGATAGACCCTTTATGCTAAAGGAAAGACAATCATCAGGAAAAAATGGAACTTTGACTCATTGGATGATATATTGGTATACCAGCGTTTACTATGGTATACCATAGATGAAGTTATAGACTATGTGTCTCCAAATACCCTTGAACTTCCCTTGCCTCACAAGCAAATATTGACTCTTTTTAGACCCTCACCTACCAGTGAGACCATAATGAGAGCTGAAACCTAGCATAGCCTGGACTGAGGATACAAGGCCTATTCATAAAAAGAGGAATAAAGTTTCAAGACACCCCACTAGTTAAAAAATCCTCATTCATCCGAAATGCTTGCAAAGGCTAAAGAATCATGGAACTGGAGGGTGGAAGTAAGCAGTTATGATAATTAATTTATACTAATGGCTGACTAGAGTGGGAGAATTTTGCAGCTGTTGTAACCATGCAAATCTTTAGTTCTTTAAAATGACTTTTTCTCTTCTCTTTCTTCTTGATTCAAACTGCACTTGGGCTCACTTGCTTCTTTTCTTTCCTTATCCTCCTGTATACTGAACGACCACTCCTTTAATCATTAGCCCGTAGTTCAGATTAAAACAGTCTTAGGAACAAAGCCTCTGGTCTGTTGACCACAGAAACAGAGTTTCCATCAAACTAAAAATAACATCTTGCAATGCCACACCCATGAAGGTGGACAACCCTACCAGCACCCACTGGAAACCAGACAGAAAGATGCTGTGACTGATATCAAGACCGGATGCAATGATCAACTGCTTCCTACCCTAGCCATGACCAATCAGTAGAGCCCACGACCCCAACTCCCTTAGCTATTAATGAGTTTTCCCCTATATCAGTAGTCCTAAGACTTTTGTCACCAGAGACCAGGCCTCCTATGAGAATCTAATACCTGATGATCTGAGACGGACCTAAGGCGGTGATACCAGCCCTGGGGAGCACCTCAAATACATATGAAGCTTTGCTCACTTGCCCGCCATTCATCTGCTCTGCGGCTCGGTTCCTAACAGGCCACAGACCAGTACCAGTTCACAGACCAAGGGCTGAGACCCTTACGCTATATCACCTATCCTCTAGAGGCCATTGAGGAGCCAGGTCTTTGAGCACTAGCTCATCTATGTCTCTGGGCTTGGCGCCATTTCCTTAAATAAATCTCTACTTTCTTTGCTGCAAACTCCTGTCTGTGTCTCTTTTGATTATTGATGTATGCAGGCAAAATGAACCCCTTAAATGCCATAACACTTTGCTTTATGGTATCCTATTTTTTCCCCCTTTTTCCTTTACTTTTTTATATAAAGAATAGCAGTAGTGGCTAACATTTTAGACCTCAGGGAGAAATGTGACTGAATTGATATTACTCCTTGGCAATAAGACAGCTGATGAGACTTTGTTCTCTGGTTGCAAACACAGACTTTCCACCCAGATGAAGACAATATTAGGTGCTTAAGGACAAGAAAGGATGACCTGTCCTGCACTACAATGAAAAATCTCCTATACTCTATGACTTCAGCTCAAAGGGAAGCCTAACAGAAGGTAGGAAGTAGGCAAGAGAGTGTTATCAGAGAACTTACACCCTTGGATCTCTCTTGGTGAAATTACCTATGGCTGGCTGTAACCTCACTGGGAATTTTCTGCCCTTCCCCAGGTGGCCTTCTGTTCTCACCTCTTTCCTAGTGAGTTCTCTCACCTCTCCGGGCATGGGATGAAGAGGGGGAGTAAGAACTCTATTGTGATTGGTCTCAGGTCCCTGCATGACCCAGTTATTTCCTAAACTCCATTCACACCTTGGTCATTAGTCCCTTTGTAAACAAACCTTTCTTAAGTTACTCTGATGTGAGTGGACCATCTGTTTCCTATGAGGAAGGACCCTGACTGACATTTATATGACTGGCAACAGACATGCCAAAATCAACTTTAGAATATGCAGAGGAAAATTTGGTAAGCATCACAATAAAAGAGAAAAATTTCACTAAGAATTCTCCTCTATTGTGTATCTTTTTTGAAAAAGACATCACTAAGAGAATACAGGTTTTGAGCTCCAACCACTTCTAAAATGATACTGATGTTTTTCATGAGGGCCACAAAATGTCCAAGACATGGAATGGCTGGGATTTAGAGTAATGCTTTGGAAGTGTTTAGTGAAGGTAATCTCTTCTAGAAACCTTAAAAAGGTCTACTAATATAAAATGATTTACCATACTAAATCTATTTATCATAATAATCTTTCAATTTCCTCTTCTTCTCAATCTACATCTGTATACTTAGTCTAAATAAGTATAAAATCATGTAAATCATGTGTTTTGTAAATTTTCAAGTAGTGATGGTGCATTTTCACTGATCCATTTGATCTCTCTTGCTTATTTCTCTCTGGTGACTAATGGCAAGTAATCAGAGAAGGTAACTCATTTGCAATTAGCTTTTATCCGGTTACCTATCTACTAATGGCTTAATAAACTGCACCAAAGAGTAGAAACACATTCCAAGTAATTAAAATCCATTAGGATTGCTGGCTCTTATTCTAAACCTAAACCAAACCAAACCAAAGAAAAATGAAAAACATCATCCTAAGCTGAAATCAAGTTTGTTATTTTTCTTTTGTTATCTGATACATTCAGTAATTCAGCCAATATTTGAACATCAACAAGTGTTAGTTTAGGTACTGGTGATGAGAAAAAAAAATAATACATAATCTTCCTTTTGAGGAGTTTCTGGTCCAGTTGAAAGGAAGCAATTATAAGTACCAATATAAAGGTAAGGTGGTGACATATATCAGAGGGGTGTCTAAGTCAGGTGGAAGGTGGTCCAGAAACTCTTTTTTAGGAACATCGTATAAGAGAGAAGTTTGGGAGAATAAGTAGAATTAGATAGGCTAAGAAAAGTAACAAGGACATTCCTAGCAAAGGGACAAACACATTCAAAGATGCAAAAATCCAAAATAGCATGATGTGTTCGTGGAATTGCTCATGGTATTTTATAGCTGTAGAAAAGAGTCAGAATGAGAAAATGACAAGTCACAAAACAAGAGAAGTAGTCAGGAACCAGGTCACAAAGCCTGGAGCAAGGCTACAAATTTTACACTTCATACGGAAAGTTATAGGGCTATGTCATTTAAAAGTTCATTGGAAACAAGGATTGGAACACCTTACAGTAAATGGCTTAAAAATAAGGAAATGTACCGGCTTGTGAAATTGAGATCTATAGTAGGGCTGGCTTCAGGCTTAGCCAAATCCAGGAGTTCCCAGTGATTTCCTGAAGTTTGCTTTTCTCTGCACATTGGGTCTAATATCAAGTTATGAAAATGTCCCACAAAGGCAAAATATATCTCTGCTTTGGACTCCATATATATATATATATATACCACAGGATCTAGAGGGAGAAGAGTCTTCTTTACCAGCATCTGAAGAAAGAATTCTGGGATTCAACCAGATTGAAACCTTATGGGTTACATGTCCACTCTTCAACCAAGCAACTTCTGGAAGTAGGAAATAGTTCCATGAGGCACATATGTCCAATTCTCAAAATTTAATCATTTCACAATTAATGGAGGTACCCTCTCTTTAACACTATATTTTACCAAAAAAAAATCTCCATTAATATTACATTAAGGAGAGACTTTACTTCTTTTCACCAGAATGAGTCACCATCAAATGATACTATGGGAAAATATTAGGGAGAAGGGTCACACATTATAAACCAACTAGAATTTCATTATTTTAGTTAATTATGTATGGTAGACCCAGAATTTCAATGTCTGTTCCCCTTTTCTAAGGAAATGGTGGGAACTTTTAACCATATAAGTATGACCAAGAACAGTATCACAGTCTATTATGGATCCTATCAATGTGGATTGTACATTATTCTGTATTAGCCAGTCCATGCGGAAATGTTCAAATTTTGTTTCTGGCATTTATCACTGAATTCTTCCTTCTTTCCTAGGTATTTTTTTAAACATACAGTTTTTGAGGGTGGCATTTTTGTCATTTGATTTCTTAAAGAGTTTCCTTCCCTCTCATGTGCTTTGCTCAATGTTGCCTGTGCCCCTTCTACACATTCCCTTTTGTGGCTGCATTCTCTCAGGTGATCTGCTTGCTTTCATCTCAGTGGTGACAGATGCATTTAAAGCTCCTTTTGTGAGAGGACAACTTTTTTGTTAGTAGTTTCTGTTGTTCACAGTGCCATGACACTTCAAGAAAAAGACTATGAAACGTAAAAAGATGAAACCATTGTTGAGCATTATTTAATGTACAATATTGTGTAGGACATACCTCTACCAACTAATTAATTTCATGAATGTTTATACTAATGCTTACTAACATTTATTTCAAATTTGTAAAAGGAGAGTAAATTTTTTCTCCCCTTTCAAACTGATTTCCTTTGGCTCTCATTGGTTCTTAAAATTATTCTGGATCTGAATGAGATGGATTAATCTCCTTCCAGGTATTGTCTAATTTCTAAAGGTGTTTGGGTCAATTCTTGCATGTGTCTCATATTGATTATACATTAATTTTATTATATTCTTCATTAGATGATAAATTTCTGAAGAGTAACATTAGCATTTTCCTTCTCAATTATTCTACATACCTTCTAGTGCTTGGAAGTCTAGATCTTTAATGAGTATTCAATAAATAATTGATAAGTAAGACATGCTTTTAAAAGTAAGTTAGAAAAAAGTACTCTTAACCCTAGTTTTTTTTATTTATATAAATGATTAAACCAAGTGTCCTATCTGAAGATGAACTATCTAGTATGAAATTATGTGAGATCCATGAATGATCTTCATAGAGAAGAATACTTTTTTATAAAGTTGATTTTTATTCATCATCTCTGTGGATGACTTCAATTATGGAGTTTGAAATTTGCAGATGAAATTTGTAGAGAATTCTAAATTTACAGGAGTACTAAAAACAGGTAGATAAAAACTGGCCTTAATACTTTGCAGAAATGACCTTATAAAAATCTAATGGGGTTTACTATTGTTAAGTATGTAAAAGATTTTTAAGGTTATAAGTCATAAGATTTTATTGGATATAATTAATATAATACAGAATCACTAAAGAGCTATATCATAGGGTACTTTCTATTGCTAAGAAAAAAACATTATTGATTGTTTTGAAAGTAGTGATTTTTTTTACATTGTTCTCGTTTAGGATTTTTAACAGAATACACTTTACTTTAAAATGGAATACTACTTTATTGCAATATCATATTTACCCCTCTTGCTTCAAGGAGTATACTCCACACTCTGAACAGTTATTCACCCTTAACTAGCATAGTCATCTGATAAATTCAGTGGATTTTCTGAAGTCCTTTGTCCTTTTCAGGTCACTGTTCTATTATAGCTGCAAATATATATATATATATATATATATATATATATATATATATATATATATATTTTTTATACACACACACATACACATACATATATATATTACTAAAATTGCAAGAAATTGTAGAACATTTCTCTCCCTCTAATTCTTTGAACTCATAGAAGTTTACATCTTCATTTGCTTTGCATTACAGTTAGCTTATATTTGTCTTATTTCTTTATTATTCTGTCCCTAAAGGAAAGAACTGTGATATGTATTTTTTCATCTTTTGCATCAGTAAGAAAAGTTCTTTTTATATAAAAAGTGGCCTCCAAAGTTTGGTGAGTTGAATTGACTGTCCGGAGAACTGCATTATAACCCACTCTTGCTGTTAACTAGACATGTGATAGTTAATGAATCAATCCTGCTGCATCTTAGTTTTTCCTTCTGTAAAATGGAGTTAAACCAGCTGATCTTGAAGACCTATTCCAGCTCTGAAATGCTACAGAGTGTATTATGGCAATAACCAAACATTAGTCATCCTTGTTAATATACTGCCACTAGATCTATGGAACATGTTGACATACCAATATATTTGGATTTCATCTGCAAGTAATCTATAATCTATAAGAAAGTTTGGATTCCACAGTTTTATTTAGGCTCTTTTCATTAGCAAATGCACCAAATTGTGTTTCTTTAATGTGTTCAGATAACTGCTCCTACCTCATGCCAAGTATGAAAAAAAGAATCCTTCCCTGTAAGTCACTTTAAAGAGATGTTGCACCTCTTATAAATATTTTTGGATTGTAGTATTTACATTACTTTGCCTGTTCCCCCAGGCAGAGACTTGTCTGGTGATGCAGGCAAAAGAATTCAAGCTGAAGGTTTTGTTTGTACTCCTGTTTTTTACCCTGACTTTCTAACCTATATTGAAACAAGTGATTGAGCACTTCCCTACCCCCCACCCTGTTTTAGCTAATTAGGAAAAAATAAGAGTGTGTAAAATCTGCTGACTCTCAGATACATATGTAAAGATCAAATGTGGTAAGGGTTCATTGTAGATTAAATGCATTCTGAAATAATGAGTTTCCTCAGTTTCTAAAACTACATGTTTTCTTTACCCCTACATTCTATAATGAAACACACACATACCTCCACCCACACACACACACTTTGCCGAGCTGTATTTTGGCACAAAGGGTGTGACTGTAAAGTCATAATAAACAGAGCAGCCAACGAAAACCACTTAACTAGGCCCACCTATACAGTATGGCCAAGTTGAGAATAATCCTCACTAAAATATTTCACCTGGCATGGGTTCAAGTTTTGAAGTTGAATGAGTCTGCTTTTGTTTCTCACTAAGCTCAGAAGAATGGGAACTTGTCCGGGAGAAGGAGGGAAAAGAAGGAAGGAATGAGTTAAGTCCTCAGCATCTTCGGTTCTTTTTCTTTGCTTCTTTTCAAACAAGCACACCACATTGAATAGCATGTGGAAAGTTGGCATTTCCAGTGAATAAAAATTAACTGGCAAACAACAAAAGGAAAAACGGAGGAATGCTGTTGGATGCTGTTTGGCTTGTCTTGTCTTGTCAGAGAAAAACACATGTAAATTAAATGGTTTAAGATGAACTTTACCTACATGTCTGGCTCCTGTTCAGATGTTTTGGATTTCTTAGTCAACCTGATTTACTTGGTAGGGTTTCTTTTTGCTTTTTTTTCTTTTTCTTTCTTTCTTTCTTTTTTTTTTTTTTTTAGTATGATTCTTCTATAAGTTAAGGATGAAAAGGAGAAGACTATAAATAGTATGGTGAACAACCGTTCAAATATTCCACGTCAGAAAACTTGTTCTCTTTTGTTTTCTTTTGAGGAAACATTAAAAAAATATATTTAAAAAGCCAGAAATTAACAAAAATATCTGTAGAGTTCTGGCCTTTGGAAAAGATTGCTAATCTGATATTTTCAAAAGAAAGCATATCTTATTAAGAATACACACAAAAAACTATTTTCAACATCAAAATACTTTTCTTCAGGCATAATAGCTCCCTCCCCTCCACAATGTACTGAATGAACTTAAAATGTTTGAATTAAAACCTCACTTATTCTAGGGAATTTAGAAGTCTTCATTTGCTTCACTGTGCTGTGAGGTTATTTACTGATTGAATGTGTTTGGCCTCAGTAAAAAACCAGAAGCCAGCTTCATGACTGTCTTGTTCTTTTCCATCTTCCTCTGCAGCAGAATACTATCTGACACAAAATACAATTTATATTTTCATTCAAAGAAATGATCCCCTAAATTCAGAACAGATACCCTTTGTGATACCAACCTTATCATGATGTGTAATCGAAGGAATTAATTAAAGGCAGATATCTGGTGAAAGGACACGTGTTCAGTGACAGAGAGATCAATTTTCATAAAGCATATCTTCATGAAAAGTTGTAAAAGCTTATATTTTAGTGACAAGAATTTCAAACAACTCATCACATATATAGAATAACTCACAACCAAGATCTTTCCAGCAATACCAAGGTCATGGGTTTTCACTACTCAGAAAATGTTATTAAATTATAATGATCGATGGTATGTTTTAAACAATGTTTAACTTTCAAAATAATTAGACATTAACTTCACAGGAAAACATATTATGAGGAAAAAATTAGCTCCAAATGATACTGCTCTGTAAAGCCAGACTTTATAATTTATCAGATTTTGGCCATATAAAGGTAGGAGCTTTCAGAATCATAGACTGAGTTGGAAGAGAACACAGATCACTCGATGTAACTATATTACTTTATAGAGGAAGCAGCTTAGGTTAATGATATCAAGTGACTATACAGCAAATTATAAGCAAAACTTGGTGCAGTTTCAGTTCTTCTGACTCCCAGATTTCATATCAGTGTTGCTCACATTTAGAATTCAAAAGAGAGAGGTACCTAGACTGGAGTTGTGGAGACTAGAATGTATGTCAAACCAAGTTTCCTTAGGAAATAGTGGCAGTGTCTTTCTTGAGCCAAGAAAAACCTAATGGCTCACTTTAAGTAAGAGTAGAATGAAAGAAATATTCTACTCTTTTGAAAAGAAGCAGAAATTCAATGCCTAAGAAAAAAAAAATAATTATTTTCCCTAGTGATTTTGTCATTTTGATGAATTTCTGCTAGATACTGACAGTATCTTTCTTAAGACAAATATTCCTACAAAGCCAAAAGAAGAAAGAGAACTGCTGTTAGGGTTCTTTCCAGGGGTCTCTTTTTCAATTGTGCATGTGTGTGTGTGCACACACACACACACGCGCACGCGCATACAAACTATGTTAACCTATTTTTAAGTATTTGGACCATGAATAAAGAAGGAAAATTTTAGAAGTGTTTATTAAATCAAATATTCCAAATGTAATTTTTATATTCTCAACTGGATTCACTTTATGCTTCTCTTGTTTGATTTTATTTGTTAAAATTAAAATACTAGATTTAAAGCAGGACATGTTTAGTAGACTTTCAAAGGTTTGTAATTGTTGACTGCAGCAGCAGGTGATTAAGAAAGAGTTCAGAAACTGCTTTGCATGGGCCTCCAAATTATTCATCGTTTGAATCAGTCCAGTGTGTTCAGCTTTCACAGACCAGCTTACTCTCACTGCCAATTTAAAGCTGGCATCTTGAGAGCTTATTGAATCTTTTTGACAAAATCTTTTGTTGCTGTTTAGAATTTCGTGAAGTAAGAAAGAACAATTATTGAAGATAGGAAAGTACTTGCTGTGAAAATAAGTTTTTAACACTTCTGCGAATAGTGTTCTATTTTGATACCTCATATTTCTTTTGTATCTTGGTGAATGTGCAGCTAAGCCTCAACATTCACCTTCATGGAAACCTCCCTCATCTTACTTTGGCTCATAATAGTTGACTTCTAGAACTATATAAGGATAGAATAATTTAACCCTTCAGGAAACTAACACTGAAAGTATTATTTTAAATTAACTTTTCTTTTAAGTTCACCTTTAAAGTCCCTTAATGAAAGTTAGCTAAAGTAATAGTTCTTATGTTTCTTTCTCTCTTACTAGTTTAATTTTTTTAGATGCTGTTTAAATGTTAAAATAAGGAACTATATTTTATACAGAAAACAATGATTTGCCTTTGAAATGTAATATGCACAGATGGTGAATTATTTATAAAATTGTAGCCTATAAAATATGTTGCCTATAATATAATACATTATATATCTTTCAAAAGTCACCAAAAAGGCTGTCTATCTCATTTTACTCTAAGCAGCAAGAAGCCAGATGGGACCTTCAACACTGCCTGGAAATCTCCTGAGCCAGATCTGCCTGTTCCTTAGGTATGTTTTCCACTTTTTGTGTTACTATAGGCAACAGTGTTGCTAACTTTATGCCAGTATACAACAAAGATCTATTTCCTCCAGTATCCAACAACATTCTTTCACTTTTCTTTAAGCCGGTCCAGCAGCCTCTTCAAAGATGGTCAGGCTTTTCTGAAAGTCTCTCCGAGGCCACTTGTGTTTTCCCTAACACTCTCCTTAGCTGCCTCTAGATTCCTCCTACTACCTCATCCCCAAGCCACCTGTGTATTTTAAGACATTTGTTGTGATAGCACACCACTTCCAAACACCAAAGTTTGTATTAGCTATGTCTTACTGTGTACCAAATAATCTCAAAATTAAAACAATATTGTTATCCTTTAAAAATTCTGTGGATCAAGAATTTCAGAGCAACTTCCTGAATGGCTGTGGTCTGAAGTCCTTCATAAAATTGTATTTCTTGTATTTCAGCTAGGAATGCAGTCACCTGAAGGTTTCACTAGGGCTGGAGGATTCTCTTTCAAGATGATTTAGTTGTTAGGCTGGTGGAGTGGTGCTGGTTGCTGGGAGGGGCCTCAGATTATCATCACATGGTTTTCTTCATAGCCCTGCATTAGTGTCTCTGGCTTTGCAATATTAGGAGACAGTTCTCTATGAGGGTCTCACATCTAGTGAGCAGAGGAACTGAAAACTTCCCCTGTTCTGAATTATCTTTTCAAGGGTGTTTTTGTGTGTAACAAACAGCCTTGGCAGATGGATACAGGTTCTCTTTAGAGCAGAGGGCAGTTTATTTTTCTTCTCCTATATAATGAAAGTAATGTCTTCTTAAGGGGAAGATCAGGCAATTGTATTGCCCGTTATAAAAAATCGGGTTCCCTAAACTTGAGTTCATCTCCTTTAATGCAACTCACTACATGAATAGGTATCGCTCAACCCACTTTGCTTTGTTCTGTGGGAATTGTGGCTTAAGGAACTGGCACAATGCTGATACTTTAGTTATTCCCATTGTTTTGAGTAATAAACTATTCTTTGCATGTGACCCTGGAGTCTCATGTCTTCTACTACTATCCGTGAACTTGTGTCAGGGTTACTTTTTAACTTGAAAATATGATAAAATCTCAGATCATTTCATAGTACTTGAAAGGCAGCTGGCTTCCCCCAGAGTAAATGATCGAACAGGAAAAGACAGAAGCTGAGATGACTTTTTGACCTAGCTGAGAAAGCTAAACACTCTCATTTCCACAAAATCCTATTGGCCAGCCCTGATTCACTGTGGAAAGGGACTATACAAACCTGGAAATACCAGAAAGTGAGTACCATTGAGTACTATCTTGAACCTGGCTACCATAGCTCTCCTAAAAGTTGAAAAACTTGAGCTCTGGAATAACATATTGAGTATCATTGGGTTCCCTGCAGGCTTTCATATACTATCTACTCAAAAATATTTTTTATTGAACTACAATTGCTTAAAAAATATTACGTATGATGTTGGGAGCAAAATCTCCTTATGAAATGTGATGAGTAGGCTTATAAAAATAGAAAATAATTTCTTCGTGTATCTTTTATTATCTAATAAACAGAAGAAATCTAACCATTGAATCAGAAATAGAACACTAGCCTTGTAAAGACCCACAATAGAGATATGACTGGCTGGTTTCAGTTGGCTAATATGTTCTGTCTTATCAAAATCCTCTAAACATTATAGAATTAATAAAACAAGATTTGTGAAATTTGTGGTCAGATTTCAAACATTCTACCCATATGATTTTTTAAAGAGTGAGGTAAGAAGAAAGAAAAAAAAGGACAAAACCTGCCTAATTAATTTAAATAGCTTAAATAGAAAATGATCAGTAAAATTAAAAATTTTCTTTCAAATCAAATTTTTAAAACTTAAGATTACTTTTAAAAATTCATAGAATCAATAATTTAACTAAGGAAAATGATTTGTATTAATCCCTTGATTGTTACAGTTATAATTATAAAGTTCAACTGAATTTTTGTGGAAGTATGCTAAAATTCTTAGGAGCAAGTAAATATGGATTAAGTTGGAGACATAGTCATACTCCATTTTATGTACATTTAAATTTGTAAATTTAACTTTGTGAATTAAGGGAAAAAAAGAAGAAAAATGGTTTTTCACAAAATAAGGCTCTAAGCCATAAGCAAATTAATTCCTCTGATGATCAAAGAAACAATAATCCATTCCTACTCTTGGGAAAAATTATTTACTGAAGTGAACTTCTTGAGTGATAGAATGATGCCTAAACCATGTTTACTCTACTTCATGTATAATTTAAAGGATTTTCAAGGTTAATTTTGACATATGCAATCCTTCCCCTATAAATATCTTTATAATTAATCACTGAATATATTGCAATCACACTATGCAAATTTTTATGAAATTTTAAAACAGAGGAGGAAAATAGAGATTTGAGTGTGGTGATGTTTTTCAGCTAAATGTCTGTACATCAAACTGCCATATCCAAGACCTACCCCATTTTGGTTCATGATATCAGCTCAGCTAATAACACAGGCTTCTTTGAAGAACTGTGACTGAGATGTATCAAAAAAGCCTGCTACAATCTCTGCGGAAATCATTTCCAAATTCTTATGCAGTTATTATATTTCCTGGCCTGGGAGCATAATCAGTTTAAAGCATTAATTAGGAACACATTCCAGCTTTTGCCTCCCATGGTTAAACTGTTTAATTAAAGGCCTTGAAGCCTTCTGGGCAAAACAATCAGCACATGGTGTGATCATCTCCCTTATTCTCTTTGCTTTGTGCTTCTTCATCTTCTGGAACTTAACTCATTTATTCTAGGACTGTTTGGCACTCTCCACTTAGGCAGCAGTAGATAAAAGAAGTCGGGAGTAGTTTGGTTTTGTAGATCTTCAGAGAGATTGATTTCTGATGTTGAAGACAGTCATGTGTTACACAAATATTTTTTGAGTGAGTGACAACTAAGGTTCCTGACACTGCTGGATGTTTTGAAACAACTGATGAATCAGATGTAGCTCCTTGTTTACACATGAAGGAGTGCTCAGTCAAGAAAAGGAGACAAGACAGGGACATAGCTATCTACAATGCAAAGAAGCAAGGGGTAAAGTGCTACAGTAAAATATTATAACACAGTGAAGAGATTATTTCTTGACAGGAGAAATTAAGATAAAACACTTGGGTGAAGTGGGATTTAAGGTTTGCTAGAAAGGATTTAGACTTGTAGAGTTTGGGGAATGGTAGAAATGGCGGGGGTAGGGCAAGGAGAGTATGAGTCAGCAAAGCGAAGGATATAAAGGAAAATAATGGAAAATAAATTTGAGTTAAAGTAGAGCAGGAAAGCTGGATTTCAAATTCTAAAGGTAACAGGGAATCATTGAAGATTTTTTTTTTAAACAGTGTTGCAACACAATCTAAATTTGCATGAGTATAAGAAAGTGAAGTTAGTGAGACCATTTAGGAAGTCAAATCATGCAGGGTCTTGTTAGGTCTTTTTAATGATTGTGGGCTTTATTCCAAGACCAAGAAGAAGGTATTATTAAAAGATTTTGACTGGGGGAACTGGTTATTTAGATTTGTATTTTAAATAGCTAACTTCGTACAGAGTTTGGATTGGAAGGAGTAAGAATAGAAACGGAGAGAAATGAAACTAGTCTATCTCTTGTAGCTCTTAGTATTTGCTCTCTGCCCTTTTGATCTGATAATTCATTTTAAACAATGACAACCCCTCTGGCTTGAGTTGGTATCCTCCTTCAAGCATCTTTTTGATATTCATGTTCTGGTCACTCACCTTGTGACTACAGCTAAAAAATGTCTTTTCCTTTAGTAGAATCAATACACTCTACCCACTCACTACATGCCTTCTCCAGTGGGTGGGGGGGGGGGTCAGGAGGTAATTAGAAATCAATACTGCTTTAATTTGTCATTGTGGTTATAGATCTCTCTCTCTCTCTCTCTCTCTCTCTCTTTCTGTGCACGTGCACATGCACACACACACACGCGCATGCATGTGCAAGGGCCCATCTTGGTGTTGGAGTCACAGAAGCCAGGCATAAGAGAGTATGAGGTTGGCCCATGAATGCAGGTGTGGAACAAAGGGAATCAGAATCAATGCCTTATTCTCAGTAGTCTTAGGAAGCAAGAACTCTGAAATTTTTGTCTGTAGAAATAGTTGGAAAACAGGTGCTATGTCCAGAATAAAAGAGCTAATCAATATCCTGGCAAATGGAGTAGGTGCTGGAGCACCCTGAGACAATGGCAGACTGGAGAAGGGAATCTTTTTACAAAGAACCTTTCAAAAAGCCTGTGGGAAGAAAGGGGATTGGTAAGGCTGTAGCAAGTCAACACATATAGCCACTTCTTCACTTACTTCCCAGAGAGCAAGATCTGTGGTCAAAACCATGGCACTTTAAATGTCCTATAGGTAACCAGTTTTTATATCTTTGGGTTGGTAATAAAGATAGTTGAGCCAATTGTAAATATTTTCTTTTGGAGAGTAGAAATAAATCTGGGGAGACAAAAGGCCATAATTTAAAGAATTCTCTGCTGGCCTCTTTCTAAGTTTTTATATGGACTCTAAGACCCTGTGACTAGATAAACACTTCTAATGTGATATGGAATAAATATATTAAAAATACACTTTTATGAGTGACAAAATGTGAGATGACAAGGGGTTGAGTCTCTTGCTCAAACTTATAAGGCAAATTGATGTGATGTCATCACAGGTACAATTTATGATCAGGTCAATGGATGGGTTTGCCTTTGTGAGAATAAGTGACTAAGCTTACAACCCAATAAAAAAGGAATATTGGTGGCATGAGTGAGAAGATGGCTCACCACCAAAGTAACATGAATAGTACTGTTTTTATGACTTGCTACTTATACTTGATCTCGAAGCTCAACATAATGAAATGTAAAAAAACATTTATTACATTCAGTTTATGAAAAGGACTTGCTTTCCTAAGATGACATGCTTATTCATGACACTGGGTTAAATGCAGCTATTTAACTATAAAAAAAATCTAGCTTAAAAAATTATAAAACAAGAAGCCATCAAGGCCCAAGTCTCCAATCATTCTTCATATTCTGTTAAAGGTCATTTGCATCATCTAAAAAAATATTTCATGCGTCTGTCACCAAATGATCACATACACAATATCATATGAAAATAACTGTATTTTCCAATAGTTTGTAGTCTGAAGCAAAAATAAAACCTTCAACCAGAGAAATGTCACGAAATGCTTCAATATTTGCCTATGTTGATTTTATATTTTTTCTGACATTTGTTCATTAATTTATGTGCTCTAGAAATCTTGGCAGTTTTATCCAATGTCAAATAGCATAGGTCCTTTGTCTCAAACAATTTATAGTTTAAAAAGACAAATAAGAGATATTTATATATTAAGAAGCTTTCTTATTTATTAATGTTAAAAATATTTTCCTGCTTTATAAATATGTGAAAAATGATATATAGTAGTTTTTCCACATTTTTAAATGTATATGTAGATACTTTAAAAAATTATTTTAGCATTTGAATTTGGCTTAGTTTTTCTAACTCTAATGTCAAAAAAGAATCTCTTGTATATATTTTCATGGTATACTATTTTATTTTTACAATTATATAATTAAATTTACTAGAACCAAGATAGTATAAAAGAGAATTTTTTAATACAGCAGCTTATCAAGCCCTATATGCTAGTTTCTCCACTTAAAGCAATGAAATAGACAATATTCTTATCCTTGGAAATTTTAATTTTAATTATTTGTTATTTTAAATTAATTCTTATAAATTAAATTTTTCTGAATATACTTCTTCATTTTATTAATCTGACTATTCTAATGACAAACCATATTTTAATTATTGAAACTTAAATTGGTCTTCGTGTCATTAACTATAACCTCAGTTGGCCCCATAGTACTGCTAGGACAATACTGTGTCTGATGGCACTCTTTCCCATTCACCTTATGAATAGTCCAAATTTTTATCTACCTTATTTACCAGAAGATTGGTAGATGAAAGTAACAAGATTAAAGAGTGACATAAATTGCAAATATGTGTTTGATAAAAGAATAATTGCCTGGAAGTAACATAAGGAAAATAAGGTGACAAGAGAACCATTTTCTGTCTTTTTGAATTCTACCATAGAATGAATAAATAAGGGAAAATAAACATTCAAATCTTGATTAAGTACCTTTGTTTTCCAAATTGACCATTTTGATTGCTTTGTGTTTGTTGTCGTTATTGTTCCTTACAAGGACCAATTAAAAATCTTATTTAAAATTATCTTTACAGAGGCAGTATTATGGTGCAGTGTTTAAGAAGATGGAGGCTGGACCCATACTATCTGGATTTGAATCCTAGTCTCACAGCTGACTGTTGTAAGACCCTGAACACATTAATTAACCTCTCTGAGATTCAGTTTCCTCATCTGTAAAATAAGGACATAATAGCACTTGTTTCATAGGACTGATCTGAGGATTAATTTAGTTAATATACCTAAAGGACATCAGTCATGTTTTGGCACATAGTAGAAACTTGATAATTATTATTATTGTTAATACTATTATTACACCAAAGCAGTATATGTTACTTTATTGAATGGAAGAAATGTTTTGAAGTTAGAAATGTTTTTAAAATATTTGAAAATATTTTGATAATGTCCAAGTGAAACTATTAGCTCATTAATTGTTTTTGTTTATTTCACATTCAACCAGTTATGATAATGTGAAGATATAACCTAAATATCCCCTTTTATTTTTATTTTTGTTTCTCACATGACACAGATAGTGCTTTAACTTATAATATTTTATGGATATTCTTTTTACCCATGATAGTTTCAGTTCTTTACTATTTGTCATAACCTCTTGAATCCATTTTTTATTCCTCACTTTTAAAATTCATATTGTCTGAACAGAGAGACAGCACAAGTTAGAAAACACATGGATATTTATATTGAACTTAAATTTTAATTTGTGTATATGTCATTCATTACCTATGTGATTTAGTGGATGAATGACTTAATTCCTCCAAACCTGAATAGCTTCAGGTCTAAATTGTAAACTATAAAACTTATCATGTAGGATTATTGTAAGCATTTACTATTACATATTTAAAATATTTAGCAGGGTGATGGTACATACTAGATAATCAATGACAGCATAAAGTTAAATACGAACAGCAGAAAGGGAGCATATATTTTCCCAACACATAATACTCAAATAATAAAAATTAGAATAAAAAATGAGATGTTACTTTCACCTTTAGTTTTGAAATATATATATTTAAATCCAGTATGGTTCAGGGTTGGAAAAAAAATTAAAGTTTCACAAACTATTGGTGATAGAGTAAAACATTACAATTCTATAGAGGACAATTCTGTAGTATCTATCAAAGTTTAAAAGGCAGTTTTTGACTCAACAATTTCACGTTTATGAATCTTGAGTAAGAAAAATCAGTAAATGCAGTTGGTTGGGAATCCAGCAAAGCAGTCTAGTCATCAGAAAAGTGTGAATCAAAACCAAGGTGTAGGAAGAAGCATCTTTACACTGAACTAAAGGCCACCAGGTACTCTCTAAATCAATGGCTCCTCTCATTTCAATGCAAATATGACCCACCAGATGCTTTACTTAAAAAGCAGATTCTTGGATAAATTTCCTAAAAGCTCCCACACTGGTCCTCAGATCACACTTGTGGTACCAAAGCTCAAGTACTACCCACTAAGGCACTACTCTAAATAAAAGAATAAGGAACTCACCACTACTGTCCCATTCCTGCACCATGAGAGGCCAATAGCATTCGAACTCAGAGTACTTTTTTCTGAGAACCCCATACTGTGTCTCACGATACAGTTCAACACAATATTCCATCTTTCGGGTACAAATTGCTCAGTTCTACTTGCAACATATTCAAATGCTAAGCCACTTTTCATATTATTTTATGCTTGTGGTTCTCAAACTTGAGTATGCATCAGAATTACACAGAAAGCTTGTTAAAACACAAATTGCTAGACTCAATACCCAGACTTTCTGATTTTGTAAGTCTGAGATGGGGCTGAAAATTTGCACTTCTAACAAGTTCCTAAGTGATACAGATGCTATTAGTCAGGGACCACACTTCAAAACACTGTTTTATGCAATAGTTTACATGCAAGAAAACCAAAACCAAAACAACCAAACTCATGCCAGTGCCAAGTGATTTAAAAAAAAAATCAGATTAATGCAAAGGAAATACTTTTTTCTTATTTAAATAAGTTAAACTGATTGCTTCTTGGCCTTTTGACTAAGATCATATGTGTGAATAAGTTAAACTGGAAAAGCAGTTCCTTTCAATTCTCCCCAAAGAAAAAGGAAATAGGATTGGAAAGGCAACTTCAAAGCTAAGGGTACTCCCTGGAAAATGCCGCATATCCAAGCTGAAAACAGAAGTGTAAAAAAAAAATCTTAATCACCCTCTGAAGCTAAAGAAACATTGATTCATAAGATGTGTGAGCATTGCTCTTAAAAGTAACGCTTGATAAGGATCGATGTTGTTAACTCTGAAAGAAAGAAAACTATCTAATATGTACCCATATTAAAATATTTTATAACTATTCCCTTGATAAGACTGTTGAGCTAAAGTATTCCAGGATTAAGATAAAACTTTATGTAATACAAACAGAGAAGGAGAATTCTTACCTTCCTCCAGCATTAGGAGAACTAAAAAGTGACAATCAAGGAAAAGCAAACAGAAATTTTGTTAGTAGTAATAATTCCTTTCTTTGGAGCTGTGCATATGATTCTTTGGATTTAAACAATGCCTGTAGGAATAAAGTTAAGTTTTCTTGGCAAGGTTTATCCAGGGGAAGATTTGGGAGAGTCAGTGAGCTTGGAAGTTTCCATTGCCCTTAATACAACTTTTAGAATACTTAATGTGAACATCGATAAGCTTCCGGAAAGTTTTAATTCTTTCTATTCCTAATGTTAATTGAATTAAAAATGAACCAAGCATTTTTCTAGTGTCATTCACTACATCAATTAGATATTATCTGATTATAAAATTTCCTCTTAGATTTTAAAACATTAGATTTTTTTTTTAGATGAATTAACACCTTACCTCAAGAAAACATCATTTATGATTGGAAATAAGAGGTCAAATTAGTCAATAATAATGACAAGATTGTCCTAAAAAGTGTAACAGATTTCAGGGGTTGTATTATAAATTTACTCTTTAAAAGGGCAATGTATTACTGGATTTATTTGTTTGTTTGTTTGTTTGTTTGTTTATTTTACTTTTTCTTAAATAAGTAGCTTTATTTGATTTTTAAAAATTTTTTTTAAGTTTATTGGGGTAATATTGGTTAATACAATTACATAATTTTATTTTATTACTGGATTTAGAATAACTTTTCCAAAAGCAGAAATCAGCACTTGAAAAAGCCCATTAAAGTTTTTTAAGTTTGATAGCTTACTTTTATTATTTTACATTTATAATTACTTGATTATTAGTTAAATTGATGGGATAGTAAATAATTCATCCTAGTAATGGGAGAGGAAAAGGGGAACGAGCCAACAAAATATTCAGTTTTCAAAGTGTATTAGTTAAGGTTAAGGCTTAGTTGGTGACATGAAAACTCCCAAAGACAATGACATAAATACTATGTAAGTATTTTTTTCCCTCTCATGAAAATTTCTGGCTAAGCTAGGCTGATAGGATAGCTCTGCTCCACGTGATCATCCAGGGACTCGAGTTCATAACATTTGCTACACCTAGTATATTATCGTTATCTGTATGGTTGGAAGCTGAGTTGTGAATATCTACATTCCAGCTCATGGGAAAAAGAAAAAGAGAAAAAGAGAGATTCCAGGCAAGCAACTTCTTTTATGTAAATGCAATAGACATTGCACACACCATAAATTCTCACATTCAATTATCTAAAATGTAATTAACTAGCCATACGTAGCTGCAAGGGAGGCTGAGATATATGGTCTCTAGCCGGACATGTGTGTGTTCAAAAACAAAAATAATAGATTTTAGCTATTTTCCTGAGATCTGCTTCCCAAGTGGAGAAATAGTTGCTTTGTCCCCAAATTCTATTGGTCTACTCTGTCTGTGCCAGAGGATCAAATAGCATCTCTAAAGATTGAGAAAAATGTTTCCCGCATGAATAGTTGCTGTTCTAGGCAGTCGGGGCTGTGTTAATTTTTTCCCTTAGAGTTATCGCTTCTAGAAGATAATAGCTATAGTAAGATTAGGTTTTTGATAATCTAGTCATTCTCCAAAATCATCTTCCCAGAAGCTGATTTCCTGGGTCCTTTTTCAAGAACTTCCTGGGTCTAGAAATTGAGTAGGAGACTATAAGAAATAATGAATTTCCCTTTCAGGAACTTAAGTCAGACTTTTATTTACCAGACATACACTTATTCCAATTATACAGATCAAGTAATACCTTGTCTGCTGCCTGTCCACTTTATACCAGGAAACATTGTCATCAATTAGCCACAGCCACAGATTTCTGCAGGTCAAAACACTGATTACTATTCAGTTTCTGTGGCTGATTATGGTAATTGTAACCACCTTTTCTCTGAGGGTTAAGCACAACCATATGATCTTTACCACTCCAGGATTGTGTTATCCCCATTGAAATGAGAGATCCCAAGAAATAAGAGATCCTTATACAATGGCAGCCTCCTTCACATTTATTTTCACTTTACCAAAGACAACTACCACAGAACTTTTCAAGGATGCTGTTCTCTTCTTGGTGAAATTTCTTAATGTCTTATTGTCTCTGGAATCTCCTAATGGGCGTAGAAAGAAAGTGTGTAGTTTGTTTATAATAAATATAACTCAAAGTCTCAATTCTCTAAACCTCTGGATTCCTTCTTCCACATTAGAGCAAAAAAGTTCTGGCATCTTGCCATCATAAAATGTTGGTTTTCATTTAATCCAGTCTCTAGTAGTCAACAAAGAAAATTACTAGAAGTAATTAAAGCTGCTTTGGCTGGTACACCAAATTCAAAAATGCTAGATAAGTATATCTCTATTAATAAGTTGGCCCAATGCACCCTTATATTTTGCTTGCTTCATCATAACACTCTTAGAAACCATCACCACACAGATCATTAGATTTCTACTGACATAATTGAAAAGATCTTCTAAGTCTTATGATGCATATCCTGCCTCTTCTGGCAATAGGCTTAGCAATTCACTTGAGGCACACTAAGGTCTAGCTCTAGTTATTGATATAGAGGCATTAAGAGATGGTGGGACTAAGTATTAAGAACTGACATCCTTTTGTGAGGCAAAATCCTATATGGGGTTATTGGAAGGTCTTCATACATGGAAAGATTATTTTTCTCATACAGAGGAAGAGAGACTTCTTCTTCATGCAAAAGAGTTTGAGATGATTTGGAAAATCAAAGTTCCTGCTTTAGAGTTGGTATGTTCAAGTATCCTCATCTCAAGTCTCAGAGTTCAGCTTCTCTGCCAATATTTTAACATTATTATAAGGGCCTTATTGATGCTGTGCATTTACATAATGTAGCCATTCTGGAGCCAAAACAATTATATTTTGGGCCAAATTCTCAAGCAGTTCTATCTTGTCATTACTAGAGAAAAGGAGTTATTTTAAATTCACCACCAAAGATTTTTATTTTTCTGGTAATGATTTGAGTTTAAAATTTAAGTCCTAATATTTATCATTGTTACTGTAAGCTCCCAGCACAGTTAGAAATAGCTAATCTACCCCATATTTTTTGTAATTATTATAATTGTCATAGAAATCAAATGCAACAGCCTAATATCTGGCTCTCCATTTCACATTAGCACTTATATGACATGAAAGTGTTCATTGAATATGTCAACAGACCATTTTAAAATACTATATTGAGGGTCTGCTTTGTGTTACTTTTGGTGTCTAGCACTGTATCAGTCAAAATCCCTATAGGAAACAGAATTCTCCCTAGATGCTTTAAATAAAGCGATTTTAACAAAGGGTTACTTATGGATATGTGTGTAGGGTGAAGGGATAAAGAGGCAGACTAACATTAATAGTAAAACAATACAACTTCTAGTACCAAAAGGTCAAAAAGAAAATGAAGTTCCTCAAGCCCAGAGAGAGCTAGACTTATGAAAAGGGGCCATGCAGCTGTAGCTTTGGACTTGGAGGGATGCTGCTAGTACTGAATATACCTGTCAAGGCACGAAAGCATCAGGGAAGAAAAACTCTAACTTCTCTCTCCTTGTACTCTCCAATCTCCTTCCAGTCTTGTTTATCACTGTATTCCTTATGCAAAAATCAGTAGGCAACATTTAGTAGATTCTCAAAAACAACTTGTTGAATAAAAAAGTAAATAAATTAATAAATGAGTGAGGCAGGATATAAGCATATGCCTTTGGAAAATTGGTAGCATAGATTTGATCTTGAAATATTAAATTTGCAGATAATTATGAATATCATTTAACTTTTCTCAAATATCTCAAAAGAGATATCAGACTATACAGGTATCTATTCTTTTGCTTAAATACATCAAAAATTATGGTTATATCTATACTAAAGGCAATCAGTTCTATTTTTATTCCAAATTTTAACAAAAATAATAACAAAATTAATATCTTGACCACAGCAGCCTTTTAAATGCTTATTAAGAAACATTATATAATTATTATTTCTCTTATTTAAGATAGAACCACTGGTTTCTTCAACTTTTCTTGATATAAACTAATTTCTAGATATGTTACCCTTCTGGGTGCCCTCTTCTGTGCACAGTCCAATTTTCAATAGTTTTCTTAAACTGTTAAAAACTGATGACATGAATGTAATATAGTATTCCATATGTTGACTGACTGGTCAGGAGAAAGTAGAATAATTGTCTCTCTTATTTGGAAAAATACATCTCTACTAATTAACCTATAAGTAAAAACTATTTTTCTTTGTAGCTACAACCTATTGTTGATTCAAACTAAAACAACTGAGCACTTTTCACAAAAAGATCTCTTTAGTCAAACTCATTGTATATAGGTCTACTTGATATTTTAAAAGCAAGTTTTGAGTTAACTAGACAATTTACATAGGAACAACTATACTGTTCTGTTTATAACTTGTAACAACTGGCATGGTATCTGGCGTACCATAGGAACAACAAAAACACAATAATAGTTAACACTTATGAGCACTTACTTATGTTCCAGGCATGGCATACATATTGGGTCAAATTATTGTTTCATTCACTAGAGTGATTTGCCCTATGTACCTAGCTAGCTAGCATCCAGGTTTTCTTATACATGTTTCCTTTTTTTGTTTCCTAATTTTTTAGTTGTCTTTTTGTACAATTTGTCTAATTCCATGCTTTACCTAAAACATAGTGAGATAGATAGAATAAAAGAAAGTCATTGAAATATCTAAGGCTATATTATGATTTGAGAAGCGTAATTATGTTTGAAGGGATGTTAGAGAATGACAAATCTTTGTATAAATGTTTTCCCATCTGTATGAATAGCTGTTAGTATTTTTATTAAAATTATTGGAATGACATTGGTTAATAAAATCATATAAGTTTCAAGCATACAGTTCAACAGTATGTCATGTATATATTGCATTGTGTTCATCATTCAAAGTTAAATTTCCTTCCATCACCAAATATTTGATCACCTTTACCCCTATCTACTCCCTCTTTCCCCCTCCCTCCTCCTTTCTACTATCCTTCTCCATGGGTCTTTTTTGTTTGTCACATTTGTTTGTTGCTTTTGGTTTTATATCCCACATATGAGTGAAATCATATGGTTTTCAGCTTTTTCTGTGACTTTGCTTAGCATGATTATCTTAAAATCCATTTGTGTTGTCACAAATGGCAGCACTTCACCTTATAGCTGAGTAATATTCCGTTGTATATATGAACCACATCTTCTTTATCCAATCATCTATCATAGGATACTTTGGTTGCTTCCATGTCCTGGCCACCATGAGCAGTGCTGCTATGAATGTTGGAGTACATATATATTTGTGAATAAATGTTTTCAGGTTTTTTGGGAGGTAAATACCCAGAAGAGGATTACTGGGGCATATGATAATTCTATTCTAAATTTTTTGAAAAACCTTTATACTGTTTCCATGGTGGTTGTACCAGTTTACATTCTCATCAGCAGTGTAGAAGTGTTCCCTTTTTCCCGCAATTTCTCCAACACTTGTTATTACTTTGTCCTGTTGATGATAGCCATTCTAACAGGTATGAGGTGATATCTCATTGTAGTTTTGATTTAAATTTCCCTAATAGTTAGTGAAGCTGAGCATCTTTTCATATGTCTGTTGGCCATTTGTCTTCTTGGGAGAAGTGTCTGTTCAGGCCCTCTGTTCATTTCTTTAAATTGAAATGTTTGCTTTTTTATTGTTGAGTTGCATGAGTTCTTTATATATTTTGGGTATTAGGTCCTTATTGGAAGCACTGTTTGCAAATATATTCTGCCATTTCGATTGATATTTGATATAGTTTGATATAGTCCCATTCATTTATTTTTGTTTTTACTTACCTTTGAGGTCAAATATTAGTCATGTTTAATGATACACATTTTAGTATATAATACCAGTGGCCAGTTACAACAGCTTAATATTGTAAAGCCTGAGTGGGAGTCAAGAAACAATGGGAAGTTTTATCCGACTGTATCCTTTCCTATTGGTCATTGTAGTGGTTGATTACTTTTCTCAATTCGCCCTCCTATCACATGCCTGGCAGTCATATGTATGGGTGATGTACATTTTCTCACTTCATTAATACTGGGTTGACCATGTGAAGTTTTGGCCAATAGATATGGAAATCTGAGCCAAAGTCTTGAGAAGCATCACATGTTTCTGCTTGCCTTCTTGGCTCCCTGTGAGCCACCTTGAGGAGATGATGGCTCGTGTGATACCTGGTCCTATCAGTATGTGAAGACATACAGAGCCTGCATGCGACTAATCTGAAGGCTGGGCCCAAACACAGCCAACTTACACCCTGCAGCAAAGCCACCCTAGACAAACCACAAACCCATAAGAAGGAAAATAAACACTTGTGGTTACATGGTGCTGAACTTTTGAATGGTTTGTTATATAACACTATAGTAGGTATAGCAAATTTATATAGTTACATTGAATTTGAGGGGATTAATATAAAAAGAAGAGATAAGAAAAAGATCAAATTGAGGGTGATATCAGGAAAAGAGCACAAGAGAGGGCTTCTCTTTTTAAAATCTGAGAAAGGATCAAAAGTCATTAAAAAGAACGAAAGTTCCCTTTGACTTCAATTCCTTGCCTCTTCTCAAATACTAGGTTAAATGAATTGCAGCTTGTCATATTAAAATTTTATTTTTAGGGTGTCTACTAATGTGAGTAGTGATTAAAAGATATCTAAAAAGCAAAGGAAGACTTTAGTTTTATTTAAAAAGAAAAGGATAAATTAGAGGACAGAGGGTAGGCACAGATGGTCTCTGGTTCAGTCTACATGAATCACTCTTTCCAGTGAAATTCTGTGTGCATTTCAATTAGGTTTAAATGTTAGAGATCCATTTATAGAATACAATATATCTGCTTTAGATATCCCAATCATGTGTGATTGAAAAGATAACAAGGACTTGAAAAAACTAAAAGAAAAAGGCGACTTTCTTCTTGTGGCAGGGGAAAATTTCTGGAACGTGCTGCAAGTGTGTTGAAATTTTGTTTTAGATATATTTGGTTCCCATCATGTTATGAGAAGCTGAATAAAAAAAAAAATCCACTATTTTTAAAACTAGGAAATTGGTTATTTTTCAAAGCTTTTATGGATACATAACTAATGAAAAATAAATCCAGTTACATTCTTTAACTTGTGGCACCTCCCAAGAGTGGTGGCTCTAAGTTAGTATGACTTGCTGTCAGCTCAGGAAATTTCCATCCTGAGAATTTCCTAGGAGAGTCAAACTCAGTCACAGTCAGAAACAGATAAAGATTGTTTTTCATGAGAACGCCTGAAACTGCATATAAATTCTATCTTTCAAAGTTGCAGAGGGCTTGGCTAATGATTTTCCATAATGTCATTTTAAAAGTATTTTGGCATGTTCTATGAACAGTACATACATTTACTGTTCAAAAATTAATAAAAAGGCATTATATTTCTTGGAGCAGAGTATCTCTGAGAAAGCAAAAATCCCTCCCAGTACACTGACGTTATCCAGCTTATTAGGGGTGACAGACTTAGGTCTGGGTAGACCATGGCCTGGCAATAGATTAAGAGTAAAAGAGGAATTTGGAACAGCCTGCATCCCAGGCGAAATGATAATGAGGGTTCCAGGTGGAAGAAACACTGGGTGGGTTTTGGAAATGTCTCCATTCCTTTTTCCCAGCTGAATTAACAGTATATTCTCCAAAGACATTCTTTTCTACAGTGCTAGGCCTACTATAAGGAAAGTTCCAGGATCCATTCATTCTTTTTTTTTTTTCACCTGAATTATGTAAGGCTGTTCAAGAATATCTAGTGGAGAAGCAAAAGGAAAAAACATTTTGGAGATGGAGTTGTAAATGAAGTACAGATTCATAATGTGGTCAATTATTAACTATACAGTGAGTAGACTAAGAAACAAGCATAGAATGGTCAACTATCATCAGAATAATGGGGACAAAAGGGGACGCAGTAAGTGCACAAAGAGAAGCCAAATACAATTAAAGTAGTCAAATGGACTTAATAAAAAAAAATATTTAGGTTATATATAACATTTGGAAGCAAATAATCTATTTTGTACCCATTATTTGAAAGTGTATGAATAATACAAATTTAGTTCAAAGACATAAACTTCAAATACATATTTTCATAAATAATGTCCAAAAAGTTTATTGTTAAATAGTCTGAACTGAATTCTAGATTTTAATGCTTCTATCCTTTGTCAATTACTGGAATAGGGTCTGAATTAAGCAAACTTAGAGTCCAGATCCCTTTACCTTCTTTACCTAATTTCTCAAGCTCCACAGCCAATAGGGTAGCCTTTGCCTATACTAAGTGCTAACCTTGTAATTCACTCAAAAGTTAGATGTAAGCCCATTTTAACAGGAACTGACCCTACCCTCTCACCTAGAACAGGACCCAGCATGTAGCAAAGACTTTATAAATATTTGTTGTCTGAAAAGCATAAATGGTGAGCTCTTGTACAGGAGTGGCATGTTGTGGTTTGAAGGGCTCAATGAGCAACACCTCTCTATAGTGCTTGGTTCATGAATCAACTGAAAAGTAGGACAAAAGAGTAGGACAGATGGAGAACAGATTTATGACAAAGCGGATAAAGAAGTACATGGCTCAAAAGTGTGGACAAGTGGAATTGCTAATACTGATCTTCAGAATTAGATAAATTTATCTACACAGGAACAAGCAATTCTGAACCACAAGACACTGTTTCCCAAAAAGAGAATGGGAAGAGTAAGGGGCTAGTTTATACAGATCTAATTTCTTCTAGATTCACCCAATAAATCAAATCTTTTGTCTCCGTGAGGAAGTATAAATGAGGGGTGAAGAGAGACTAAGAGTATCACATTAGTGGGATTCCTCTACATGGAAGACAACATTAGGAATGCAGAAGAGCCATCCTCCCACCTTTCAACAGTGAGCATTGTTACAGAGCTGATTGATGAGAGGCCAGGGCCCTCTTATTACATAAAATGGTGCCCATTGTTTACTTTAAGTTTCAAATGCCTTCCAAAATGTAGACTTTGGGATAATTTGTATAAATTATAAAAGTTCATTAATGTGTTGACTCAGTGTTTGCCTCCACAAATTAGCATTAATCAATCCCCAAATAATCAAGAGTTTAATTTTCCAAACTGCCCATTAAGTTCAGAGACAAACCTTGATTGCATTGTTGTCTCTCAGTGGAGTCATCATTGAATGAAGCCACTGGTAGAATTACGTAGAAATCAGGAGAAAATCCTAATGCCAAATTAAAATAATTTGATGCTATCTGGGGATTTGTGAAACATGTTAGGCTCTAAGAAATCCTTTGGTTAATTCTATACACAAAGGTACTTTAATACCATTTTAATACTATTTTTGCTTATCTATTTATCTATTTTTAAATATGATTTGATAAGTAAGTTCAGTGATTCTGTGTTTGTGTAAGCCTGTGAAGGATCAACACCAAGAAAAATGTCATCACGATAAGAAGCTTTCACCATTATACAATAAAAAGATAGTTGTAAACAACTTATATATATCACTTTAGTTTACACATATGTAGACTTAGCTTTTATTTGCATAGTATTACTTTTTCAAATCATATAAAAGTTCACTAAAATTATTTCAGATTATTAGACATATCTGTACAATTTAGTTGATTAAAATATACACAGATGAGTTTAACTGATCAACATATATAGCTGTCTTACCAACTGAATTCATTAATCAGCTAACAGTAATCAGTAGTAATTAGCCATCAGTCTTTTTTGCATGGTCATTTACTAATTAAAATGTTAGCTTTAATTTGAAATATAAGAAATATAAATTAAAAACTTATTTAACTACAGATTACAGTGACCTATCTATTATTGGTTTGCTTGTTAAAATTTCTATGAGATGACATAAAGGTCCTGCGGGTATTTCTATCTTAAAGGTGAATGAATAAATGTATCATAGGAACTGCATGTAAAATTACTTATCAACTAAGTGTTAGAACAAATGGAAGAATTAAAAATATATTTGGGTCTTATCATTACCTCATTTTAAAAAATAAAAGAAAAATGCTTCTGTACGGCAAAGAAAATCAATAACAAAATGAAAGGCAACCTATGGAATGGGAGAAAATATTTGCAAGTCATATATTGATAAATAGTTAATATTCAGACTACACAGAGAATTTATATAACTCAATAGCAAAAAAAAGAAAGAAAATATAAAGAAAGAAAGAAAGAAAGAAAGAAAGAAAGAAAGAAAGAAAGAAAGAAAGAAAGAAAAAGAAAGAAAGAAAAAGAAAGAGAAAGAAAGAAAGAAAGAAAAAGAAATTGAAAGAAACCCAAACATTCTGATTAAAAAATGGGCAGAGGAACTAAATAGATGTCTTTTCAAAGAAGACATGCAAATGGTCAGGAGGTGCTTAATATCACTAATCATCAGGGAAATACACAAAGAGATATAAACTCACAACTATTAGAATGCCTATCATCAAAGAGACAAGAGATAAATTGTTCTTAAGGATGTGGAGAAAAGAGAATCCTTGTGCACTGTGGATGGGAATGTAAATTGGTGCAGCCATTGTGGAAAACAATATGGAGGTTCCTCAAAAAATAAAAAAAAATAGAAATAGCATATGATCCAGCAATCAACTTCTGGGTATTTATCCAAAGGAAACGAAATCAGGATACCTAAGAGATATCTGCAATCCTGTATTTATTGCAGCATTATTTGCAATAGCCAAAATATGGAAATAACCTAAGTTCCCATCAATGGATGAATGAAGATGTGATGTGTATATATATATATATATATATATATATATACATATATATATATATATATGTATATATATATACACATGTACACACACATATCTACATATAATCTATATATCTATATATAGATATATCTATATATCTACATGTATACATGCATATATACATATGTAAATGCACATACATACACACATATATCAGTGTATCTATATATATGTATATACGTACATAAAAATATTATTCAGTCACTAGAAAAAAATTCTGCCATTTGTAAAAATATGAGGGCATTATGCTAAGTAAAATAAGCCAGACAAAGAAAAACAAATACTGCATGGTATCATTTATATGTGGAATTTAAATAAAAAACTCATAGAAACAGAGTAGAAAAGTGGTTGTCAGGGAGTGGAGGATGGGGGAAATAGGGAGGGATTGGTAAAAGGATATAAATGTTCAACTATTAGGTAAATAAGTTCTGAAAATCTAATGTAAAACATGGTGACTATAGTTGATAACACCGTATAGTATGCTTGAAATTTGCTAAGGAAGTAGAACTTAAATGTTTCCACCAAAAAGAAAAAAGATAAAAATGTGAAGTGATAGATATGTTAATTAACTAGAAGATAGTATAACTAGAACAATGTATACTATATCAAATCATCATGATGTACACTTTATATACCTTACAATTTTATCAATTATATTTCAATAAAGCTGAAAAAAATTTTTGTTTTTGTTCGAACTTGTAAATTACTCTCTATCAACTATCATCATGTTGAATATCTTGAAAGTGCCCAGATTTTCAAGAACTAAGGCATCAAGTTACATTTGTCTTAGTTAATAAACTCTTCGGTCTAACACAAAAATAGAACAAACCCATGAGTGAAAGGATGAAATTGGGGGACTGTTGATCTCTTCTTATCTCTATAATTGATATGTTTATAAACATATATGGAACTGAAAAGAGAATAGAAGAGAAAAAGAAAAAAATTAACCTTGTATTGTTTGTTTGGGTTGTTATAACAATGAGATCCAGATACCATTTCTTTCATCCCTCTGCTTTAGACAAAGCTACATACAAATGCTTGTATAAAACAAAGGTATTATTTTTATGGATAATTCCACAGCCTCCATGGACATCCCAATCCAGTTTTTAACAACTGTCATGAAATTCTGCCTCATTCTCAAAGGTCATTTTTTCTCCCTGTTCTGTGCTCTGATGAGACTGAGAACATCTGGTCCTCATTCCAAATATAATGACATTTCCTGCTCCAGACTTCCTTTTTAAATCACCCTCAACCTTCTCTTCTTTAGGCTAAATTCCAGCTCTGCATACTCTTCTTCAGAGTTATATGTGCCAAACTTTTCAGTATCCTTGCCCCCTTCTGAACCCAGAGTCACTCTTTTCCAACCCAGAACTGGGCTGTTGGCTGAAAGGAGTAGAATTTCCAACTTCACTCCTGCTGAGCAGTCACAAGACCGCCTCCACATCTCTTCCAGGCAACTGCTCAATCATTCTATTCCAGTTCTCACACACACTTAAGGAAGAGGCACTATGTCATTTCAGGGAAGAGACTCTTTCCTTCTACTTGCTTTTCCTTTCTATCCCAAGGGGAAAGAGCAGAGAAGATTGAGCTTTGGGAGTCAAGTGGCAGACAGCTGTGGTTTCGGCCTCCAGCGGCCGTACAACTCCAGAGGGACAGGAAGGTCAAGGGAAGCATGTACAACCGCAGGCTGTTCACGTGGCTCGGAGGAGGAGATGACCAACCCCTAATAAAACACCGTCTGCCGGACATGCCATTGGGACTGGCATGCTAATTGAAAACAGCAGGCGCGGGGCTGCAACTTTTGACTTTAGCACTTGGCTTGGAATAACTTTCCCTTCCACAGAAAAGGCAGTACTGGCTGGTAAAGCTGTGCTGTTAAAAAAAGATCCAAGCAAACCATCATCTCTGTCTAGCAGATGATAAAGAAATATTTATCTTTATTTACTTTTTCAGGAAATTCATGTCTTATTTACTTCCTTTCAACAGGGCCAAAGCTTGATACTGCTGTACATAAATGGTTTATTACCTTGGAATAGAAAATATCTATTAATCCAATTTAACTTTCAATAATTTGAATTCCCTGTTATTTTTATTATAATTTTTATTTATTTTTTCTAAACCAAAATAAC
The DNA here is from genome assembly GCA_028627145.1 of Eidolon dupreanum. Taxonomy (NCBI): domain Eukaryota; kingdom Metazoa; phylum Chordata; class Mammalia; order Chiroptera; family Pteropodidae; genus Eidolon; species Eidolon dupreanum. The sequence goes on from CM053502.1 coordinate 145,179,038, forward strand.
ACAGGCATATAGTTCAACAGTTCTATATTATTTTTATTGAATGGTGGCACACTGTCCACCTCATCCCAATCCAATTTCCTTTCCCAGAAGCAACTTCTTTGTAGTCTTTTGCCTATTTCCTTTGTTACTTACTAGTGTTCCTTTAAATATCATATTTAGTGTTAGGTTTGGTTTTTCAATTTTAGACATTATATATTGACTTCCTACTATAGAAAATGAAAGTTTAGGTTGTCTCTTTATATCTTTCTCATTCACTTTCTGCTTCCCCAGCCTCTCAATATAGTTACATCATAATTTTGTCTAAATAAATATTCACATTATTATGAATAGCATAAGTATGTATAATGCCATTTACAGATATAGGATAATATGATTACTCTTCACAACTTGCACAACTTTTTTGTTTTTCCTCGAGTTTCATTTCTTCTTATTTTTTTATTTAATTTTCTATGTACTTATCATTAATCCATTATTAAATTCTCTCCCGGTTATCCATATTTCCTTTTTAAATGCTCAAATAAATCAAGTGTTTTATCAATTTCTTTTTTTGTGGGTACATTTCTCCTATAGCTGTCTGATATGCTCTAATCTGGACTGGTTTCCCAGTCTGCAGCTGTGTCACGGTCTCTCCTTTCACCATTATCATGGGGATTCCATGTGATTCCTTTTTGAGTAGATCTGCTATTTTCTGGATTTCACCTCTTCCTCTTTATAGGTTTATTCCCTCATTTTGGTAGAGACATTCTCTCAATAACTACCTGAGAATGTATACATGAGTGAGATTTTTGAGATTTTACAAGTTTGAAAACATTTATATGTTCAAATCTTGATAAATTGTTAATTTGTTTGGCCATAGAATTTTAGAACAATTATCATTGTCATTCAAATTGCTAATGTGTTGCTTCATTGTCATCTAGTTTCTGGTGTTGCCGTTAAGAAGTTTAAAGTCATTCTGATCCTGGATCCTTTTTTATGTAATCTATTTTGTTTTCTTTCTGGATGTTTATCAGCTCTTTTTCTCTCTAATATTCTGAATTTCATAATAGTGTGCCTTGGCAGAGTCCATTATCATCACTATGCTGGGTACTTTGGTCCCTTTCGATTTTGTAAAATTGTCTTGAATCATTTACCTTATTGTTTCTGTTTTTCTTTCCTTAAATGTTGCTTTTAAAATGTTGATACTTCTGGATCAATATTCTAATTAACTTTTCTTTTTTTCCCTTTATTCTGTTTCTTCACTTTTCTACTTCCTGTTTCCCCCAACCTCTTTGTTTCTTTCATTCTTTCTATTGGATTTAAAATTTTTACAATTACATCTTCTAGTTTCAGAAAATTCTTTTTTGGTGTTGTTTTTTTATTCTAATTTTAGGATTATTTTAGGATAGAAAATATCTGTCATTTTCTATTTGATAGTGCCCTATTCTTATTTAATAGATGATATATATTCTTGTATCTCTGAAGACAGTAATGGTTCTCTCCCTTTAAAAAAAAAAACAAAAACTTTTCTTCTCATTGTATAGACTCTGGATATCCAAGTTGCTTTTATTCTGTTTCTTTTAGGATATTTATGCAATTTCTTAAACAAACCTTCAAACAATTTTTTTTTTTCAGCCCTACCCTCAATTTACTTCCACAGGTACAAGTACCACTTTACTGACCCATTGTATGGCATCTTTAACTGGTTACCATTCATTCTTTTTTTTTTATTATTTAAAAAGTCTAAACCAGGAATATAAATGAGCTGGTAACATGGGAATAATTATGCAAGAGACATTAATCCACCCAACTTAATACATTACATTACATTTACTAGAGTCACAGATTCATATTATCTCTTTGAGTTTTGTAAAAATTTGAGCTGGTAACCAATCTCTGTAGACATAAGTAGCTTTGGATTCCAGCTCTGCAATTTACGAGATAGTTGGCTTTGAACAAATAACCTAACCTCTAAATTTCAATCTCTTCATCTCTAAACTGGGATAAAATAGCTTCCTTACATGGCTGATTCAAGAATAAATTTATTATTTTCAAAGTGTCTGGAATGTGGCCATTATCATTACTTCATAACTTTTCAAATAGAATTCCTCAAAACTATTGCTTAATCCAAAATATCTATTACCATGTTTATAATTACAGCTGTGACTTTTGATCAAAGTCAAATAAACAGCTAATGAATATTGATTGTAAATGATATATTCTGATCTCAAAATTTTGAAACAGAAATATACATTACAATTTTTTTTAGTTGCCTCATTACCAATCTTAACAGAAAAGCTTTTAGTTTTTACTATCGACTACAATGTTTGCTGTGATGCTTTCATATATAGTTGTCATTATGTTGAAGTAATTTTCTTCTAGTTCTAGTTCAAGTGTTTTTATTATAAAAGGGTGTTAAATTTTCTCAAATATTTTTTTCTGCATCTATTAAAATGATTATGTGATTTTTATTCTCCATTCTACTAATATAGTGTGCATCACATTAATTGATTTTGTATGTTAAATCATCCTTACATCCCAAGCAAAAATATCACTTGGTAATGGTGTATGACCCTTTTCATGTACTGTTGAATTTGGTTTGCTTGTATTTTGTTGAGAATTTTTGTATTTATGTTCATCAGGATATTGGTCTGTAGTTTTCTTCTCTTGTAGTGTCTTTGTTTGGCTTTGATATCAGAGTAATTCTGACCTTATAAAACTGAGTTTGGAAGTGTTACCTCTTCTTCAGTTATTTGGAAGGTTTTAAGAAGGATTGACATTAATTCTTTAATTGATAGAATTATGTTTAGATTTTTTTCTTCATAATCCAGTCTTTGTAGGTTATATGTTTCTAGAAATTTATCCATCTCCTCTAGGTTATCCAATTTGTTGGTTTATAATTGTTTATTGTAGTTTATGATAAATATATGTAATATGTGTATATATATATATATAATATATATATAATGATTTATAATTACATCAATTGTAATGTCTCTTCCTTAATTTCTAATTTTATTTATTTGAGTCTTCTCTTCTTTTTTCATAGTCTAACTAAGGATTTATCAATTTTCTTAATCTTTACAGAACACTAACTCTTAGTTTGGTTGATTTTTTCTATTATTTTTCTATTCTTATTTCATTGATTTATTCTCTAAACTTCATCATTTTCTTCCTTCTGCTAACTTTGGGCTTTGTTTGTTATTTGTTTTCTAGTTACTTGAGGTATAAAATGAGGTTATTTATTTGAGATCTTTTTAATAAAGGTGTTTACCACTACAAATTTCCTTTTTAGTACTATTTTGCTGCATCTCTTAAATTTTGGTATGTTATATATTTGTCTCAAGACATTTCTAATTTCCTTTTTGACTTCTTCCTAACCTGTTCTTTAGAAATGTGCTATTTAATTTTCATGTATTTGTGAATTTTCCAGTTTTCCTTCTGTTATTAATATCTAGTTTCATTTCCTCGTAGTAAAAAAAAAAATTGGGAGAAAAAAACATTTGGTATTGACCTCATTCTTAATAAATTTGTTAAAATTTATTGGTGACCAAAAATGTGATCTATCATGGATAATATTCCTGGATAAGAATGAGTTATTCTGCTGCCATTGAGTGAAATATTTTGTATATGTCTGTCTGTTAGGTCCATTTGGTCTATGCCATTGTTCAAGCCCTCTGTTTCCATATTGATCTCTGTCTAGTTGTTAAGTATCACAGGTTTTGTCAGTACTCCAAGTCAAATGAGACAGAAATCCCCTGCCCCCCACAAAAAATCCAAACTGTTGGACAAATTATCCAAGTCTTTTCCTCTCCAGGGATAAGCTAGAAGTTGGGGATTTTCTTCCACTTAGTCCATTCTGAGCCAGGAGATAGGGGCAATAGCCAGTGAGTGTGTACTAGTTCAAATCTTAATCTTTGTTCTCAGTGGTCACCAAACTGGCAACTTTTTCTGTTAGTTTTTAGATTTAAGCAAGGTAAAGAACGATCCTTCTAGTAGCAACCCCTGCCCTCCTCTACCCCAAAAACATCTGAACATTAGATGTATGTTCCAGTCTTCTCTTTCTCTCCCCAGGGGAAGATGGGAGTTGGGAATTTCTTCCCCACCACACTGCACTGTATCAGGGGGAGGAACTCTGGTTAGTGAATGCCATAAATTCTTCTATTAGCTTTGATGTGGTTGATTTCAGGGTGTCTGGGGTGAAGAAACTTCTTATACAGTGTTTGGAATTCTCACAAAGGAAATTGATCTACGCATTGTTGTTGAATAGATATTTCCATATGTGAAGGAGGCCTTGGGGTTTCCTGTTCTGCCATCTTGCTGATATCTCCATTCAATGTATGATTAATTTTATAAATAATAAAAATTTTTTCTAAAAGTTATTATAACATGCAGGCATGTTGTGAAAAGGAGTTTTTGATAGAGTCAACTCCAAGCCCTCCTTTTCTACCTCTCAGTTCTCCAACTCACACTGTGGTTGAACTTGAGGTTTGAATTGCAAAGAAAAGTTCTGAAGGAAGGAGACCTTACAAGGAAATTGTACATGAGGTCCTACTGATATTTTTAGAGTATCTAAAATGAGTCTCCTGTGAAGTAAGTTACTAAAGTTTCACGTCTTTTCTTTCATCACTCAGCCTTGAAATTGGAAAACTATATTTTATATTAATAGTCTTACAGAATGAGTGTCAGAAACGTGTGTCATAAGTAGTCCAAATCACCTCAATTCTCCTGGCCTCTTTTACAAATATCTTTAGCATGGAGAGATGAGTCCCAACTGCAGATTGTGTGTTAGCTATCAACTTTCCATGGACCAATGGTTCATTTTCTCATTTAATAAATCACTTCCACTCTGCTACACAGTGGGAAACTTTCTGGTGCATTTCCAACATAACTGAAAATAGTTTGATGTTCTTAGCTTTTCCCTGAATATTTGAATGAAGATATTAGAGAACCTGCAAAATTTCTGTGTGCTAAACACCACACAGTTTGTCAGCTTTCCAGAAAGCCAAACAGAAGAAAACTGCAGCTGAAGAGAAATTATTCTGCTGGCCAAAAGGAAAGGTGAGCACACTGGGTCACACGTTCCACTCCCAAAGCCTGGACTTACCTATATCCGTATGTATGTATGTACATAACATAGAATATCAAGAATAAGTTATTTGTAAATATTCTAAAAACTTTTGTATTTTTTTCCTATTCTGGAATAGAGTATGTTACCGTACTATATATTCTGTTGTCTTGGAATTCTTATTTGCTTTACCTCCATTTTCTGAATTAACTGATTTTATTCACAGGCACAGTAACAAAAGCTGACAAAACACAGAGCAGAATAAAATCTTAATTGAAGAAAAGGTCAACAATAGACAAATAGTTAATTCAAAATACTTCTTAAATAACTTTCCTTAGATGAACAAACAAACATAGTCTAGCATAATGCTATTTGTGTATATTTTTAGCTTTCTGGCCATAATACTTGTGATGGAAAATTATCCTAACAGTAATTTTATGAATATCAGTAAACAAATAATCTTTGAGTAACATATATTAAGCATTTATTCTGTTTGGTTACTGTTGTAAGTGCTTAACACATAGTGTTTAATTGTAATGACCATAACAAAGAGGAAGATATTAAGTAAACTGCTAAAAGTCACACAGCCAGAAAGTGGCAGAGCTGGAATTGAAATCCACTCTGTCTGATAACCAAGGCCCATGCTTATAAACATTATCTTACTCTGACTTGGTGCTTAATGAGTAATGACACAGGCTGCTTGCTCCATAGCCTTAAACAATAAAGGGTAGCGATAGGAAAGAGCTAAATTACAATAACATCATTCTACTCTTTCATAGTAAAACAAAGAAGCCATCAGGAGAGAGAAAATCACTTCTTTATATATATGTAATATATAAAAGTATTATATAAATATATATGTATTTCATTGTGAACCTATAAAGTCTCACTTTTTTTTTTTGTCAATATACCCGTTCAAGACTGAAGTGAGTGCACAGTACCTTCTTAGAGCTTTATCCAGGAAAGGATAAGAAAGTTTATATGCTTTTTTTCTTTCCTAAATGGCAAAAAGCCCAGACTTTTTTGTTACCATTCCATGGTAAACATTTGTCTCTCTAGTCACCCAGATTCATAATTCATTTGTTAGAGGTTCAGTGGGTACATTTTGGCCAGCAGCTTGCCATGTGCCCGTGTCGGGCCTTGAGTGAGTTCTGTTCAGAAGAAGTCTCCTTTTGACCATACAAGAGCATGTGCACAGGATTTTCAACCAAAAGCGGCTTAGCAATGAGATAGGTATGTAGCACAAGCAAGGCCTAAGAAAGCAATTCACCCATGGATTGCCACAGAAGGTGCCCTCAGCATGGAGTGTCATTGGCTGTGAACTACAGTTGCAGAGCAGATAGGCACTGTGGCTGCACTGTTTTATTGTGCCTATCTACATATTGGATAGGAAAGAGATGACTGCTTTAAGATCTGTCACATGTGAAGCAAGTCTAGAATTGCTGTGCCACATGACGATTATGTGCTTACGTTGTTTCATCATGATTCATAGTGATCTTTTTGAGTTATGTAGCCTCACTATTTAAATAGCCTTATCACTTAAAAATAAGATGAGTCTTCTATTAACACTGAAACTAAAAATCTGCATAAAATGTCTGCACCCTATATTTACCACACTTGGAACTCAAACTCTCATCTCCAAAGGAACCATTGTGCAAAATAACGACTATCTGAAACTTAGAAAATAGCTGAGAATGTAAATGTAGGGAAAGTGAAGAGGCTATAAAATAAAGGATCAGTGAAAGCCACTTCTTTTTTTTAACTTTTTATTTTTTTATTTTATTCATTATTCCAACTAATACTTATTGAGTGCCTTCTATGTGCAAGACTAGGACAAGTAGAGGAAGATCATTTTGAGTCATAGAGTACTTTGGAAAGTAGACTGATTCCAACTCCTGTGCCTATAAGCAGTTTAAAACAGAAAATGAGTGTTACTGAGCATACCCAAAAAACTGAGCAGCAGGTCACATTCAAGTGACAGAAGAATAAATATAAAGAAGTCAAGACTCCCAACATATATCACCTATGCCAAAATTTATACACAGCCAGCCCTATAGCCAGGAAAGAAATAAATGTGTGTTCTGCTCCCTTCCTCTCTGAACTCAGAGCTCTGTCTCAAATATAATAACCACAGTTTAACTTAATTATGTATTCAATAAATTTGAGGTGAGGCTATAATTTGAAATATTTTTTTCTGTGATAAATTATGTTCAAGAGCCAAAACATTTACAAACAAATTTTGAGTATATCTATATGGAATCATGGTTTATTTATTTTTTTTCATAAGACTTGTCATGTAACTATATTTGTAACTATATAGAGTTTAACTATTATGTGAGGGCAGGCTGAATATTTAGTAAAATTTACATCTTCCCAATTAAAAGTTCAACATATATTCATGGTCTATATCTTTCCTTCTATAATAGACACAAGTTGTTTTCTTTTGGGTTTTTAAGTATGAGACTTTTTTTATCCTAAATATTCACTAACAATATACTAATTATCCATTTAAAATTTTTTCCCTTTGAGTTTAAATTTGTAGTAGAATTTTTCTTCAAATTCTAAAAATTTAGAATTTATCTAATACTTCCCTGGTTGAAGTTTTCAAAACAGTAAAAGGAATGCTTTTCAACTCTGTACCAAGATCGTTTCAGCTAATAGTATATACTTAAATTCTTGTGACTGGTTTTAAATGATTTGCTGAGATCAACTTAATTACTTGAGGAAAAGAATCATCTGAGGTGATTGTGCTATGACACAGGTACATTATTGTTACATTCTTTTTTCTTTTCTGAAATTTCTTAGACTCAAAAATTATATTTATAGATATTTCAGTCATGAGACTTCATCCTTACTTTTTATAGGACCTGAATCTAAAGAGATAAATCAGAGCTGTTGTTAAAATCTGAATTTTGATTCAGGGCTAATTTTGATTATCTGTTGTAGCTTTAGTACATTTTATTCATGAAGATTGAGTGCAAAATATTATAATACTTCATAAAATGTTAGAGTTCATTTTGGGTCACTACTGTAGTTCCTATTTGGATTTTTCTGGAGACACATTCAAGAGTAGAGTAAATGTCCAGTATGACTGACATTCTAAGGAAAAGGTTTTTCAAGTTTAATGAATAGAAAAATTCCAGGAGAATCAAGATATCCCAGAAACATTGTTAACATGTTAAGGTAGAAATCCTCTATTGCTCTGACTGTGCCACACTAAAAGGTACTTCACAGAGAGTAGCTAAAATCAGAGAAGGGTGAATCTTGGCTCTGCCACCTCATAATTCAGAATTTGTGTTTTTATGAAACTTACTTAAACATTCTGGGCCTTGATTTCCACATATATAAAAGAGAGAAATAAATGGCACTCTATAATAGAGTCATGAGGATTAAACCAGATCTTGTACAAAAGCACCTAAGAAAGTGGCTGGGACATAGCAGCTTTTCAATAAATGATAACTGTATAGCTATATGCACCAGGAAAATGAATATTGAACAATAATGAGCAAGTAAATCACCACAACCCTATGAGTCCTTGGCCTGAGACATAAAGAATTTGTGAAATTTAAAAAACATGACCTTTTCACTTACCAATTTGTGTGTGTGTGTTTGCTGTGTGCGTAGGGAACACATGTTTATGATATATGAGAGATTTAAGCCTAGTCCTCTATTTTCTTTCACTCAAAAGGCAGTGACTCATATACTCAACCTCTTCCTTCTCTCTTCCTTCTTAATGCTTATTTAAAGCATTAAGTTTATGTTCTCCAAGAGCAGATGATTAGTAATGGGAGTTAATAACATAAACTAGACTCTGAACATGTGTTAGTCTTACATGTTAATAATAAAAATGCTTTCCTCTTCTTAGGTCTAGAAATGTTTTAACTTTATTAAAGATCTGGCTTCTTAAGAGGGCAGTAACTGAAAAAATGATTGTTTGAAATTTCAGGAAAGACCACTGAGATTATGTCCTGTAAGTTATCCTTATAGACTTCTGGATGCCCTTCTGCCCACAAGGATAGTTCTTCCTGTGGCTCCTCTGTTATTTTCATGGTCCACCTTAAATAAAGATGGGCTGTGTTATTTCATCACAGTAGCCCATATGATTTTATGCTTTAGTTCTGGGATATAACTTCTGTGGAAAGGAACTCTATTGATATCTAAATATTCATATCCAGTTCAAATTCAGAAATAATTATTGAGTAAGCCATAATTAAACATGACCTACAAAAGTATACACCATTCAAAATATGTTTAAGTATAATTCTGTATATTGAGGTTTAACCTAGTAATATTTAAATTAATAATTATATAGATAGTTCGATACATAGTTACTTTTGTTTTTCAGTTAGTATATCTAGAAAAAAACAAGAGTAAAGGTAGTAAATTAGAAGACATGGATTGTTGCCTCAACTAAGCCACTAACTGATAGCTTAACCTCAGACAGTTTATTTCTTTGAAACAAAATTTTTTCACCTAAAAAACTCGGTAGGTGAATTGGAAGGTTATTTAGGTATCTTTCCAGTCTAAAATTCTATGATATGAGCTTAGAGTTCTTTATTCAAACCCTACCTAATGTTTACCTCCTCTATTCAGGTACTATCTGACATGTTAATAATATTAATTACTACTATTATATCTATTTAAGACATCTGCTGTAAATGTGACTTAGTTAAACCTCAATAATCATAAGTCTTATCCACAATTAAAAATTTCTTCCCAACTCCCTAGCAATCCTAAGAATTTTATCTTTTGAGTTGTAGAGGGTAAAAATTATATATAGATGATCGTTTTATCTGAAAGTGAAAAATAGGGTATAAATATGTTTTCATATATGCTTTTTCTTTTTAAATTTCTTCAATAAATTTTCTGCCTAATTTAAATTTTACAATTTAATTAGGACATCATAGAACTATGAAATATAGTTTTCCATAAAAATATGACTGGATTAGGTATAATTTTCTTATGAATTGTAACTGCTAACTATAGCAAATTAAAAATTGGTAAATTAGAATTAGAGGTGCTTGAATCAATTTGCTTATGAATATAAAAAAAACTACTGAGGATATTTGAAAATAAGCCCCAGCCAGGAATTTCAAAGAATCTCTCAAATAAGATATATTCCAATTCTTACCACCTTAGAAGTAACTGGAATCATCACAAAGGAGCTAGCTATAGAGTTAGGGTCATCCAGAGGCAGCTTTTTTTTTTTTTGACATTTTCTGTGTCGGGAAGGAAACCAACGGCCTCTAATCAGAGACTTTGGTAATTAGTACAATTCAGGAGCTCACCACCTACAGGAAATGAAAAGACAAAACATAGTCTGTTAAAGCAGCTTGTTTTGCTTTGATCTTCAGTGAAACCTGGCTGCAGTACCCAAGCATTCCAGCTTTATTGAACATGAAGGTTCATAATGGACACAGCATGTTGGCAGCTGATTTCAGTGAGGAAACTCCACCTCTTTTGCTCTGCTCCCTATCCCTGTGTTTGACAAGAAACTCTTCCTTCTAGAGATAAACTCATGAAACTTTACCTGATGTGGCATGAGGTAAAACATTGTCAATTTGAGAACATCGATATATTTGAATGAGTTACAAAACATTTATGCTTTGTGGGAACCAACCAAATTTTACTATAAAATCTTTCTTCAAATAGCTTACAGTGTACATGTAGTTATTAATCTAACAAGTGTCTATGGAATATTTATTTGTACCAGTATACAGACTTTTTTAACATTTAAAAAAGAACAAAATCACAAATATTTAGCCCCAGTACTTCAGATTTTAAAATTCCATGTACTTTGAGGTTTGATTATTTAGCTTAAGTTGTGGGTCAGATAAGAGACATTCTGATCAGAGGACTTATTATTTCAGATGCTTTATCTTCCGAGTAATATTAGTGATGTAGAGATTTCAGGAATTTATGGTCAGGGAAGGTGCAAAGAGAAACATTTTTATCAGAGCTCATTGAGATATAAGAGGGAGAGAGATAAAGCAACAGATTAAATAAACTTTTCCCACAAACCCTATTTGCCACTTACATGGATAACCTTACGCTCAGAGAGCAAGGATAGAATTGACCCAAATGAAGCCTGTTTAGGTGTATCTATCAATTCAACATTTACTAGTTCCCTTCCATGCACCAAGCACTGTGCTAGGCACAAGATCCCGTGATGACTATGAGGACAGCCCATAACAGGAGCAAATACTCATTTCAAACCTACCAGCCTGAAAGGGCTCCTGTAGTTTTTATCCCATGACCATTGCATGTATTTCCTTGTGGTTCTGCTGATTAGATATTTGGCTTTTAAATTGAGGCAATTAGAGCAAGATTAAGAGAACATCAAGACTGACCAGAATAAAATGCTAGCAAGAGCCTTTAGTTTTCATCTGCGAGTTTATCCCATGAAATCGTCTTCAGCGACATTTGCTTAAACTGAAATAGCTACAACTATTCACTTCTAATTGGTGAAACAATGTTTTGTGTGGCTTTATTGGAGGTGGGGGATCAAAGAGGAAATTTATTAAAGTTTTTTTGCTCTACTTTTAGAATTCATTTTTTCCCATTTCTCCTTTTAATTAAATAAGTGCCAGCATCAAAGCTACATGGCCTTTTTGTCAATAGTTTTTCTAACTGGCCAAAAACTTAGATGTGGATATGCAGAAATTATACACATACCTTGTTTTACCCTTGTGAATTTTCACATGGTTCTCCCTGTTTCTTCCTTGCTTTACCCTTTCTAGTATACCTGTGATTTCAAGAACAGCCCTGTAATTTGAATTCAGTTTCTAATATTCACAGGTAACTTTTCAGCCTATTTGCTTATTGACTGTTGTTAACCTTGTAGTTCTGGCATAAAGTTTTAGAGCTCAGTTTCATTGGCGTTAGTGTACTTAATTCCATTAATTTATGCTAGGAACACAAGAATTTTTTCTGAATCCTACAATTCGTTTCAGTGGAAATTGAATTGCAACTCAGTTTTCCAGACTCCTGTCACTATTCTTTCTGCCATTTCTTCTAACTCAGGCTTTTTGGATGCAATATCACATATAAATAACATCTGAGGTTTTTTGTTTTTTTTTTAAATAAATATTTCTACTAATGACCAGCAAAATGAAACACTGGAACCCAGTTGGTGAATTTTAGTGAGGAGTCATAGTTCCTGAAAAATTGAGACAATGAGAGAAAGAGAACAAGAGTCTTCCCAGTCTCTCTTGATTCTGGTCACTTAAAAATGTCTTCTCTACCTAGGCTTGTCTTTTCTAAAGTCCAGAACTTCCTTGTGGAGTTGTTTCAAATGCTGGATCGTGGATAGAAAAATTCTCTGAGAAACAGGTTGAAAGTAAAATCCTGACATTGGCATGGTGTATTTTAATAGCTTCCTTGAAATTGGTTACAGAACATGCATTTTGTCTGATTCTAATTATGTGTAACTCTAAAGTAATTTTTAAAATAAAAACTGCTCAAACCTGTTATTAAATTCAGAATCTATTTTTTAAAGAGATAAAAAATTGCTTTGGTAAAAACTTCAAAATTAAAAAATCTATTAATGAATCAGCTGAATAAAGCCTAGTAAAATGAAGGATATGTATCTTTATTCATGCTTCAAGGATTACTCCAACCTAATTCAGAATGAATATATCTTTAATCTTTTATGGTTATAGATAGAATGAGAAAAAATATTTCTACCTCTAACCCTACTTGATGAAGAATTAGTGAGATATAGACATTGATATATGTCTCTAAAATTGCATTTCCCAGAGAAATGTCTATTTAGCTTCTGATTTTTAAAAGAAATTTGGGGCTTTCCAAATTAAAAGTCAAAAAATGACTGGCAATGTTAAGGGATTTTGAAAAAATGTAAAATAGTAAAAATGGGATAGAAAAATATATTAGTTAAACTGTCAAGCTTTTTAAAATTTATTGAAGGAAGCATTTAGGAGATGAGGTGTTGATTCTTGCCTTCTGAGTACTTTAAGGTGAGATGATGTTGGTACGACCATTTATGGCCCTCAAGCTTATCTACATAGTTTGGCAGGCAAGCTTTAGGTGAATGCTTCTCTAGTATAGTAATAAATTCTCTTTGGATATACTTATCTCAAAGTAGTATATAAACATTATACCTCCAGTTCTAGGAGACCTTGAGGCACAAAGTAAAAGCAGAAAGGATGTGATCATGGGAATGCCCACAGCGAGTTGTTAACATCTACAGTTAAATATGTTAATATCAGACTTCCTGCTGTACCACCCACCATTTCACACAGCTCAGCTGGCTGACTCATTCAAAACCTTAAGGCTAATTAAAATAAATTAGTGAGTCATTATTAATACATAAGCAGAGTATATCCCTTTATTCCTTGCTGGAGTAAAATAACCCTCCCGAATACTTCTAAAATAAATATATATTATCTACTCAGCCTGTTGAATTACTAAAACTATCATAATTTATGTACTTAGAGAAGACATGAAATTTTCAGAGCTCTGAGTTACTCTTTGCCAGTCAAGGTAAACTGTAAAGAAATTATTTACCAAATATTTATGAAGGAAAAATTAATTGACAGACTTTGTTATGATTCTTAATAATGATGATCATAATTTTATATGTATGGTGAGATGAAGCAGTCAGAGATTTGATCTTGACTTTTCTGTCTATATGTTCATAATTCATCCAATGGAGGTATTCAACAGAACCCTTTTGTTTTACCCTTTCCTTTGAGTTCAGAAGTCTCACACTGTGCATAATAATATTTTTCACTCCTATAAGGTGATGTAATAATAAGAATGTATTTAAGATCAGCATTTGAGACATTAAATATAAATACAATTTGTTGTTGACAGAAGCCAAAATACCCATTCAAGTGATTGGGAGATGATTTTTAATAAAATTTAGAATTGTGCAAGTATCATCCTAATTCAGTTTTAGATAACTTCCCTCATTCTAAAAAGATCTCTCATGTTTCTTTTCAGGAAATCTGCTCCCACTCACAGTCTCAGGCAACCACTGATATAGTTTCTGTCTCTATAGTTTTTCTTTTCATAGAAATTTTATATAAAAGATGTCGTAGTGAGATTAAAAACAACCCCCCAAATGCCTACACCCCAATCCCTGAAACTTGTAAATATATTACCTCTAATAGCAAAAGAGATATTACTGATGTAAATAAGATCTTCAAATGGGGATAATCCTGGATTATTTGAGCAAGTGCACCATTGCTGTTTTTGAAGATAGAGGAAGGGGACTCTGAGCCAGGGAATGCAGGTGGCCACTAGAAGGGAAAAGTCAAGCAAGGAAATTAATTCCCTTCTAGAGTCTTCAGAAAGAGACAATATCAAAAGCATTATTGAAAATAAAAATAATCCATGATTTCTTTTGGAAAGATTGCTAGTAATTTATTGATAGCATATAGAAATCGTGTACAGCCTTAAAAAGCTGGAACTATTCTTGTTGGCCTTCAAAATGGTAGAACCCAGAGAGGCTGGGCAACATTTTAATATTCTACTACCTCTTTCCTTCCATGGGACCACATAATAAAGATTTTCTTCCTTTGCTATTGTATCATTACTGTTTGTCTAAGAAGAACCATTTAAATATTTGTTTAAATGAAACAAACATTAACTAGCTATTAGCTGGTACATTCCTTTTGCATTATCTCTATGAATTTTCTCTAGTGCTTGATCTCTCCTTCCTTTAGCCAGACCACTCCAAAATATGAGTGAAATGTCAAAATCTGAATATTCCCATTTATCTCAGACTCTCAGTCAATATGGCATACTTGACATTTAGCCTAATTACCATAATCGCAATAAATCATGTAAGAAAATGTCAGCGAACTAAAAAAAAATTTCTTTTTTATTAGCTGGTTTAGTAGTTTTCTCCAAGTCTCTGAGAAAGGATCTATAGAGTTCTCTCATTGCCAATTTATACTTGTTGAGTTGTTTAACTACAACAGAAAAATATCTAGACATCTTCTAAAATAACTAAATTTGGAGTTAGGACTAATCTCAATTCATCTATTTGGTATATGAAGTTACATATTATTAGAATTTTAAAAAGCAATAGATAGCCCATTTACAAACTTTTATTTATATAAATTATAAGAATATACCTCTAGAAATGATTAGGATATGTTAAACCACACAGGTCATCCTGAAAATTATTTTCCTAGGAAGGCTAATAGTCGAATTTAGTTTTGCTAATATATATGCCACTAGATAAAGTGTGTCTGAATTACTACTTAGAGTTCAATTTCTGTGTTTAAAATTTTTTAAATTAATAAGTCTAGGTTTATTTTATAAAATAAAAATGTTTTGAATCTCATTTAATCAAAAAAAAAAAAAGATAAAGACCAAAACACAGTAAATTCAATGCTGAGATTAGCTCAGATTTGTGCTCTACAGACAATTCTATTTCTGACTGTGACTTCAGCATGCTTTTAGAAATCATAGTAATTGTCACCATAAAATTAAATTCAAATACTCTTAACTTTTTACTGACTGATACTTCATTCATTCTAATCTAATTCTAATCTAATCCAAACTTTTATTATGCATGTTGCTGTAATGTGTGGTTGGCTGAGTTTAAATGGAGTTTTCTCAGGTGACACAGGCCTTGTCTTAGTCTTGCCTGGCATCATGAGAAGTTTATATAGCATGACTGTTTCTCCACTTTTCCAGCTCCTTCTTTTCTCCAATTTTTGACTAAAAAGACAGCATTCATATTCCCCAGTGTCTTTACCTTGACTTCCTGAGAAAATTAAGTGTGGTAGATAATACTAGTAAGTGTGTTTTTATTGCTTTCTTTTATAGTTTTAGGTTTTCTGTTTCCTTTTAAACCTATTACAAGTAATGTATTGAATATATATGCAATTACATTTTAATAGAATGTCAAAATAGAAAAGAGAAAGAGAACATTTAACTTTTTGGATTCATTATGAGAATTTCTAAAACGGTTACATAAAACACATTTTTCTCAAATATATTGAATAATAGCATATTCTCTTTGTTGGCCTGCCCAAATCGGAATTTAAATGTCAAAATCTGTTTTTTTTTCCCTATAATTTTCGGCAAAATTCCTAGACAAACTTACAGGCCAACAATCAAAGGGAATGAAATTATGTGATACATTATCCTTTATTTATTTCAAAACAAATTTGGTATTGTTAGATCCACTTATAACCATCCTGGCTTTTCCTTTTAGTGACTTAGTGGCCTTGGAATGATTTTAATTGTATTGAAGATATTGCATATCAGTCATGAATAAAAGCTACCAAGACTTGATTTATAATTTTTAATATATGTGGACACTAAAGAAAATTTTCAGATCAGGAAATTTTTCATGAGAAAAAAAGGATTCATTTTCATTTATAATTATTTGTGGTTCTATGTGTGATTGTATGTGCATTTAGGCCTACTTGTATACTATCATCTAATTTTGTTAAATATGAGATTATCATTAATTTTTCAAGTAAGAGGACTTAATTTGGAGTTAAAAAACTCAGACAATAACAAAAACTAAGAGTCGTCTTTAGATTTACTGGGGTCAAAATGCATGATCACTCTCTTTTACAATTCCTGGTATTTTTTACTTTTGAGGGTATCCTGATGTACCATTTGGTCTCCTAGTTTTACCTTCTTGTTTGCCAAGTCTCAATGAGGTGTAGAAAAGATATTTGGGGCCAAATAACACAATGTGGTTTTAAAACACTTGCCTCATGTAAATGTAGTCTCAGTGAGAGAGGATCTAAGCATTGCCTCTCCAACAATAATATCATGTGGTCTTGGAAAAATCCTGGTTTTTAATTTGTTTATATGCAGAATTTTAAGGGCTTTATAAATATCATTAAACAAGAGATGATCATTCAAGTTGTTAGGTTAAACTTCTCTGTAAAATAAAAAATCAGCAAAGCAGTGTTTGGTTTCAATATAACACTTTCAAAAGATTGTGGCAGAAATAGTTGTCTAGGAGAAAAAAAAATTCTTCTTATAGTAAAAGGCATCCTAAAGAAATTGTTGTCAATAACGTTGTAACTAATTGACTATCATCTAGAAAAGGAGATTTCAATGGTATGACATTATACATATTGCAATAAATTTTTGCTCGAATCTTATATCTGCTTTCTTGTGATGAATTACAAAACAGCTGTTGCAATGGCCCTGCTCTTTCTCATATTTTGTGTTGTGGTCGAGGCTTATAAGTGAAGCTTTTCTTCTTGCTTGATTTAGCAATGCTCTTGCCGGTATGTCGTATAAGGTGAGTTTGCTAAAACCAGCTAGTCAAGAATTATTGCAAAACTCTTAAGAGTTTTGTATGTCTTCTAACAGCTTATAGCTACAAAACAAATTTTGTTTTCAAGGTTCACATAAGACCTGAATTTGGAGTTCCTGGAAAATAATTCACATTAATTTCTTGTATGCTTCCTTCTTCCTAGAACACTCTTCCATAACGCTGGTATTTCTATCATAAAAAGATGGCAAGGGTATTCTAACATTCTTAGCATTCACAACTTTTTTTTTTTTTTTTTTTTTTTTTTTTTTTACTACGCTTTGCAAGTACAGTATTAAAGACCCCAGGGGAGCCAGCAAGGTGAAAATAGAGATTTGTCATCATACCATCCCAGGTTAAAATTCTATTTCTGAAACATTTTGGCTATGAGGACAAGTTTCTTAAACAATTTATCCACAGTTTCCTTATGTATAAATTAGGGCTAAGAACCAAGGCTATATAAATCATAGTTATCTTATGTCTTTACCTCAGACTATTTAAAACAAGGCTGACATAAAAAGTTAAGCAACAAGAATTAGAACAACAATGAAAAAGTATGTAACTTGTGTCATAAAAGATCCCATGAAAAAACTTTCAGAAAAAGTAACTTTCTCACTCATGTAGAATAACTTTGAATGTACATAAGATAGGAAAAAGGTGGATGTTATTTCTTTTACTATAAATACAACTTCTGGGGTGGGTGGTGAGGTAGATGTGGTTGCTGAATCTTCGTGTGTTTGTGTGTGTGTGTGTGCGTGTGTGTGTGTTTGTGTAGTGTGGGTGTGTGGAGATGTGTGTGTGTAGATGAATTGCTAGGATTCAGGAGGCCTGAGTTCAGGACTCAGTCTTGAAATTCACTTGTTCTGTGATCTAGACTCTGAATTGTGGTTTCCTTATATTTAAAAGATGGCAATAAAATGTGACTAGGATGTTATAAAAAGCATGTGAGATAAATATATAAACCATAAAGTACCAAAAAATGTGGGGCCCTCTTACTCAAGGTATGTATATGTGCCTTCACTGGGAAGCAAATGCTTCTAATGCTCTACCTTTCTCTCTCATTTTTTTTTATTCTAAAATAAAGCAAAAAGCAAATGTAACTAATCAGTATATAATAATATATTATAAAGTGAACACCCTTGCAAACACCACCCAGATCAAGAAACAGAAGTTTACTAGATACCCCAGAAGTCCCTCTATGAGCCCTGTCCCAATCATAATCTCTCATGCCCTCCAAAGTAAACACTGCAGTAATTCTTATGTGATCATTTACTTAAACTTATAGTTTTATCACCCAGGTATTCATCACTAGACCCTATAATTGCATCTCATCCACTTTTTAAAACAGTATCTCTTTTAAACCTCTATTAATTTACAGATTCTATCCTCTATTCTTTTCTCTTTGTTCCCGTTGACGAACCAAGTAATTTACCGTGGAAATGTTCCACAGTCTGAACTTCGCTGACTACACACATGGTGGAGTCAGTATAGTTTCCTCGTCCTCTTTGTTTCCTGCAAATTAGCAGCTGGGTCCAGATGCTTTATCAGAATGTTTATCCTTTTAGCAAGACTATGGTTAGTGTTGGGTTTTGTCTCTTTTTCTGGATATTATTAGCCATCAATGTTCAATGCCTAGATTCATTAATTCACGACATTACAAAATAGTGTTTATTCAAATTCTATAATTTTGTTTTCACGTATTAGTTAAAATAGTTTTATAAAGCTATGGTTTCTCTCATATACTATTTATTCACTCAGTGGTATAATTTATACAAATAAAGCTTGATCGTTTCCTTTTTTTTTGTACCAGTTTTCAAGATAATGAATTGCAAGTATAATTCTTTTTGAAGCTCAAATTGCTCCATGGAGCCTTGACAAATTGGTTTTTAAATCTTTTTGACATGATCTTAGTACTCTTTGATAGTTGCAGTTTCATATTCTCCACTTCCTCCTTCAGACCTAGAATTATTCATTTCTCTTGAAATTCTAGTTTCTTCTAGTAAAAAATGATATTCAAAATCACGATCTGTGCACCAAGAGCTTGTGGTTTTTTTCTAAGCCTTTTAAGTGGACAGGACAGGAAAATGTATGTATATGTGTTTACACAAATATTTAAATGTATGTGTATAAAATATCTCATGCCTTAACAGTGATACTTTTAATTCATATTTGGTACTCCTGAGTTTTTAACCTCTTCTGAAGTATGCCCATTTCTTCAATCTTCTACATCAATGTCCTTGTTCTCAAGGACACAGAGGATGATAGAATTAGGATATTTCAGAATAACTAAACTGTTTATTTCACATTACACTCATGACATCCTCAGAATAACAATACTCCATATGATTACTGAGACTAGGTAATTGTCTCCAAACACTCTCCCTAGACATCACCATTTTTTTTCTAATAGTGGTACTGTATTTACATTGCCAGAGCGTTTAACTATTACAAAGGCTCTCTTTTAACTCTCATTTAACTTTAGTTCTACAAGTAAATATTTATTTAGAAGTACAATCCATTTCCTTCATTTCCGTAAATATATTGTTCTATTTGCCATGGCATAAGGCATTGCTTTCAAAAAATCTGATGAAAATCAATTTTTTTCTTACAAATGATGTTATTTTTGCCTCTATGCCCCTCATTCTTTCCTTTCTTTTAGAGTTCAGTATTTTACTAGAATGTATGTTGAGGTTGGTTATTCCAGGTTAATATTCTCAGATATATAGTGTGCTCTTTCAATTCATAGTTATAATTTTTTTCAAAGATTATATTTCTGTGTGTTTATTCTGTTTGTCTCTTCCCACCGTCCCTTTTAAGGGATTCTTTATATCCATGTATTGACTCTGCTTTGTCTATTTTCATAGACACCTTTTATTCCTTTATTCATTTTCAGGTTTTAAAAAACTTCCCTTTAACCTTGTATTTCTCTCAAAATGTTATGTTTATTAACTTTTTTCCTAGTTTATTCTTCATTTTTGAATTTTTAAAATTTTATTTCTAATTCATTTCTGAATCCTGTTACTTCACTTCTGAGTTGTCCTAATTCTAATTTATGTTATCCAAGTGGCTGAGTGAGAGGAGGCAGCAGCAGCTGCAGAAGCCTATTAAAGGGGCCACATCTGTGAGCAGATTTTCGCGGTGATGGACATGCTAGCTCTGAGCACCAGTGCCAATTCGGCTGCATGCAGGGGGTACCAGGGACTTATAGGGAGACACTGTCGGAGTGAGGGCCAAGGCTAAACTCACTTTGTACAGAAGTGCCGGCAGTATCCATTGTTCCCTGTTGAACCCTCCCCACTCCCAGTGCCTGGACACTGTACCACCATAGCCATGATATCATCAAACTGGATAGCAGAGGTCTCTCCGCCCAGAGCATTCCCCGAAACCCCGCCTCCCCCAATTCGCGGCTTCACCCAAGTCACATCCAAGTGTGTCCTCAGTGAGTCAGGTGCTCCTTGCTGAGCAGACCCTAGACCCAGACTGGAGCCAGCTGGTCTCGGTTTCTGATGTGGCCTTTTGAGGCACCTATAGGCACGGTATCTGTGGATTGCTTGCTGAATCTTAACAGGTAGCCCTGGAGGAGCAGAGGCTTGGGCTAAGTTTACCCTGCAGCTGAACCCCTCTCAGAATTGTGCCACTGGACACTTACTTCACAAATTCACACTAATAAAACTTGGAGATTTAGGAGTTTTGCTTAGAACATAGAAACAGACATGGAAAGGCAGCCAAAATGAGAAGATAAAGAAGCAGAAACCATAGGAGAGAACAGAACAGAGATCCAGTTATAATAGAGTCAGGTAATCTAACAGATGCAGAATTCAAAACACTGGTTATAAAGATGCTCAATGAACTTTTGGGAAGTGTGGAGAACTTCAACAAAGATATAAAAAACATAAAAATGGAAATAGAAATTATAAAAGGGAACCAGTCTGAAATGAAGAACCCATTATCTGAGATGAGAAGTAAATTAAATGGAATCAACAAAGGAACAAACAAAGTGAATAAAGAAGAGGATCAGATGCCTTATCTAGAGGACAGAAAAGCCAATCAGGACACTAAAAAAGAATGGCAAGAAAAAAGATGCCAAGACTATAAAAATAATTTAAGGGGGAGATGGGACACTAGTAAGGCTCCAAATATTTGTCTGATCGGTGTAACTGAAGAAAATCAAGATGTTGAACAGCTGTTTGAAGAAATTATGATGGGAAACTTCCCTAACCTGATGAAGGAAATGGACATAAAACCCCAGTAAGCGCAGAGAATTACAAAAATCAGGGATCCAAAGAGGCCCACACCAAGATACATCATAATTAAAATGCCAAAGTTTAAATATAAAGAAAGAATATTAAAAACAGCAAAAGAAAAACTAATCATTACTAATAAGGGAACACCCATAAGATGGCAGCTGATTTTTCTAAAGAAACTATGCAAGACAGAAGGGCTTGGCAAAAAATATTTGACAGGATGAAGACCTAGGATATACAACCAAGAATAATTTATCTAGCAAAACTATCATTTAGAGTTGAAGGACAGATAAAGAGCTTCCCAGACAAAAATAAGCTAAAGGAATTTATCACCACCAAGCCAGTATTACAGAAAATGTTGGAGGGACTTCTTTAAGAAGAAAAAAAAAAAAAAACATGTATCAAAAACAGGAATAAAGAATGGTAACAACTACATTCCTATCAATAAGTACCTTACATGGAAAAGAATTAAGTGTTCCAACCAAAAGATAGAGTGGCTGAAAGGATAAGAAGAAAAGACCCTTACACATGAAAAGGAAGGGGATGAAAAAAGATATTGCTTTGATGGACCTAGAAGGTATTTAAGGCAAAGAAAGATAAACACTATATGATTTCACTTATATGCTAATCTAAGGAATAAAAAGAGCAAACTAATCAAAAACAAACTCACAAATATAGTGAACAATTTGGCATCAGACAGAAGGGAGGGGGACTTGGGGGACTGGGAGAATGGGGTGAAGGGTTAGTGAGGTACAAATTACTAGCTGATGGATGGTCACAGGGATGGGGAGCACGGCATAGGTAATGCAGTTAGCATTAATATGTTGGCTAGGTGGAGGGTCAGGGGAGGGAGGGAGCAACTGGGGGGATCGTTTTATGAACTATATACTGTATACTAGAAACTAAATTTAAAAAATAAAAAAAAAGATACTTAAAAGGAAGAAAAACCTTAAAAAGAAAAAATAGTAAGTAACCGATTCAATTGTTGAGGTTAATAATACCTGGCTATATTATACTAAAAACAATGTAAAATAAAATGTATTTTGTTATTAATTTTTTGACCTACTCATATGCAATTAAACATTTACTTATATGCTCTCTCACACTGTAATCAATGTCATTTTTATATTTAAGTAAATTTTAAAATAACAACCTTTGCAAACACTTTATTAAGATAAAATTCTTGTTATAGAAGACTCTAGTTTTGCTAAGCGTCCTTTCATGGTGTCTATATGAATTCTCTTGATTAAGTCATTTATATTTCCTAAGAGTGAAAAAGAACTGGTTTTGCTCCCATTAAAGATGAAAAATGGTCAAATATTCAGTAGAGTAACATGAAGATAAAAGAAAGGCCAGAAAATGATACCTCACTCCTTTTCTCAAGTTCTGTCACTAATTCTATCACTCCAGCATGGGTGAGGAGCGTTAAAGCAGAGGAATAATGGGTGAGTTTGGAAATTCTTCAGTTTCATGTTCATTGAAACCTTAATCTCTAGAAAGTTACTCTTTAAATATTATCACTGTCCACAACTACAATGTCTTGATTAGAAATTGTTGCTTACCTCACTGGCTGAAACAGAAAGTAGGCTATAGTCCTCACACAGAGTCAAGGAGGAATTGTGAATTTATAGACAAAAACCTTTTAAAACAGGATATGTGTTTTTTTGCAATCCTTGTACATTTCTCCTACTAATTAAGCCAAGATCATTTTAAAGAGAAATTGAGGCTAAGGATTGATGAGTTATATTCTAAATAAATGCTACTCAAATACGAGAACAATCAAGAGGACACAGAAAAGTCTGGATTAAAAAAAGGATCTTCTCTGCATTAAAATGTTGTACATCAAAGCAGGAATTCTATTGAAGTACTCCAAAATTGCAGGTACTCTAGAGAAATTAACCTAAGAAAGCTATCAAGTTATTCCTGAGTTCTTAATGCAGTGCTAATTAAAGTTCCTTCTGTGTCTCTGAATTTTATTACACAATTAAAATCACTAAACAAAAGCACTCTCACTTAGTTGTTGGAAAATTTAATTCATAAAAATATTCTCTTAACATATATATTAATAAATGCTCTGAAAACATGTTTTTGAGTAGCATCAATAAAATGTCTGAAACCAGGACTATTTTTGTTTATCAAATAAGAAGAAAGCCAATTGAAATCAACTTGAGCAGAAAAGAATGTATTGGTATATGCAAATAAAAATTCAGTTTGAACAAGGTTTGGTCAAGGAGCAATCCCCAGCTTATTACTATGGATAAATGGGTATGGTCCAGGCAGGGAGATCTACAGGTAGAAGGAGGCATTAAGTTTGTTGATTGGCCAAATCTAGATCAAGGGCTCTAACTCTAAAACCCCAGGCCAAAGAAAGGAGAATGTGGCTATCCAAACCAAAATTGGAGGATGAGGTTGCTATAAGGATAAGGGAAGATAAATTTAGAAGTCATGAATAAGAAAGGGGGGGGAGAGAGAGAGAGAGAGAGAGAAGAAGAAGAAGAAGAAGAAGAAGAAGAAGAAGAAGAAGAAGAAGAAGAAGAAGAAGAAGAAGAAGAAGGGGAGGAAGAAGGGGAGGAAGAAGAAGAAGAAATAAGAAAACAAAAGGGCAGTTTTTCTTTGGGTAGCTGGGAATTGCAGTTGAATTTTTTGTTCTTTTTAATTATATTCTTTGATGTGAAAAATACACTTAAATATTTACAGCTATTCTTACTGAGAAGCACAAAGATGATAGAGAATTAATTAATAATAAAACCCAAAGTTCAATTATACATAGAAAGCTTAGACTCCAGATAAGTGCTCCATGTTAGTGAAACCTAGCTCAATGAACTCATTAGAACTCATGTAAATCCAGGGTTTCTAGGCCTTGTTAAGTGTAGTAATGATTTTTTGGGTTGGAGGCAAATGCACACACTAGCTACCCTTTTCTGAAATACATCTGGTCAGAGTTAATGCCAGAAATATGTACATCAAGCTTTAGGCAAGAACACTTTCAAACTCTAAATCTTCTCTAAGGGTGTCTAAATTCTCCCTTTGAAATTTTAATCTGTTCAGTGAATGGATCAAGAGGTGCGACTTAGTTCAAGAAACAGAAAATCAATCTTTGGAGTCAAAATCTCAGTATCAAAATTCATCCCATGAATATATATCAGAGACCCTGTAAAAGAGGAGGCACAATATTGGTGTACTCCAGGTTTCAACTTGATATTGAAAGGAAGCACTTACAAAATAGGTTTATTAGGAATTAACATGGGTTTTGTTTTGTTGTTACAGTAATTTTATATGTAAAACATTACCATAAAGCTGATTCTCTCTTATACGTCTTTCCAAAGGTAGCTATATTAAGAATGGGTCACACCAAGGAAAAGATATGATTTTAAATTGTTAATTAGAAATGGCATTTGATAATTTATGAGGTTTATCTGCTTCTTTTAATGAACATAAAGTATGTAAAGCCTACATTCTCCTATAATTTATTTCTTCTTGAAATCGAATAATGTGTGATTATAAAGTATTTCTTTCCAAATAAACAAAAGCCTTAGTTCCATAGTCCTTTATCCTCAAATATGCCCTAATAATGTGTTTCAAGCAGCATTATCAATTATTTGATAAGTAAGTAATCTGTAATATCAAGATACTTCCTTGCTAAAAGCACACAGAGTGAAACTTAGTGTAAAATATGGATTTAGGGCGATAATGCTTTATCAATGTAGATTCATCGATTGTAACAATTATACCATTCTGGCGTGGGTTATTGAGAGTGGGGAATGTGTGTGTTGGTGGGTGGAGAACAGAAGATAGGTGAGAACTCTCTTTACTTTCCACTTAATTCTGCTGTGAACCTTAAACTGCTCTAAAAAATGGTTTGTAAATTTTTCAAAAGCATACATATAAATATGTTTCATGAAATCATGTTATTCTAAAAATCATCACATAATTATAGTCATGGCAGCAGAAATTCAGGCTATTTACAAAACTTATACTCCGTTTTTCTAGTCTATTTGTTTTCTTTAGGTGCTTCTTCTTTTCTCATTTATCTCATACTGATAGAATTAATATTATTTTTTAATAATTCTCTCAGCTTACATTATTTCTGAAATCTCCTGGAGATGGATCTCATCCCACTTTTATAAAAGTATGAAGTACAAATACTTTATCATTCCAGGAATATTGCACGTGCTTTTGTGGAGAAGTCAGTAATAATCCCCACTCACCCATCTGTTTGCCTAATGGAGTATTTCAGTCAACGAGCTCTGTGTCTGGAGCCAGGCAGGCCTGGTGGCA
This sequence comes from Eidolon dupreanum, assembly GCA_028627145.1. NCBI lineage: Eukaryota > Metazoa > Chordata > Mammalia > Chiroptera > Pteropodidae > Eidolon > Eidolon dupreanum. The sequence goes on from CM053502.1 coordinate 145,204,863, forward strand.
CTGGGCTTTAGCCAAACGTCTCGAACTATTTTTCTAAATGTTTTAGGTTCAGCAAAACACAAAGTTGGTTTTACCAACTACTTTTTCTTTTTAATTTTTAATTTGTACACATTGTGAGGAAAATGTAATCCATCTGTTTCATTGGCACTTCATTCAAAAAGTTATTATTTTGTAAGAGGAATTTGATGTCCAAAAAGCCTTCTGAGCCTTTTTATGAGCCTTTGAAAACCTCCACTCTCCTCATCCAAGACCCATTAGAACCCCTGGGAAGTAGGGTTTTCCAAAGGCAAATGGGTTTCAAAGTTTAGAAGATACTACTTTAGTGAAAAATATTGTGCTCTTAATATTCTTCATTCTAGAAAAACTTTGTCTAGTACCACCAGAAGGATTAATTAAAAATACAGTCTAGTGGATTTAATTATTTGGCTTTTGTTCTCAATCTCTTGCCTTCTTTTTAATTCTTTCAAATCCCAACTATTGCTAAGTCGTATGATGTATGGTTCCCAGCCTACCTAATTTCTTTTTTCTGTGCTCTGAGCATCAACAGGTTATGTTTTTCTACAAAGGCATTGATTACCTCTAAGTGATTTCATTTCCCTGGGGACCGTCCCTGTGTATGCTTGAGTATGCTTACATTGTTTATACAGGCATACACCAAGCATATTCCATATCTCTAGCTCTGCAGGGTCTTGATGTGTGTTATAGTTAAGAAGACTTTGTGGACTCATAAATTTTGAAAATACTGAGTTAAAGGAAGCTAAATTAATTTCTTTACTTTAGGGTTTTGGGATCTTTACCATTTTAATGAGCATTGTGAATTCCCTAGAGAGAACAGCACATGGAGCACTGCAGAAATGTGTTCCACCACAGAGCACACTTTTCTCAGAACATCTGGCCTGACTAGAGCTCTGTGGGAAAGACTTGGGAAATTCTGACTTACATCTTTTCTCTTTGCATTTATTTTATTTCTCTTCTGATGTCTAGTGTCTATTGTCTAAAGACAGACAACAAACTGCCTTCTTTTAAAATGTAACTTAATTTTTCATTTCGTTAGAAAAGACAGGATTGTTCTATTTGACTGAAGAGACAAGCCTACCATTAATAGTGTCTGAAATATCAAAGAATAGTTTGCAACTATTTGAATAGGAAACCCTACTTGTTTTTATTGCTTAGTGGGTGGTGAGGCAGCTTGGCTTCAGAAGAGCTGGTTTCTTTAATTTCTACCAAATTGTTTTACTATATACACTTTATCTCTTTTTGCTTGTATGTATTTGTGTGTGTGTGTGTGTGTGTGTGTGTGTGTGTGTGTGTGTGTTTTGTTTGTTTGTTTAAATAAAATTCTGTGGGAATTGTTACATACTTACTGAGCTGGAAAAGAGGAAGTAGAAAGAAAAATTTTAAATAGCCTAACAATACACAAAATAGTCTTGGAAGGCTTTTCTAAAATGGAAAGTTCTATCTTTCTGTCTATCCATCCAAGCATACATATAGAGATATAGAAATCTGAAATTATTTTATTTTTCTTTCCTATGTCATTCTGAAGTTAGCATCTCTAAAACACCTTTTTAGTATTTGTCTCAATCCCAACCCTCAATCTGCTACCTGGTTAAGGAACCACCTTGAGAGATGAGTGGGTAGAGAAACTGCTTCTCCAAACACACCCCTGAGAACAATCACATCCTTTGTGAGAGCTCATAAAAATCTTTCAATTCATGGATGCCTTGGGAAGTGTGTGTGTGTGTGTGTGTGTGTGTGTGTGTGTGTGGTGTTTGCGTCTGTGTGTGCATGCACATGCCTGTGAGCATGCACTAAGAGAAGGGAGGAAGGTCGTGAGTTTATGACTCAGAAAAGGAAAAAATAACCTCCACCCTTTTCTCTGATGAGGCGATTCTACCCAGGAGTTATACATTCTATCTTGAGCAGCTTCTTTTTGTCCTAACTTCAATCTCCATTGTCAGGGCATAGGATGCCACCTAAGCTTACAGTTGCTGTTTATTAAAATCACTTAGGTCACCTGTGAGCCTTGCCCCTCATTCCACTCTTGTATTTCATCCCCTAGTTTGTTCTGAAATTGTCAACAATGATGCTTTCTTCCACTGCCCTAATTTTTCAAGTGTCCCTCAATGTCGTTCCTACTAACAAATAAAGAGAATCACAAAGAATTTGTGACTTCCTCTCTGCTTACATGATGTGTGTTTTCGCATTATACATACCACTATAAATTCATATATTCTTTTACAAACTATTGATGTGACTCTTCATTCACTCATATATTTAATTAATATATCTGTTGATATAATCCATCTACTTAAACATTTATTCAGCACCTACTACATAGAGGTTAAGGATGTTTCTAAAATTTTTCACTTTGTAATTAAGTAAAAGTCATTCTAGGTTTTTTTGCAAAAGACTTCCAGATGAAATATAAATACAGAACAGAATAAATATTAAAGGTCAATAACAACATTAATGGCAGGTTTAATTCATTTTACCTTACAAATGATGATCTTTTCTTGGGCTCATATAAAATCCATATAATTCTAGGGTTAATACTGGGTCTAGAATCAAAGGAAAAAATATTTTGCTTAAAGATAATATTCTGAACAGAATACTGAGTCAATATACTGCATTTTCCCCTGGATTTCAACTTGATATTTTATTGTGGTTTTATTTTGGTTATTAAGTGAAATATTATTTTGAAATTAAAATATATTAGAGATAGAATGGTATAGTTTATAGGACAGGTCCCATAGTAGAATTAAATGCTGTACTGATATTTATTCCCATGTTTTTTGTGTTAAATAAAATTTAGATAGTATGGAGAAAAACCACCATTTCTCTAAAGAAGTTTTTCAAAACATTTAAAAACAAAATATTTTTTCTTTTATGTTTATATCACCAGCTCCTTTAAATATGTGTAATTCTGTTCTTTCAAGAAAGCCCTCTTTTCTCTGCTTCTGTTTATATCAGATCTCTCCAGAAGAGTTATCTATATTCAATATTTTCAATTTCTTTCCTTTTTTTTTCTATTAAACAAATGCAAATTTGGCTTCACCTCAATTATCATTCCTAAACTTGATACTACTAGTTGCCCAGAACAAAAATATGAGGAGTCATTCTTGACTTTGATCTATCTCTCATACCCCATAGTCAATCCGTCAGCAAATTATGTCAATTCTACCTTAAAATGTTATTGAGAAGCCATCTGACTGATTCATCCCTTCTATTTCCACCATCCTACTCTAAGTCCCTTTCTTAATGGTGGCAGGTAGACAGGGTTAAATTGTTAAAGATATGGCTTCTGAATGAAATGATCATGGAATATTTCATAGAGGATATACACTGAGGCTAGACTCTGGAGCCATACATTCAACTGCCCATGTTTCTACATAGATATCTTGCAGGCATCTTAAATATATAATGTTAAAAGCTGACATTTCATCTCCCCCATATTAAATCTGTGACTCTTTGCTAATCCCAACCTTACTGAATGTCACCAGCTTCCGCTTACTTGGAAAAAAAAAAACCAAAAACTTGGAGACATCTTTCTTTCCCTCAATCGCAGAAACCAACCAAACATCAATTTTACATAATAAATATATTTGTATGTTCACCTACTCCTTTCCATCACTACTAATGCTACTCTAATTAATGCCACTAGTATTTTTCACTTGGATTCTCACCAAAATCTTCTAAATGATCAACATCTTCTGTCTCAATTTCCATGTTCTCCATGTTACAGCCAAAATGAATTTTTGAAAATGGGAATTCTGTCACTCTTCTACTTCAATGATTCCTCATTATTCCAACATAAAGTTCAAACCTCTTAGCATAACTGTCTTAGAAGGTCATCTGTGACCTAGCTCCTACCTATCTCTCTAGTCTCAACTCTTATTACCCTCTCTCTCTCTCTTGCAGACTGTGAGTACAGTGGACTGAACTGCCTTTATAATTTACAATGTGCCAGGCTGAGTTCTACTGTTTCTTCCAGTATAATTTCCCCAGGGAGATTAACCCTGACTTTCATATTATAATCCTCTACCAAACATACCATATTCTACAGACTGAAGTCAGATACTCCTGCTTTGCATTTCCACAGCCCTCTGTAAGTCCCCTATCAGAGTACTTGTGACACTTTACTATAGTTGTCTGATTACATCTTTCCCATAAGACTATAATTATAATAAACATTAATTGAGTGGTTACTATGTACCAGGCTTTTTTCTAAACTTGATACACAGATTAGCAAAGTAAATGCTCATAAAACCTGATGAGTTATATACTACTTTCATTTTGTTTCATAGCTGAGGAAACTAAAGCACAGAGAAGTAAAATAATTTATTCAAGGTCACATATCACAGAAGTGACAAAATAGGTATTAGAGACCATAAACTCTGCTATTAACTCCTACAGTGTCTGTGAGAGAACGCTGTAGACATATTTAAATTATTTTTTTGCTTTAATGTTAAAAAATTTTACAATAAACAAAACAACAACAAGAATGACAACAATAAAGCCTTGAGCTCCCCTTGAAGAAAAATTCACAGCTACCTCTACACTGGGCCATGATCTCTACTGTCTGTTTTCTTCCTGATAGAACTTGTTTCCTCCTTTAAGATATCTCTTTGGTCACAGTGGGAATTAATGTTTGTGGTTATAGTTTATAAATTGCTTGAGAAGATCATGCTTATCTTATTTACCTTTAGGTTCCCAACATCAAGCAAAGTTTCCAGACAAAACATAGGCATCAGATAAGTATTTATTACATGAATGAATGAATGAATGAAATATAGACTGGAGACAGTGGAGAAAATACATTCAGACTGGGAAACTTACATAAGTAAAGCAATTTCTAAGAAGTATTTTATTATAAAGGTATTATGCTTGGAATTTTTCTTGAAATAATGGGCTTTTCAAGTTCCTCTAATTATGTGATTTTCTGGCCTTAAATTGTACTTGCTGGAAATAAATAATGACAATTCTTGGTGGTACTCTTTGTGCATTCTTGGATTGAAATTTGAGTGTCATTACTGATTTTCACCTTTTCTCTATTACCGTGAAAGCAACTTGCTATTCAACCAATGACTACATTCTGTGTGAGTAGAATGTGTAAGCATAAAGCAATAAACAAGCAAAATCCCCAAACTGTCTTAAATCAATACCGTGGAGATGATTAATAATTGGTATTTTAGCAAAGACTCTAAGAACTTGTTATAAGGTTGATTATGATGTGATTTCTATTTACTGGAGAAATAGCAGGCTCTGGAGGGTTTTTGGAGAAAGTTGGTCTCTCCTTTCAACATAGATTCCTCTGCCCAGCAGAAATCAATTAATCTTTTTATGCCTAAGTTTATGCCTCTATAAACTGAAGAAAGCCCTTGCTACCTATACTCAGAAGAATGTTCTGATAAATAATGAAGTCATGTCTGAAAAGCACTATATAAAAACAAAGTATCATTATTTTTTATTGGAATTAGCTCGTTTTTCAATTTCTAACTAGTCTGTAAGAATGGAGGGACAGTCTAATATTTTTTTTTTCCTGGGTAACTCAAGCAGCTCCTAGAAATGCTAATATGTGCATATATTGCTACATACATTGTACACTACCTCACACATAAGCCAATGGTTTATAAGGACAGTGCAAGATATTTCTATTATAAATAAAATGAGAGGAATTTGCCTTATTTTCAATATTTTCCAAGCTAAGCAATGTGACTTATCCTTTTAATATGGTTAGAGTCACTTTCTGTAGTAAATATTAAAAAAAAAATCAGTTATGGGGAAGAGTAAAAATGTGATACCGCTTTCTCTGAGCCATAAGAAAACTTTGAACTTTCAAGCAATAGAAATTTAATTATACAGCCTTGGCATTTGGGGCAGCATTTAGATATTAATGTAGCAAATCTTAACTAAACAATCAATTGCTTAAAACAGCATCAATCTGGCCTCTTTACACTATGAGATACAGTACCATTTATATAGTGCTTTCAGGTTGGTGTAAAGAATATTTCTCCATTATGTAATTATTAACTGCATCTGTGCAGTCCTCCTCAATTGTTTTTAGAATGTGGGATACTGGGGAAAATGTCCTTGAGGGTTTTGTATTTCACAGAATTAAATTAAACTCTAATTTTCATGAAGCAAATTCATTCTTTCTTAATTCCAGGCAATGCAACAGAAAGCTTTCAGAGTATTAGCCACATTGGGCCTTTATCAAAACGCCTTCAGACAGGGACAGGCATATAACAGATGTATGAAATTTAGTATAAGATGTATTATTAAGATATGTTTCACTACAATTATTTTCTTGAACTTATCTCATTCAATTCTTGTCCAATGGCCATTTATATATTGTATTCTTGCATCAAATTTGTCTTATTTATAAGTTCTTTGCCTAAAAAACTTTCCCCCTCTTTAAACAAGAAAAGGATCTTCTTTTATTCCTCTTCATAGTAACCCTCTCTTCAATTAAGAGTGAAGAAATTTGAAGTCTGAGGCAGGGACCTTATCCCTAAGAAAATGAATCCCATGTTATTGTAGCCTAACTAGTCTTGGTGGCAAAGACCTGGGAAACAGAGGGGAAGCAAGAGGGTCTTAGTTAAACACTAATAAGAAAGAGGATTTAAATGCTAATATATCGTAAAACAGTTGAGAAACACTTTCGACTTTGAGATGAAGGAGAGTAGGATAGAGCGCTTCTATGATGACACCTTTATCGTGGAAGGAAGAGAAGACTAAGCATGTTTATCTGAATTTGCCCGTATAATTCAATCATTTTCAACATGAGCTCCCTCGCCCCCTTACTTATCAGACGCGTCCTCACACCCAGGAACATATGTTTTCAATTGAAAGTGCTTGCAAAAAGACCACCTGCCAGCAAAGGGAATGTTTTTCCTCTCCCAGTGTGGGTATTACAGACAGTTTTTAATGTAGTAAATAGAGCAAAAAGCCTGGAAGAATGATGTTACAGGCTAGCCTGCTTGTTGAGATTTTCTTTTACAGAGAAAAGGAAAATGTTTATGATATTAAAATAATTATTTTTATTCCCTTTATTGACCCTCCATCAGAATTCTGAGTTGTTTCTTCCCTCACATCTCCTCTCCTTATGCCTTTGTTCAGTTATGATTTGTGATATGACCTGATGGTTTTAACCAAATAAAGAAAATAGTTTAAAAGTTTCAATTTTTGAATGCTACTACTTTAAAGCAAATAAAATCTGCAATTGTGAATGTAGGTGAAAGCAATTACCATTGTTTATGGTGCATTAACATACAGTCACCAAAAGTGTAGAAGAAATAGTGGAGTCTATGTGAGAATTAACAGCTGAAACATTTTAGTATTAAAGTTAACCTTGTGCACCAAATGGCAAACTTCTGCACACAAAGAGTGAAGTTGTTTGGGGGAAAACTGAGGAGGAGGGGAATGAAGAAGGAAAGAAACCAAATATCCTCAAAAGAGTTTAGGAATGGGGACATTCCTTACTTATCCTCCTGGTTTCTGCCATTTTCTGTTCACACATACTCAGTCACTCTATGAAGTGTAAACAGATGCTGGGAGATAGAATTCCGGGGTGTGATAAACATTCTTTCTTTTTCAAATGAAAGAAAAAAAAAACAGGATGAGGAAATCTCAGCCACAACATTGGGTGAGATCAAAAGCTGTAGGTTAAAGGGTCATAACACATTTTATTTCATAAAATCAATCTCACAACCAAATAGCTAGAGTGGTGCTTCCTCCTTTGACATTTCTGGAGCCCTTCTCACCACCCCCCCTCCCCCATTAGAGGGCATATATTAATCTCACAAATCCAGGGAATGTAAGTAAAACAACTTCATCAACAACGATAGCCTTGTGTGGGGTGTGAGTGGACTGGCCCTTATGCAAACACTGCAGGCACATTCCACAGGGATGAAAGTGATCTCAGACACCCAGCTACAGCTGACAAAATCTAGGAGGCAGGTGACAAAGTGGTGACATGGTCAATGATGACAGCCAAAAGGCAGTTCCAAGTTAATATCACATACAAAGACCTGTGCTGGCTTCATTCTGTATTGCATTGTTATGTGGTAGAGACAAACTGCAGTGAAGAAAAAAATAAACTCATTTCATAGGCCTTCACTATTGTGTAATGAGATTACAATGCAAGAGTTTGCTACCCATGGGAGGTCTTTGAGCACTTCACCATCCAGGAACCCAAAGTGAACTAGATGAACTCTGCTTAAAACAATAAGACAAAGATTCAGTATTGCATTACCTTACCAGGCAAAACTGAGGAGGTGAAATAGGAATAAAATAAGGAAATAGGTAAACTTCCTATGATTACTTTCTCATGACATACTTCTCTTGAGAATTCATAGGCTGGCACTATCTTACAATAACCTGCTTAGGAAATAGCATGATAGAAGCATGTGCAATTCATATTTGGTGACCTGAGTCTGAGAGCAATCTTTCAATAGATCAGTGTGGTTAAGTCTTGGCCAAGGCAACCCCTGGTCTGTAATCGTCGAGGAAACAATGATGGAGAGTATTCCAGAAGTATCATTTCTTTCTCTTATTATGAAAACATTGTTTAATGTGAGTTTTTGTTCTTTATCTCATAAGCCTCATTCTATGTGTAAATCATGAACTTCACATCTTTTTACTCCACAAGGAAGAAAACAAAATTTTTTGCTTTGCCAAGGAAGTTAGCATTGATGGTATTTATTTCCTTAGGTATGGGTAGTAGCCCAGAATCACATATGTTACCAAATCTTCTTAGGTCTCCAATATTAGAATGAAAAAAAAAAAAGTAGTGTTTGAAGATAAAATCTATCATCTTTTTTAGAATAGTCACAGAATGTGGCAGAAATGGGTATCAAGTTTTAGAACAAGGTAAAGGTCTAAAAAAAAGTTACCTTTTTTTCTAATAATCGTGACTTTAAGACCTTGAAGTCAACCACTTTGATCTTTCTACCTATCACTTAGCCTTTCTGTTCACGCCTCTCTTTCCTAAACTCCCTCCCTTCCTTCCTTCCTTCCTTCCTTCCTTCCTTCCTTCCTTCCTTCACTTGACTGACATTTATTGATGGCCACTTATTTACTTTGTGCCAGGCAATTGTGCTAGGTTCCAAAGATGATAGAAAAAGAATCTAAAATGAATGAAAAGTTTTCTCTTTTATATTTCACTTTATATACTTCTGAAACATTTGAACTTTCTCTCCAACAAGTGTGTATTACTTTCTTTAAAATATTCTAAAGAACTTTTCTAAAAATAATTATGATATGCTAAAACAGAGGCTAACAAACTTTTTCTGTAAAAGGACAGATAGTTAAATGTTTTGGGCTTTGTGGGCCATATGGCCTCTGTTGGAACTATTCAAGTCTGCCACTGTAGTGTGAAAGCAGCCAGAAACAATACCTAAATAAATAGGTGTGTCTATGTTCCAATAATACCTTATTTAAAAAACAACGACAACAACAGGGTAATGGACTAGATTTGGCCCATGAGCTGTAGTTTGCTGACTCCTGATCTAAAAGACAGAGAGATAAGGCACTGTACTCCAGGCAAACATAATCCAGCAATTATTTTCAATAGCATCATGCATGAGCCATAGCAGCACTAAATTAAGTATCAGAGCACACTGATCTTACAATTATTAACTATCTGTGGGCTTCACTCTTTTCACAAATTCCTATGGAAACCTAATTAGCTATTGTTGAGTGTTTTTTCCAACTCTAAAGTTTGGTTATGTCTTATCATATTCCAATTTCTATCATACAACCAAACTTATCAAGAATAGAACTGCTTGCTACAGTTTCTCTGAGCAATATATATAGAGAATAGGCATCTCTTGTCATTAATACGATCTGAAGTACAGGAACTTGGTAATCTGAGGAAAGTCAATTATGAGTCCTATTAAACAAATAAGAAGATTAACTAACTATGTTGTACACTTGAAACTAATATTGTATGCCAACTACAATTAAAAAATAATAATAAATACATAAATAAATAAAAATAAGATTAATTACATTTCATTTAAGAAGAATTTTTATATAATTTTTCATATGATCCTAAATATGACTACATTAGATAGAAAAAATTGAGATAATTTTCCTCATCTTGTAAATATGAAAGCAGAGGATTAGAGAAATTAAGTGACCTGCCCACTATCCTACATCTAAAGCTAAATCGAGCATAATATTAATGCCATGCAGATCCGAATTCAGAGCTCTTCAAACCATGGCAGCCTCCTTTAAAAATATACACTTTGAATTACTTTTCAAAAATTGCAATAAGAATGTAAAATGATGAAACAGCAGTATGAAAATGACTATTAAGTTACACCAATAAAAGTAGGTGATTTGTAATAGAGTTCTATGGAGCAGGACAATAAAACACACCCCTACCAATATAAACAATATATGGTGAAGAATCTACTTGGAGTGCCTGTAGCCCACACCCAAATAAAAACTAACAAATTCAGAAATCTGAGGTGTTCTGCCCATGTTTATGGAGACATCCCATTTTTACTTTTGAGGAGAAAGTATAATGATAAAACTATTAATATCTTTCTGATTAAATTTCTTCAAAATAAAAATACATTTAGAAATTGGACATTTAAAAAAATTTTTCCCTCTTATTAAAGTTGGAGCTTTGGTCATTGCAGATGACAACAAAAATGTCAGTGATTTTCAGAAAACTGGATTTTTAATAATTAGTTTTTACTTTTTTTCTTCATATATTTTATACTCCATCTGAGTTTATTATGTATTCAGTGTCCTTTTCCTTTTTGCCAAGTTCAAAAAAATGCACATGCGTTACTCTGAATCTTTAAAACATTTTACAAATGCTACCAAATTGGAATTTGGTGGTTTAAACGAATCTCCTTTGTGCTTTTCTCATGAGACTCCAAAATACCTCAGTAGTTTTTCTTTTGTTATTTCCAAAAAAATACTTTGTTTCCATATCTAAGCAAATATTACCTGTACTTCATTCAGCATGTATATGAGCATTTGTATAATCCAGTCTTTTAAGAAAAAAAAAATTAAGAAACGGCAAATTCCTGCTTTTGTTTTTATTTTTTCTGTTAAGTTTAATATTGGTTTAGCACATTCTAAGTATCAAGCACTATGTGGCTATGATGTAGCCTGACAAAGAAAAGGAAATGAGTCTCTTTTTTTTTAGGAGCTTATGATTATTGGGGAGACAGACTCAGGAGTACCCCATTGCATTAAAAGCAGACTGCGGTGAGTGCTAGAAAACAAGCTAACAATGAATACCATGAAGTCAGCTAATACTAAGTCTTTATTGTGTGTGAGGCATTTTCTAAAAGCTTTTTACAAACAACAAAGTGCTATAAAGTTATGGTGAAGAGGAGCAGAAATTAATTTCAACTGCTTGTCTAGTATTAGGCCAAGTTTCTGAGCATTTTAAATCTTTCTCAAATCATTTTTCCCTCATTGCCTCACACAATGGTGCTATCAGCCCCCTTCTTGCCATATTTTTCATTTCCCCCCTTTAATTTTATAGTCTGCGAAAATCCACTGTTATAGGCTGAATACTGCCTACCCCCACTGCCCTGCCCCTGGCAAAATTAATATGATAGTACTAGTCCCCAGAACCTAAGAATGTGATTTTATTTAGAAACAGGGTCTTTAAGAGGTAAGTAAGTTAAAATAAGGTGGATAGACTGGGCCCCAATCCAGTATGACTGTGTTCTTATAAGAAGAGAAAATTTGGACGCAGATGGACACAGGGAGGACCTTGTAAAGACACAGGGAAAACACAGCAACCTACAAGCCAAGAAAAGAGGCTTCTCTCCAAGGAGAAGGAAACCAATCCTACTGACGACACCTTGATTTCAGACTTCCAGACTCCAGAACTGTGAGAAAAGACATTTCTATTGTTTAGCTACCCAGTCTGTAATACTTTGTTCTGGCAGCCCCAGAGAACTAATCCTCCACAGATTGTGCACCCATCTCACATGATTTTTCATATTTAGTTTTACTTTATTTATGTCTTGTATTTTTAAATAATCCTTTGTAAAAAGGATACAATATCTAAAAATCAAAATAGAAGAGGAAAAAGCAGGCCCTACAATGGCAGTACCTGGGCTACCAACATACTAAGTGACATTAATGCAGTCACACAGGAAGTCTGCTTAGTCACCAGTGATGCAGCCACCTCTAGGTAACATTCCTAGCCCTGATAGTAGATACAAAAGCTTGTATGTCCTTTAAAAATTTTTAAAAACAAATAGGTAAAATTCGTATCATCATAAGAGAATATTTGTTTAAGAATTGGGAAAAGAGACCAGATGCTCTCTTGCCTTTTTCCAACTCTTAATTCTAAATGAACATTCATACATTTTTTTTAAGTTTGTGTATGATTTTATATCATTAATATTAATATCAGCTGTAAGAGTGGCCTGAGAAAGGGAAAAAATATTTTAAGTGTATATAGCCTCAAAAATTGTATAAATTATTGTTAAAATTATTTTTGATTTTGATCTCTCCTGGAGCTGAAAGAAACTATTAGAATTTACTTTTTTTTTTTTTTTTTTTTTGAACTCTTGGTGGTCTGATAGAACTTCTAAGCACTGAAAATTGAACATTTTTCATAGGCTAGATTCTGATGTTCAGGCCCGAACAGAAAATACAGAATGACTGCTTGAGAATTAGAGGTTTCAGTAATAACAAATATAATTAATAAGTAATGTTAAATTACTTCTTATTTTCTATTTTAAGGGCCCCTTCTCTCTATGAACAACTATTGCTTTTCTTGTTTTTTCCATGGCAGGCGTCCTAACTCCTACTATCTCTCCCTGAAAATTTACAGTGCACAGAAAACTACAGCTCTAAACATGCCCTAAAGGAAACACCTTTTCTGTGCCACTACTTTTGCTCACCTGGAATATCTTAATTAGATTCCTTTTTTTCTCTCTCTCTTTTTTTTTTTTTACTCTTGAAGACTTTTAAAATTATCATTAATTTTAAACCCTTTTTGAACTTATAATAGAATTCAGAAAAGTACATAATTTGAAATTTTATTTTTTGAAATTATCAATTTGATCTAGATTTACAAATTAAAAAATAATTTTTCAGTGTCCTCTGTGTTTTCATTGTTCCATTTTTATTTCTGACAATTATTTGTACCCTTTTTCCTCGGTCATACTGGCTAAGGCATCTTATTAATCATGTCAAAGTACTGTTTTTTTAGTTTTTATTCATAAATTTGAAATATTTTATTATATTCTAGTTAGTTGGTTTATGCTTTCATTTATATGAATGTCTTTCTCCCACTTTATGTTTGTTTTATTTTCCTAGATTCTTGTCTTAAAAGCATAGATCACTTATTTTCTTTTCAGATAGATACATTTAAGTTCATACATTTTCTTCCCTGATTCACTTCGGTCATTTTCCACTAAGTTTGTTATACAGAATTTTTTATTTGTTTATTCGGCTCCAAATAGTTTGTAAGTTCCATATTGATTTTCACTTTAACTTAATAATTATTCGGAAGTGTGTGTGTATTTATTTTCTTGTCTATGGGGCTTTCTGAGTAGTGGAATTTTTTATAATCGTTGATGAATAAGGAAATGTAGGCTGTATAATATCACCTTTATGGAATGTGCTGACATTTCCATTGTGGTCTAGCGCATGGTAGATTTTTGTGGCTGTAGACTGTGCGCTTAAAAATGATATGTAGATTTGTGTGCATGGTACAGGCTTTTGAATTACATTACACAACTGCTCCATATCCATCCTTATTAGTGGGTGGTTTCTTGGTTTCTGAGAGAGGGGATGTTCAGCCTCTCACTGTGATTATAAATTTGCCTATTTTACTTTGTAAAGCTATCAGTGTCCGCTTTACATATTCTTCTTTGTGCTACTCCAGCTAACCATGTTGTTGGTTCCCTGGGCTCTATGGCCCCCAGTGTCCACTACTGAGACCATGAAGCTGCCTTGCTATATCTCACCTTCCATGACAGAACTTTCTCTTGAACACTTTGCATTCTTTGTTTTTCGTTTTCTTTAATTTGATCTTCTGCTTCTCGGTTTTTGTTTGTTTGTTTGTTCATCCGTTTATTTGTTTGTTTTACATGTTCTAGTTCTCTGAGAGGTGTCTTTCTTATTTTTGAGTATTCAGTATGTAAAATGTTTTTTTCTAACTTCTATTTAGATTCAGTGGAAGAGGTGAGTGAAGACGCTACATAAAGCATATGCTCATTTCAATCCTTTCAAGTTTAAAAATTACTTTTAAGATGTCATTGAACAGGTTTTTCTCTTATCCCAGCTTCCCCTCTGATCACACTACCCCTTGTCGCAGCTTTCCAACCTCACCAATCTTGTTTTAGTTTATCATTGCAAAAAGCTCTTTTCTCACACAGGCCTTTTACACATCAATTTTCTCTGCCTGGAATTGGTATTTCCCCCTTGATTTACCTACTAATCATACTTACCCTTTAGGAATCGGATTAAATGGCACTTACTCAGACCCTTCTTAGGCAATCTAATACTAATCAGGCCATTCAGTTCTACTTTCTTATAGTACCTGCCCTTTTTTCAGTACAGAACACTTCAAAATCGTATTTTAAAATCCTAATTGGACTGAGATTATCTATATTTGTTCCTCACTGTATTCCCATTGCCGAAACAGTATCAGGAACATAGAAGGTGTTAAAAGAATATTTGTTGTTGAATGAATGAATGCTAACTCCAAATAGTTGCACATTTAAGGTTAAGGTTATAAGGATCACAGCATTAATATAAACAATAATAAAACTCTACATATATGTGACACATCCCATCTTAAAAAGTGGTTACTATTATGAGAAATTAAGAAAATTATAACAGCTACAAGTTATAAAATGCTAGATAATTTATATTCAATAAAATCTTTACATTCAAGCTAATCTTTACCATAACACTGAAATTTACAGGAGAGTAAATATTCCTATATATGTATGTGTATATGTATACGTATATGTGTATATATAAATATCACATCTTATTTATTTATTCATCTATCAATGGACACCTAAGTTGGTGCCATATCTTGGTTATTGCGATAATCCTACAGTAAACATATGAACATATAAACATAGGGGTACATATATCTTTTCAATTAGTGTTTTCTCTCCTTTTGGATAACACCCAGAAATGAGACTGCTGGGTTGCATGGTAGATTTAGTTTTAGTTTTTCGTAGAGTCTCCATACTGTTCTCCATAGTGGCTGTACCAACTTGTAGTCCCACCAACAGTGTAAAAGGGTTCCCTTTTCTTCACATCCTCACCAACACTTGTTATTTGATAAAAGCCATTCTGACTGGTGTGAGGTCATATCTTATTGTGGTTTTAATTTGCATTTCTCTGGTGATTAATGATGCTGAGCATCTTTTCATATGTCTGTTGGCTACCTGTATGTCTTCTTTAAAGAAATGTCTCTTCATGTGGTCTGCTCATTTTTTTTTTTGATCTGATTGTTTATTTATTTATGTATTTATTTTGTTATTGAGTTGTTTGAGTTTCTTACACATTTTGGATATTAACCCTTTATTGGATATATCATTCATGAACATATTCTCACATTCAGTTGGTTATCTTTCCATTTTGTTGATGGTTTCCTTTTCCGTGCAGCAGTTTTTTAGTTTGATGTTTTTTAGTTTGACAAAGTCCCATTTGTTTATTTTTGTTTTGTTTCCCTTGCTTGAGAAGACATATTTAAAAAGATATTACTCAGACTGATGTCAAATAGTTTATTACCTATGTTCTCTTCTAGGAGTTTTATGGTTCCAGATTTTATATCTGTCTTTAATTTATTTTGAGTTTATTTATGCATATGTTGTAAGAGAGTGATTCAGTTTTTTGCTTTCTTTTGTTCTGTTTTTGCCCCTAACTGGAAAGTTTTCCAAATGCCACTTGTTGAAGAGACTGTCATTTCTTCATTGTGTATTCTTGCTTCCTTTGTCAAAGATTAATTCACCATATAAGTGAGGATTTATTTCTGGGCTCTCTATTCTGTTCCATTGATCTATGTGTCTGTTTTTGTGCCAGTTCCATGCTGTTTTGGTTATTATAGCTTTATAGTATAGTTTGAAATCAGGGAGTGTGATACCTTTGTTCTTTTTCAAGATTGCTTTGGCTATTTGGGATCTTTAGGGATTCCATATAAAGCTCAGTTCTTTCTTCACTGTCATAGTTTTCAAAGTACAGGTCTGAATTTATTTCTAGGTATCGTTCTTTTTGATGAAATTATAAATGAGATTGTTTCCTTAATTTTTCCATCTGATTATTCATTATCAGTGTATAGAAATGCAATATTTAGCCTTCTTAAGTCAAATTATTTTTTTCTTTTGAGGTTAGATTCTTGCATGATATGTAATGAATAACTTTACGGTGGGTATAATTGGAAATAAAGTACTAAAATCTACCTTCCTGCAATGTGGCATGATTTACTCCTAAGAGAAGTAGCATAATATTAAAGCATACTTTTTGTTTTAAGTTGCAAGATCACTTGAAATCTTCTTTCAACAGACTTAATATGGTTGGGAAAAGCATATTTCAGATTTGTCAGAAAAGATTATTATATGTCTGCTCACCACATTATGTCTAGATGGCCTTTGGGTTTCAATGCTGGGAAGTACTCGTTTTATATTTCAGAATTTAAGAGCTTTTGGAAAGAGCAACCTCATGCATTCTTGATGAACATGTTATACACTCAGAAAATTATATGGGTTAATATAGACTCAAGATATATTTTAAGACAGGGCTTAACATAGAAAACATCAAGACGGGCACAGAAAATTTCATATTCCTGGTATTCTTACATAAATTTGTATATTGCAAACAAAACAAAACAAAACAATTCTTAAAGAAGTGTTCTACTTTCAGTTTTCTTTCCTCTTAAACTTCCTTTCATTAAAATTTTGTGGAATCTGAATTTTGTATCCTTTTTACTAAACCTTTATCTGATACATGCTATTAATGGGTTTTATTTATCTTAAAGTTTTCATACTTTTTAAAAGTACAGAGGAAATATCATTCAAGACAATTTATCACAGATCTTTAGAAAATCATGAAAATGGAGTGGACATCAAATGATAGCAGAAGTAGAGCTCTCTTTCATGCCTGTAACACCTTCCTTCTTTTATTTTTGGAGTGAGGAGAAAATGATGATATGCTTAGAGTAGGAAATACTAGACTGAACAGAAGTGAGCAGAGTGCCAAAGCTTTGCTATTTGTTTCTCTATTTGAAAAAAACAAAAACAAAAGCAACAAAACACTTTTATTTAAGACAGAGACTAAAATTAATCAAATTGACCAAACACAAAAACAGTAATCAAAGAGTTCACAAAAAGAAAAAGACAGGAGTGTTGCTATATGGACGACCCCTATAGTTCAGAAATTGCCACCCAACATTTTTTCTTTTTTTCTCCCCCTTCAGAGATCATTTTAAGATAAGTGATTTTTCACCATTTCAAAGTAACTGTAGCTTCAGAAAATCATTTAAAAATAAGCTTATGCCTACATATCATAATTCTTCTTTCTCTACTCCTTATATTTTCTTCTTATGAACACGTGATTTTTTTAAATCTTATAAACCCTCCGGATTTTTTTTACCTAAGTAATTTATATTTACCACACAAACATTATCTCTAGCCACCAGTAATACAATTTTATAATGAATTTCAACTTGAGTTTTAAGCATTAACTAATGCATTATGTACCGTATGGTTGTCCTAATGAAGGGTATGTGCATGTTTGCATATGTATATGTGTTTGTGTATGAGCAAATATGTGTGTGCATATGGGTGTATCTTCAGATTTGTAAAAAATTTCAATAACCTTCTGTGTCAATATCTCTACCATCCAGTCTCAAATGTGCTAATCTATTCCTGTAACACAAGTGCTAAAAATAACCGTTACTTTAGTCAATTTCTGACCCACTGACCAACTTCATTTTCAGCGTGGTATGGTATGGTTTCTTTTAGCTATGGAAAATTTATAATTTCATTTATGTAGCTTACTTAAAAGCTAAGCTAAAAAGGGCAATTCTTCAGAGAATTCAAAAAGTAATCAGAAATGACTGCATGCTCCTTTTCCAGGTTGAGCAAGAATGAGGGGTTCAGCTATTGATTGATGTCTTAGGTCCCTGGTGAGATTCAGGACTGAGGTGCCTCTAGCTTACTTCACTAGAGGTCTAGCTGGGAACTTCAAAGTCATTCATAAGTATACAGATTAAAATCAAGCTCTAAATTGCAGACAGAATAATACAAGTAAGAAAGATCAAAGTAAAGAGAATGTGGCATCGCATAGTGCCAGTGGGGAGAAGGTGTGCCATGAGAGAGAGAGAGAGGAGCACCCTGGAGAAGTTCCTCCAACATGTTAAAGGAGTATTTTATTGATTTGGACCACACATATTGGCAAACCCTGTGGGCTTCAAGGTATAGTCTAGGAAAGGGCCATGAGAAAGCTGACTACATGTAAAACTAGACCTTTTTTTGACTGACAGGACTCGAAAAACAGTTAGGTTTTATTGCACTTTCAAAATTGCAAGTCAAAGTTTCTTAACTCATTTTGTCTCTTTTTCTGGATCCTTGGGGCATTTGTCAAATAATAATGTTTGAATGTGTGTTCATCATTGACATTTAAAAATATTCTAGAAAATACCAAAGCAATAGTACTTTAAATTAACATTCAACCAGACACCTACTCTCAGTCTCAGATGCCATCCAGGATAGAAGGTGTGAACTAAGAGTCTTTTCCATTAATGTGTGTATATGAGAATCAAAGATTGGTGGTGGTGGACAAGTTTGAAAGAGTAGTTTAATGACTTTAGAGTTTGTGTGTGTGTGTGTGTGTGTGTGTGTGTGT